>JAOXJJ010000914.1:6822234-6947215 GCA_025769935.1 Phoenix roebelenii
GTGGCCCTCCCCTGTCGGCCAGTTGTGGCCTTATCCTTTCTCTTCTCAGCATGAGGTGGCAACCTCTTTCCGGTTGCTACTCTGGTAGTACTGCCCACAGTAAAATTTGGGCCCAAACCCCTAACTAGGCCTATTTCTTATTGGGCCTAGTAGGTTGTGGGCCCGGACATTACACTCTGCGACGAGGATAAGATTCTTGTGTTCTTCAAGAGGCTTTTCAATGAGTGGAATCAGGAGCTGGAGGAGATGCCGGAGGTCGAGAAGAGGATGACCAAGGGGAAGTTCATGGTCGCTACGTTTAACCAGTGTGCGCGCTATTTGAATCCACTTTTCAAGATGTGCAGGAAAAAGGTATGCCCTTTCGCAGTCTTTGTCTTCCTTTTCTAAGTCGCTCAATTAATAAAAGTAAACCATCATCCAAGAACCAAATTGTGTCTGAAGAGGATTTTGTTTTTCAAGCTTGATTGTTGTGTTTATTCTGGAGTTTTTGGATTTAATGTTGTATCTAATCTTACTTTTATTTGAGTTTTTAGATGACTTGATTGATTGGTGATTATTTCTAAATTTTAGTTTTGAAGTGGGTATTTTGAGCCTTGAGTCTTGAATGCAGAAATGTGTTATGTGTCAAAAGGCCCACCTACTTATTTGAGCTATGCTTTTACTGATAAATGTACATAAAGTTGATTGTCATTTATGTTTGTTGTTATGATTTTGGAGAATGATTCTTGTTTTGCCTCAGGCATTTTTTTCAGAGTGATAGGTTTCTATAATTCCTGGCATTTAATTAAACCTAAGATATTAGCTGATGCGGGGTTTTTTTTTTTGGTTCTTTATCTTCTCCACATTTTGAAGGCCTATTTTAGAGGGTAAAAGCTATAAGTGAATGCCTACTCTAAGGTTCTACATGGCTCTCAAGGTTAAAATTTCGTTGCATATTTTATGATGAGCCTTTAGATATAAGCATGAAGAATTTTTTAATATTTATTGAGAAGACATGCCAATGTAAACATATGGTACTGTTATTCCTATGTATAACTCTGAAATGTGTTTTTTTTTTTCTACATTAATTTCAAGATTCTGGGTTGGCCTGTTTAGCTTGGTTAAAGATATCATCATGGTACCTTTGAAGTTCAAAGTTGCTTATATGTATATGGTGACGGCAGTTCCATACATTTTATAACTTTGAAAGGAATTAAAGCTATGCAACTAACAATTTATTTTTCCAAAAAGTTCATCAATATCTAATGTGTGTATTCTTGTATTCTTGGCTCTACACTGCTTGTACTTTCTGTGATATTATAGTTTGATGGATTTCATTTGGCTATTTATAGGATGAAGATGTAATGTATTTGCAAAAAGTCAACGTGATGAGGAGGATTCCAGCTTCAATATACTTAGAGCCAGACTTCTGAAATTCTTATTTAATTGTCATTTTTCTGGTGTTTTTTCATTGACTTTCTGTTTTATTTAGCTAGAATAATTGCATCTTTGCTTAAAGATAGTCATTTCAAGGCTTAACTCCTGTTACAGAATAAAAGTATATTCCAAAACAACTTATATTCATTATATTTGTGGATCTTGGAAAAAAAAAAGGCTGATGGTTGTGTCCACAATTGTGATTATGATTTTGTGCTAATTTTCATTCTTAGTAACTATAGGATTTCTTAGAATGTGTGGGTGAAACCTTAGCAAAATTTAATAGATTCCATGAACAAGCTGGAGAATGGTAGTTCTTCTAATTCCTCAGATTTTTTACTTTCGTAAATCTCAAACTGAAAAATTGAATCCATTCTTAGAAAAACATTAGAAGCATGGGCTTATTTCTTGTGTTTTACATAGTTCTTAGGATCAGAAATTATTGAACAATCTGGGGATGGTTTGAACATGGCTCTCAATGATATGATTTTCTGGCAATCCATGATAATATAAGTTTGAATATAATCTTTAGTACTGATTGCTGAGAAACTTTGCAATCTTAAACTAATTCTATGCTGATTTTTTATAACTTTTGTTAGATCACTATCTCTATGCAATTTTTTTGATGATGTCAATAGGGGCCTAGTTGGGCATTTCCTGGCCTAGCCAATGTCTCCTAGTGTAGCATTTGAGTTTGAAGTTAACCCATTTATGGAAAGTAGCACTTCTAATTACATATACTTCTGTAATTAATCAGTTGTTGTTCATGCATGCATTGTGGGGTGTTTGTAGAGCTGCTTAAAGAGATGCTAGAGCTACTCGTGCATGTAGGTCTCTCCAACCTACACATGCACATGCAGTAGGCCCACCATGTGTCCCACTAACTAGGTGAATTGTTTGAGAAGGATGCTTCATCTATTATCATTTCTTTGCCTTCCTCGATGGGCATAGCGTTGGTCGATACATCTTACCATCGAGTACTTGGATTAACAATCTTGAACCTCATCATCTTCTTTCATCTCCAATATATGTAACTCCAACTAATGGTTGCATCATGGTAGTGGTTTGGCTTGTATAGTGGTGAGTCATGATGGAGAGGTGGATTAGATCGACGAGGGAGATGTTGTGATGTAGAACCAAGGCATGATTAAGGCCAATCACTTTGTGGCAGGATTTAATCTGGTCCAAGTCAAGTCAAAATTGTTGGGAATTGGTGGTGGCTAGAGCTGGCCTACAGTTGGTGGGGGCTAGGTAGGAGCCAACTTGAATGTGGCTGCCCCATGGTGGTGGTTTTAGATAATGCTTTCCACTCTCTCTCTCTCTCTCTCTCTCGGACTTTTGTTAACTTTGCTAATATGCATTTTTCAGTGGATATGTGTAGGTCTATAGCTTTTTCAATATAATCCAATCCATGGATTTGCATGATCCGATCTATGTGCCATCTTCTCGGCTATCCTCCTCTACTCTTCTTTTGTAATAATACCACCATCTACTACTTCCTCCTTAAGATCCTTCTGAAGCAAGGTTCTCTCGTTCCTCAGAAATTCTATGCTCTTTTAAGAGATCCGATCAGAGAAAAGAAAGAATTTTCTTAACCTGCTCAACTTGAATCTTTCAAAAAAAAGTGTGAAAAAGGTAGAAAATTTGGTGAAATGAGGGTCTATGACTTTTCTTTCATTGATAATTAATAAACTAAGATACATAGTCTTTATTTGTGATAGTGAGGTCCATTGTTGCACAAATTGGGTTGGATTTTTCTTCTAGTTTGAACTTGACTATTTTTTTTCAAAATAGACATGACTAGTTGAAACAAACATGGGAAAGCCGAAATCCGACTAAAGGTAGATGTTGACTTATGTATTAACTTTGTCTTTAATTGCTCTATTTAATTCTTCATGGAATAGAAGATGTGCTTGGTCAAAAAAAAAATTTGAAAAGAAAAGTTTTGATTTGACCAATCTATTTGGAGATCCAAATGATGGAATTTGGGTTTAATCACTAGTTGCACTACTCCTTTCAAGAGGTGATGCTTGATTTAAAAAGGATAATCTCAATTTGGCATCGTATGGCTAAGTTATGATGTTTGAAAGTTTGACTCATGGTCTACCGTACCGGCCGGTACGAGCCGGTACGTACCGGTCCGGCCTAGGATCGGTACCGAATCAGTGTGGAATCCGGTATCAGTAGTTTATTGTTGAAGAACCGGTACGAGATCGGTACGCCACCGGTTCGGACCGGTACGCCACCGGTTCGGACCGGTACGCCACCGGTTCGGACCGGTACGGGACTGGTACGGGATTGGTTTCGTACCGGTCCGAGCCGCCACCGGTATGCCGACCGGTATTGGTACGGCGGATCTTGGTTTGACTTGCGACTTGGGTTTCTCGATATGGTACATCTCGCTTCTGGACTATCTAGTCCTACGCATGGTGGCAAAACGGTACACATCGAGCCTGATGATCCTCCTGGATCAGGGCTTCTCTTGTTTAGAGGATTTAGCTCCTAAATCAGGATTGAAGATGGAAAAATATCTGCGTTCCTATCTCGTGGCTGAACCACTTAGCTTTGCCTGTAAGTTGACTTTTCTGGCTATGTGACCTTCCTCTTGATGATATAGTCTAATGGCCTTTCATTATCTCTCTCTTTGTTTTTTTTTTTTTGGCTTTCGACTCTTAGTAAACAACTCGCCCTAGTTTCAACATTTGGACTCTGTGTAGAAATCGCTCCTTGCCATTCTTCATCGCTGACGGTGACAATGGCGACTCTCCCTCGATCTCGATTTTGGTTGATCAATCGGTGGAACCAAGGGTCGAGAGCTTGATATCTCAAGAGTAGTATTCGCTTCTCGTATCATCATTATAAACTTACTGTGAGCATTAACAAGTCACGTCGCTTGAGTAGCAGCTGCAAGGTTTATGTTTTCTTGCACTCCGAAAGCATTGATCATAAACTCCTTTCCATTCTTTACGAATTAATACTTCTTTTGCTGCCTGTAGAATATAGCATCTCGATCTCCAAGGTATAGGTTCCTAAGGATGATTTGACAAACATTCAAAGAAACTACTTCGCATGCCATCTTATTGATGTACCTCTTAGTTGCCAATATGAAAGTACACTACTTGATGATTTTCAACTAAGAGGATAAGGTTGGGAGGCTTGGTTTGCAACCCTAGCTTTTGAATCAAATTTATAGATATTAGGTTCTTTTAGCTTCGAGGATCTTCAATAGCTTCAATGTTGCTTTGCATCATTTGGATTTTCATGTGGAAGGGTTTTTCTTGCATCTCTAGGTCTGCCTTGATTGCTACCTCAGGTTTTCTCGTTATCAGACTCAATTTTGAATCTGTTTGATCAAACTCAAGCAGCTCTTGAACCTTTATCACATTGAGGACTATCTTGCTTTTCTTCTTAGGATCCTCATCTTTAGACTTCTTTTTCCTTGGCTGCAACTCAGGATGGAGCTTCCAACACTTTTTCTTGGTGTGTTTACTGATCATACAATGGCCACAATAATTTTTATGAGTTGTGTTGACTTCTTGCTTTGCTCTCCTTTTTGGCTTGATTTTCCGCTGTCTTTCTTGAGCTTATCGCCCTTCTTGCCTTCTCTAGGTTGATTCTTCTCCTCAATCTTTATAGCCTTTATACTAGCTTTGCTGATATATTCAACTTTGAAGAGCTTCAACTTCTTTCGGATGCTCTCATACAGCATGGAATGCGGAACCGTCCCTAACTGGACCATTCCACCCGTTTCGAAACGTACTGGTGGCTTACCGGTACGGTTTCGACTTTGAAAATGGTTCGCTGTTGGAGCGGGTGAAGAAGAGAAAGAGAGCGAACGGGGGAGGAAGGGAGAAAGAGGTAGCGGACGTCGGAGGGGGGTGTGGGGGGCCGGCGGAGGAAAGAAACAGGGGATGCAGCTGCGGCGTCGGCCTCCGCCCTCCTTCGTGGCCCTTCGTCAGCGTTCGCTGCCGCTCCTCCCTCCCTCCTCCGCTCACTCTCTCTCTCTTCTCCTCTGGCTTCGGCAGATTTTCTTCTCCGTCGGGCAATCGGTGCGGTGCTCGGTACCGGCACAGTAGACCTTGCCATAGAGTCCTCCGATATATTTTATGAAGGCCACATAACATTGATGGAGATCCCGAGTGAGTTTATTTGTGAAACTCGGTGTAGATTGATTATACTTTTGCTATAAGTTTTGCCATTTGTTCCACCAATCCTCCTTGTGGCCAATTGGTAGAATGTTTCTTAATGAAGTTCTTGAATTTCCTCCATATCAGATTAGAGATATCGTTGCTTCTTATATACGTAAGGATATGGTTGGAAAGCTTGAGATAGGCGAAAGCTACCTATTGGATACTAGTGTGTCCATATATAGTAAAGTAGGTCTCTGATTGGTCTAGCTCGTTATTCAGCTTCTCTGCATCGACATCTCTTACATATACAAGGATCTTGATTCGAACTTTGACTTTAAAAGGCTGAAGAGGAGGATTCTAAGTGCTTGCAGGTTGCTCATCTTCCTCACTAGAGGATAGATCCTTGTCTTTAGACGTGGAAGACAATTTTGCTATAGAAGTTGCTGGTGCTTGGTCATCAATTATAATTGGTAATGCATCTTTGTTTCAATTCTTACTCAATTATATTCCATATACCATCATTATTCTGCTAATCTTTAAGCTCGTATCCTCTATTGTTTTCCTTCATAAGTCTAATTTAGTATTCAAACTAGTTCTTTTGTAACCTACACCATGGTACATTTCTTGAATATTAGAAGTAAGTTTATCCATGGTTAATGCAAAATGGATTTAGTGCTGATCCTTGATGCAAATTTGTAATAACTAGTAATACACTTGTTGTATAGAAGCAACTTCTAACACTTGGTCAGTACCTCAGCATATATTTCTCAATTATTTGAATGTAATGTTTATGTACATCCTTATTAAAGCACACCAAATTACTTTATTTGCTACCTTATCACAAGGTTTATCTAAGTCGACGATCATTTATGGACTTTTCCTTTTTCTCTATATTTTTTTTATTGATTGTGTACATAAGAAAGATAGCTTCCGTTGTTGATCTTTTAGGCGTGATTCTAATATTCATGCATAACGTTTGTAGCACTATAGTTGGTCAATAATTGGTTGCGTTTGGGTCTAAAACAGCCTCCTATGGTGGTTATGGTTTAGTGTTGGTGGTTATGATGAGACAATGATATGCTGATAACTTTGAAATTCTAATATGTAATTATAATTGAATATCTCTGGCGTTTCAATAGGTGGGCTGAGTGTATACATAGCTTACATTCATGTCCTGTTTTATGTGCATGCATCATTCAGTAGACCCATAATGTGTTATTCAACTTGCACAACTAGTGCAATAAAAGAATTTGGTTTCTCATTTTAGTAGTGCATGGAATTGCGATATCCTACCTTTCCTATACATCTTTCTTCTGTTGTCTCTTGCCTGCTGTGGATTCATATCCACTGATGATATCTTACATGGATGCTTGTGGTTATTTGGAGAATCCTAATTGTTTTTTCTATGGCAAAAGGTTAGGTTCCTTCAAGTTTCCTTGGCTTTATTACATTGTTGCTTGAACACCATTCTAACTTTCCTTCCTGATGTTCCATAATTTTCACAAGTCTCTAATTTAGGGCTTGTTTGGTTTGCGGGAAGCATTTTTCCTCCTAAGAATATGATTCTTGGAAAGAAGATTCCTAGAAAGAGAATACCTGGGAATGTACTTTTGGCATGTTTGGTTAAACATGCAAAAGTGACAGATTTTCAGAGTGCTTATGTTTGGTTGACCATCTACTTTCTTAGAAAAGTTATGTGTAATTCCCATTATATTCTTAATAAAAATTAGGTCTTTAATGCCTCTTTAATGCTGAAGGGCCTTTTTGAAAAAAAATAAAGATGGAGTGATTCGTACCTCATGGAAAAGTAACCTTTCTATGTTTTTCTTGAATTTTTTTTTTCATGAAATGTGAAAATCAAATTTCTATGGGAATACAACTTTTCCATCTCTCTCCTTTGAAAACTCCAATTAAACAAGAAGCATCTTATTACTTTTTCGTTGACCATATTTCCCCCCTTCTTTTCCCACGAACCAAACGAGCCCCTAGAGTGATAAAGTACAATAGCAGCGTAGACAAATTTTTGTTCTGTTTCTCAATTATTTCGGTATTAAATAAGCTCAACTAGTTCCTTTTTTCAATACTATAAATCATGAATAGATTGTAAAAATTATATAGTATTATATTTTCATGACCAAGATGATACGATAATTATCCATGCAGACCCTTTCAGATGACATCCGTCGAGCATTGCTGGTGGTCGTTGAGTGTTGTATGAAACGAGATTATTTAGCTACTATGGACCAATACATTAAGCTGTCCATTGGAAATGCGCCATGGCCTATTGGTGTGACCATGGTTGGCATTCATGAACGTTCAGCCCGAGAGAAGATTTACACAAACAGTGTGGCTCACATCATGAATGATGAGACAACTCGGAAGTACCTGCAGTCAGTGAAAAGGCTTATGACATTTTGCCAGTGGCGTTATCCAGCAGATCCATCCAGATCAGTAGAATTCAATAGCTTGGCAAATAGGAGCGACCTACAATCATTCATGGCAGAGGAAAAGGCAGCTAAAAGCTCAACTTCTGAAGAAAGACTGCGGTTAGTGTCAGCAGCACACTAGTTCTCATTTTAGGTGTCGAACTGCTGCTACTTGATGGTGTCCAAATGATACTTTTAAATGTCACAAGCATGTCCTCTTGAGGTGTTCTTTCTTGCTGTGTGGTTGTGTCAAAGTGTTCAGGCTTGTTCTAATTTAGCTCTGGATGATCGTAGCATCAGATTTGTCTGATTAAAGAGTAGATGCCCGTCCTCCTGTACCAAGGACAAGCATTTGATCGTAAAACATTATTCTTCTCACATCTCTAGCCATCTTGGTTGAGTGGAGCAATTCTTGGTATAGTTTTCCGATATCTATATATTATATCGCTATTCTAATCAAAGAATCACGGAGAGCGTATATGCTTATGGTGGTCGGCCATTGTGGCCTCTGTGCATGCTCTTTCTTCATACAAATGCACCAGTACTGGCATGCTAGTGCAGTTTTTCCTCACCTTCGCTGTTATTTCTCCTGCTCTTTTTTGGTTCTTGTTCCTAGGAGGAAAATTACATCTAAAATTTGGTGGGTTGTTTTGTCTCAGTGCTAGGATTGATGCTAAATTCTGAGATCATGCTGTTAACGAACCCCGAGCTTAATCTATTTTCTATGGCCTAGACGTTCGTGGGTAGCTGGATCTATTTTCTTCCCAACTTAGGGTCTTTACGTCCCGGTTGTTACATTTTTGTCTCCGGTTACCAGTAGATAATAGATTTGGTCCAGGAATGAGGAAAAGTGAAAAAAGCAGTTACCACGTGCTATTTCTAGCTATAATTACTAGAATAACTCTAGGATGATGATTGTTGCTGCTGGGAACTAGTCTAAATTTCTAAGCTGATTGGGTTGTTCGCGTGCTTGGCTTGTCTATCGTCTATGTTGGGAAAGTTGTCAAAGGGTTGTATGCGCCTCCAAAATGGAAGTTCGGTGACTGGCGGTGGCTCCAACATTATATGTCCTTGAGGTAGTGGTGGGTGGTGGAAACCTCACTCGGATCATTGCTAAGATGCTGGATCCCAATCTAAAACAATAAAGTTAAGGAAGTCCTATTAGAGCGTATTCGATGGAGGATCTTTCGATGCTTAAGCAGACAACTTTCAAGAAGCAGATGGAGGCTTGAGAGTGGCAAAGTGGCGGCATAGGAGTGTTGAAAGATAGCTTACCTGGAGGACCTCTGGAAGCACAATATATAGGTGAGCATCGGAGCCCATCACTAAGCAATTCGGGTGCCTGTGCTGGCTGTTATCGTAACAGCATGCGTATCTTGCCTATGAATCACGCCCGTGCGTCTCAGCTTTGCAGATTATTCGTGCATCATGCTTATTTCGAAATGCTTCGCGATCATAGCCGAGCTATTGCCAATTGGGGGGAAAGCTTAAAATATGAAGAACTCTCTGCACACCCTCTAGGTCGGCCACATGGCGATCTTCAAGTGGCCAGTGTATGGCTATGTGGTGAGCCTCCATTGGTTGGTCTGTCATGTTAGTTGTGGTCAGTTCTAAGGTGTATCACTTGCCCTTCACTTTCAAAGCTAGGCTGACTTGATTGACTTGGGCAAAGAAAATAGTTGTCCTTTGGTCAGCCCGACCAGTTGAGGCAAGCCATGAAGCCGATCGATCGAGATTCTTTTCTGCTTCGAAAATCTTCTGGAGATTGCATTTATGATTATATGCTGGTGTCTGCCCTTTCCAAAATGTTATCAGAGGCGAGACTTTTGGAGCGATGATTGGACGATTTGCTGGTAGCAATCCAAGTGATGGTTTAAGATCGAACATCTAGTCAACCTGTGGTGGAGATCGAACCAAATATTCGAATGGTCGTGTCAATCTGAGCCACCCAAGGCTCTATATAATGCTAACGACCTGCGCACCATCTCCATTTTGAGATTTTTGTAGCCTATCGTTTGGGGAGAGAGATTGATAGTGGGCTAGCGCTTTGTCTCCGAAGTTCTTTCCCTCTCCCATCTTTTGCTAGAGTCCCTTCTCGTTCTCGCCACCGGTGTTTGTCCTCCCATCTCTCTACCAGAGCTTCCTTACTTTAGGTCTCTAGTAGATCCTCCTGGAACCTTGCTTCGGTATGGTTGTTTTAGGATTTTTTCTCTTTATTCCTCTCTTTCCTTCTCTCCCATTTTTTTTGTCTATTCCGGCCGAAGAAATGTAGAGAAAAATAGTGGAGTAGTTATCGCACAACGAGCCTGTGGCTTGGTGTTCCCCTAATTAAGCCTCTGAGGCTTCATAGGAATCCTCTTCGGCAACCAATTTCGCCCCTGCCATTAAGAAAAGCATTTTGAGAAAGATTGACTTGAAGAGGATCCGCTCCAAATACCATATTCCTCAAAGCTTCTCCTTGGAGTTGCCTAGCCCTTTTGGATGGGTGACATCAAATGAGAAGGACCAGCTCATCCTTCATAAGGAAACTTTTAAGGTAGGGCTAAGACTCCCTACCCAAATTCCTTTTGCCGAGTTTCTTTTGGATGGGTGACATCAAATGAAAAGGATCAGTTCATCCTTCATAAGGAAACTTTAAAGGTAGAGCTAAGACTCCCTATATAGGTACCAACTTATCCCGAGTTAGCTCGTGCCCAATGCTTGGAGGATGATCATTGGGTTCTCTTCCTTCATCATCTTTCACGACTTTACTCCTTCAGTGAGGTTGTTCCAAGTTTTCTTTTAGTTGAAAGGGCATCCCCAAAATAAGAGCCAGTGGCATCTCTCTAGTAGGAAGGGTTGTCACCTTCTTGCATCAAGCTCTTCCTCTATTCATTATTGGAAGGGTCAGTTCTTTTATGCGACCTTGGAAAGGGGTTGGGCCTTCCCAATGCAATGGACCATATTGAGGAAGAAGGCGATGAATCTATTCCCCATTTTGTAAGTTGAGGAGTAGAGGACAATCAATATGCTTCATGGTATGCGAGCGTCGTCCTTGGCCGAATTGCTTTTCGAGGTTGCCTTGGTGAGTGTTGGGCTTAGCTCGGCCTTTGCCAAGGGTAGCTTCTTGGCTTAACTAAACTTATTTTTCCTTCTGAGTATTAATACTTGGCTTTGTTGGCATACCTTCTCTTTTGCTTTTGCAGGAATGAAGTTCAATCTCGGCGAACTCATGTCCGAGGTCGCCAAAGAAGTAGCTAACAAAAGAAAATCAAGCAAGGGTGAGGTCGACCCTTTGAAGAAGAAAGACATTTACCACCTCGTCGGCCCCTAAAATTAAGCTTCTTATAACTCCAAGCTCGGTAGGCACTGCTTGGGCCGAGGAGCGGCCCAACAAAGCAAGTTCACCTATGGTAGAGGTGATTGCCCCAATTTCTGTTCGTCATCTAGTCTTGGAGGCTCCTCAAGAAGTGATCCCCAAAAGAGCCTTCAAGAAAGCATTGACAGCTGTGTCTGAGGCTCCATTGGACTCTGCGGTTCTTCTAGAGGTTGCTCTACCTTCAGCGACTGTTGAAATGGCTGCACTAGTTCCAGCACCCACTTCTATGCTAGCACTGGCTTTGGATCCTATAGCCAAGGCTCCAACTACCGCCATCCTCACCTCAGGGGGATGAGCTAGGTATCTATTGACTTGGATGGTCGGTTAGAGCTCCTGACTCATTCATCGATGCCTCTAGTATTGTAGTTGATATGATCAAGGGGTTCATGCTCCCTGAGTACAAGAGGTATCTCTAGATGATGACGGTGAAGGAGCTAATCGATGCAGCTTACATCATGGTATTTGAGGTAATCGCTGAAGCTTCAACTTTTTAATTTGTTATGTCCAACTCTTTCCTTTGTCATTGGAACTGACTTTATCTTTTTGACTATAGAACGCCTATGTTGTCCGAGCTGTTACAACTGTCCTCCTAGCCTACCAGAAAAAGGTAGAGGAAGCCGAGTGTGAGATTCACAAGGGAGAGTATGGGAGAGCTTTAGTAGAGACAGAGTGGGCAACAACTCAGAATGCAAGGGAGCATGCTGAGGTGCAACCTCCTTTTGCTATGGAGAGGGTTCACTTAGCTGAGACAACACTCTCCGAGGCGTAGAAGAGGCTGGAAGAGGAGAAAAAGAAATTGGAGGAGTAGGAGGCTCAGCTCAAGGAGAAGATTACTCAGCTCAAGGATGCGATGGTGGAGGTAGAAGGTAGAGTTTCTCGAGCTAAGGAGAAGTTCCGTTGGGCTAAGAACAAGGCGGCTCAAGCTAAGGAGTAGGCCGTTGAGGCTAAGGAGTGAGTTACTCGAGCTGAAGAGAAGACTATCCAAGCCAAGATGAAGGCTTAACAGGCAATCAAGGACCTCAAGGGCTCATAGGAGTTTCCATCATGAGATTGTGGAGGCTATCATGGACTCCTTTAAGAAGGGCTTTGAGGTGTGCCGAGCAATGATCGGTGGGATGCATCCTCAAATCGACCTCAATCGCATTATTCTTGAAGGACTGGCTCTTGCTGAAGAGGAGGGATCTTCCTTTAAAGGGGAAGAAGGAGAAGGGGAAGAGTAGAATAGATTTCTTTTTGCTTTTCCTTTTTATCTTCCCGATACATTAAATAAATGAACTAATTGAACTAAATAAATGCATGCTCTGATACATTAAATAAATGAACAAATTGGACCAAATAAATTCTTTGATTATCTCTTATTATGCCTTGATACCTGCTATGCCATACTTTAAAATTTTGATTTAACCATACTTGCTTTGATACTTAATATATTAAGTGATATACTTTCTTTAATTTTGAATAGTCTAAATGATACTTAATATTCTTTGATACATGCCCTAATTGAACAATATCCATACTTATGCTCTAATACATGGTGTAAATTATTTTCCCCACATTTGCTCTAATACAAAATATACAACTTATTTTTACTTTGATACAAAACATAAAGTACCCTATTTCAAAATATAAAATAAAGTTTCATAGTGATATTTTGAAATTAATATGCTCTGATATTTTGAATTAATGCTCTAAAATATGCATTTTTATGATTTTTTACATCAGTATATTATGATATTATGCTTTGAAACGTTGATATGTTTAGGCACTATCATTTAAATGCCTTGATATTTCAACTTGATGCTTTGATACTTTAAATTGCTGTGATACATTAACATCATCTCATTGCTCTGATAGTTCAAAGTTCTAATCCATGAAATAGTGAAACCTATAATCTCTAATATATGTTCTGATATATAATAATTTGGCTATAATACTACAACAATAAGTTTGTACGTGTTATGTTAGGGTACATCACCTTTTTATACTTCATGGTTTATGTCCTTGATGTTTCTTATAAACAAATTAGTTATATATAAATCCTTGACAAATTAGTTTTGTCATCATCGAAAAGGAAAAAATTGCTGACCTAATGGATTGATTTTTATGAGTACAAAATGAGTATGTCACTAATGATTGAGTGCTCTTCGAGTAGTATATTTATTTTGCAGGAACGATAGATGTATTTGAAGGACTTAGGAAGCTTAGAGGAGTATTAAAGTTAAAATCTTAAAGTTAGAGGAGTATTCGGCAATTTTTATGGAGCTTTGTAGTGGAGGAGCCGACTCCAGAATGATAGTAGTCGACTTCCAGAAGACCACAAACTTAAACAATGAAGCAATAAAATTCAGGATCTCAAAAGTCAACCCCAGGCACAGAGGAGTTGACCCTGGCATGTAGGAGTCAATTGACATAGATCAAGAGTGGACCCCAATCAAGTAGGAGCCAACTCCAGAACTGCAACAAGGTGAAATAAAATAGGCTGGAATTTTGGCACTCTAGGAGTTGACCCTATAAGTCAGGAGTCGACCCTAAGAAGCTAATAGTTAACCCCAGGATGGCCACAGGGTGAAGACAAAAAATTGAGATTTTCAATCATTTCAGGAGTCAACCCTCACCAAGCAAAAGTTGACCTCCGATGACCAAGAGGTGGCTCCTGTATGCATGACAACTCCAACGGTTAGATTATTCTGTGCATACGGTTCATATTTAATGACCTCCAACAATTAGTTTTAGCCCTTCAACGGTCAAAAGAGGTCTTCAAACCTTTATTGAATATATAAATGTTTATAAATTCAATTGGAAAGGAGGAGGATCAAAGATATAAAAGAAAAAAATAAAAGAACAAGTGCTCAATATTGATGAACCTTCAACCACTGCTTCTTGTGCATTAAGTGGAGATTCCATCCAAAAGTGTGTAATTAAGAGCTTCCCCAATATTCAAGTATGCCAAAAAGGGTTTTAAATTATCTCAAACAAGGAGCAATCATTTGTATAAGCCTTCCTATTCATTTTGATTATATTTGGGGTTGTCTAATTTCAAGAGAAGTTGAAACTTGAGATAGGTAAATCCATGCCTTGAAATAGAGTGTAAACTAGCTTAGAGATAAGCTAAGGATGATTTGTCACTGACGAACTGATGGGGGAGTATTTGTCAGGTTATGAATAATGAATTGAATTCCCAAGTAAGGAGCCTCAAGACAAGGATGTAGCACCTGAATTTTGCTCCGAACTTTTATAAAATCGTTGTGTCAGTTGTGCTTGTACATGTTCTCTTTGTTTGCGTTCTGTTATCTTTGATTTAGTTGCACATGCTTCTTTCACATTGCTCAAACACTTTACAAAAGTTGTTTTTTTGCTGCATAAATTGATTTTTTTTTAAAGGAACCTAATTCACCCCCTTCTTTTAGGTTGCATATCTAGGCAACAAGCTTGAGCATCATTTGTCTTACCCCTTGGCAAACTCGGCCAATGGTCTTTAATGCTGGTTAGAAGACCTGCATTAAGTCCTTTAACATGCAGAGCTGATCGATATCCATTGAGAAATATGATTCTAGGAGAAACCTATGAATCAACATCCAAAGTTCTCTATGAAGGGTTAAAGGGACTGCAAAGTTATGAAGGACCTTCGAATTGAATTCGTGTAACATTACTATCTATATCGACCTACGAGCTTAAACCTTTTATGGAATTATAAACTAGATAATATATAACTATTTATTTATTGCAGTTTTAGACCAAATTCATTACTTCTTCAACCTTTCAACAATTTTTGCAGAATAATGAGATCCATACTATCTATAATCCACATGAGGGTCCTTGATCACTCAAATGATTAAGCTCCATTCCTTGTAGGATCTCCAAAGGAAAATGAGGTGATAATGTGCTCTAATAAAATACTTCAATGTGCGTCATCAACGAGCAAGGTCGCACAACGAGCAAGGTATCACTTCTCCCTTTGACGTGGTTGCCCCCTAACCTTTGTAACCACAAGATCACCATGCCACTATCTATCCACAAGAGGATGGTTGATTCAATTGACCAAAGCATGTACCACGGTCCAATGCAACGTCTTTAAACATGATTTCTCCTCTACTATTGAAACTGTAGGGCCATCATGCTATCATCTACCCATAGGAAAATGGCTAATTTTTTGACCAAATTATGTTTCTTGGTCTGTCGTGACCTCTTACACATAGTCTTTCTACCTTGGCCAAAGATTTTCGAGGACACAATATAACTCCTGGCCAAGATTCTTAGAAATTTGCTCTAAAAATAGATAGTCTGATTCACCACCTTTAGTCGTTTGATCAACCAAATCTACCACAGTTTGCATCATAGCATGTTTTGCTTGGGGACCCTGGTCTTCAATAACAAAATCAAGTTTCTCTACTTACTTTGTTATGAACTATATAGTCCTCCTATTATACTTATCAAATAGCTTTAATATGGTAGCCACTTGACTCAAAATCATCTCTAATAGGCTGCGCCTATATACCTCCAGATAGGTCTGATGTCGCATGATCACTTCTTGAAAAGATCTTATGGTAGAGGAGTTATTATACAACAAGCTTCCATCGTCGTCTTAGTGAAATGATGCCTGCTCATAGTTGTCCTATTGAAAACAACATGATGATAACTATGTAGTATCCCACTAGAGATAATGTGATGTTAACTACGCAATATCCCACCACATATACCAGAGAGTTTATTGTTGTCCTTTTTGTCCCATTCCAGGCAAGCTAGAGAACTCAAAATCTTTAGGGAGGTTGGTTGGTTGAGAAAAAGGGCAGCTTGCCAAGTTTGATTGGGCGAGGCCTAGATTTGTGCAATGGGATACTATGGATATTATGCTAGCTAGAAAAATATGTATTGAAGGAAGGATAGAAAGTAGCATGGGTCTAGATATCTTGACCTTCAAGAAGTTTTGCCACCATCGTACCATTGTTCAAAGAAAATGGAACTGGATGGAGTTTTAACGCTGAGTTACGTAAACATGTAGTGCTAGATTATGGTAAAAGTGTAGCGCTAGGCTACGATAGCAAGGTAAGTTACACCTACTTCTAGAATAAAAGATAGTTTAAGCAAAAAAAAAGATAAAAATTCATTAGATTAATTGTTGAAGGGTTTTTTTATAAAATACACTCTTCACTTATTTATACTAATAGATAATAACTGCACACTCTAATGGTTATTCTTATATCTAGCCTCTAGTCTTAGTGGTTCGGATAACTAGCAATAGTTGTCCTCCATGATGCACGTTCATCATCACAATTGCTCTACAACCATTAGACCAACAATCATTTCCTTTCAACCTAAGATGCAGTTCTATATTTGGGACTATCTTTGAGACCTTGGTCTATTTCTATGTATCATGTTAATCATAGCCACATTCTAAGCTTTTGGCTTGCTCTTGACTGAACTCTGCTTCCTCGATCTATTTACTTGGTGAAATTTGTTATGGCTAAAATTGTCCATTTCACAACGATCACATTAGACTCACCTACTCTGATTTCATCATACCAAATCCACATGATGCTTTTCCTCAACCGCTAGCTAGGTCGTTGAGATGGGGTGTAAACAAATATCTTTGAGAGATTTTACAACTGAAGACACAACAAACAAACTTGACATGCTTGATCCAATTACATAAATACAACATAATTTATATATAATAGGTGGTAACTATGAAGTCAAATAGTAATGCAATCATAATTGATTTCATATGGTTACAGAATTTTATATGCACAAAGATTCAAAATCATAATAATACTTTGCTCAATATTGGATATACATGATACCTTATAAATGATTTTGAATGAACACTATAAAGTATTAAATATTTCTTATCTTGTAGATGCCAACAACTAGATGATCAGGGCCAGCTCAACCCTTAGGAGACTGAGGCAATCGCCTAAGGCTTCAGCCCAAAAGTACAAAAGGTCTCAAAGACACAACAGAAAAGAAAAAGACCCCTCTTAGTGAGTTCCTCTTAGACCGGCCCACTGCAGGAAAGACCTCAAAGACAAAACAGAAAGAAAAAGACCCCTCTTAGTGAGTTCACCTTAAATCGGCCCACTGCAGGAAAGGCCTCAAAGATAAAATAGAAAAAAAAAAGACCCCTCTTAGTAAGTTTTTCTTAGGCCCCCAAATGCATTGGGCCACTCCTATAGATAACTAAACCACTTCACAATGATTCCTCAGGACCTCGTAACACCAAAAATCGTATATGTATCAATTAGTACCTTGCCAATATGTTAAAATTATTTCCAAAACTTTCTAAAAATTCTAAAATTTTAATTTCTAAATAGCATCCATTATAACATGGGAAATGACTCATGTTCTATAGCTTGCCTACTAACCCTGCCTTGTTTTCCTCTCACGAGGCAAGAGATAGGAGGTGGCGTAACGGTGGTCCCGCTAGGGCTTAGCTTAGAGAAAGAGAAGAGAGGAAATAACAAAGAGGATGAGAAAGTGAGAGGATGGAAGAGAGCTCATGGTTCCTCACCAACTACCTCACACTCACACCCACACCCACACCCATGGAGGAAAGGAGGGAGTGGGATAGGGGAGAGAGCGATAAATGGGAGGATAAGGTGGTGAAAGAAGGCTTCCTCTACATGAGAGAGAAAGATGGGATAGGAGTATCAGTGTTGGGTGGATGCAAGAGAAGAGGAGGTGTTTGAGAGGGGAGAAAGCGGCGAAGAAAGACGGTGGTGAGTAGGAGCGGCCCAATGTATTTGGGGGTTTAAGACCGTTTTGTCTTTGAGGCCTTCCCTGCAGTGGGCCGGCCTAAAGCGAACTTACAGAAGGGCTTTTTTCTTTTTCATTTTGTCTTTGAAGCATTTCTTGTGGTGGGCCTTCTTTGGGCCGGGGCCTTAGGCGACCATCTCAGTCACCTAAGGGTTGGGCTGGCCCTGGTGGTGAGGGAGGCTCACAAAAAGGGAGAAGGCACAAGCAGGAGGCAGTCGAGGGATGGTGGAGCATGAAGTTAGGTCACGGCATGCGAATGGGGGAACTAGGGGATTCATTATCTGTTTATTATTTTAGCGTGGCCACCACCTTTAAATGGTTACACCTTAGCCAAGTCCAAGTATTATATAACTAGAACCCAAAAGCTTAAGCTTATAAGGAAAAGGTCAACCATATCACGCTTAACACTCTCTTTCATGTGCCACCAAACTATTTACATGGAAGCATAATTGAGTCAAGGTAAACCATAATCAAGATAACTGAAGCTAATTAAATAACTTATTAAATTGAAGCAATTCAAACTCGTTATTTCTAGAAGACATGAGCTCTAATATCATGTTGACTAACCACCAGATCCCAAATGCTCGAGTTTATAGAGAAAAGTTAACGTATATCATGTGCTAAGCTAGTAGGGTTCGTCTTTCAACAGTGTGACATTAAAGGATTTCAAATTAACCTTCCACCAAATTGGATCAAACACCGACCATTAGTCAGCCATTGGCCTTCTGTTACGATCATAGCCATGCATCTTTCATTGTCGTACTTAAATACGTTGAACCCGTAAGTCATATTTGAACGGGACATCTTAGCATTCATAGGTGTGCTTGAATCTTCGTTGAACCGACTAGTCATGTTTGAATGCGGCATATCAAATTCGTATACATATATATTAATTTCAATTGATATTTAAAGAATAATAATGGATAATCTGGACATACATCAATTATTGTATTTAACATTAAACAAATTAGCGGTGATCTATGATTTTCTTATACAAAGAAAAAAAAACAAGAAAAATCATCACTAGAGGGGAACCATTTATTTATATAGCTAAAGTATCTAATCAAAACCATCACTCAAAGTGACGTCCCAATTCCCATGCATTTGACCCAAACAAGGATGACGGAAACAAACTCCAAGAGCCATTTTCCAAAGCTAACGCCCCTAGCAAATCCTAAACAAATTCTTCAGATGGAGACGCTGTTTGGAATCCCCCTCCCGGTGAGCCCGCCGACACCCGAGAAGTCGGACGTGCTCGGGTACAGCAACGTGTAAGGCATCTTCACCGGCCCATTCCGATTCTTCAACCTTTTGTCCTGGTTCATCCTCAGAATCCGGTTCTCGATCTCGACCAAGTGCTCCCCGAACCGCTTGAAAGCATCCAGAGCCTTCCGGTCCGTCGTCCACTCCGGCGTGTCCCTCTGGCCCAAGTACACCTCGTCCGAGGAGTGCCTCGACAGTATCTCTATGAGGGACACCCCAAGAATGGTCTGAAACTGGCTCGTGATGGTCTCCAGAAAGACCCCGTCCGGGTTATTCTCCAGCTTCTCGTAGGCCGGCGTTCCCGGTTCGGGCATGAACCGGCGGCTTATGGTGGGCCGGTTCGGGAGGTAGCCGGCGTAGGGGTACTGTCCGAAGTTGACGGCCGCGTGGAGGGCGGAGGCCACCCAGATGATGGTGCTGCATGTCTTGGTCAGCTCCCGGAAGGTCTGCATCTTCGGCCACCATGTCTCGTCCTTCTTGTCGCCGTGGCCGACCTCCCGAACCTCCTTCCACCATGCCTGGAGCTCGACGTCGGCCCGGACCGCCGCGTCGCTGGGGTAGTAAATGGAACAGTAGTCTGTGACCCACGTCTCGATCGCCCACCATATGACCAGCCCGTCGACTGCGTAAGGGTAGTCCTTGATCAGTAGCCGGACCTTGTATGGGCTGCTCGGGTCCCGGACAGCAACTCCTCTGTCATGAAATGAGCTAAGATTGAGCTCTTTCGAGTAGGACCAAGGGCATGTAACAAATGTTGGATGGCATGTAAATATTTGTACCTCTTGAGGAGATCATCTGGTAGTGCGTGGTCTGTGAGCTTCCAGTCCTTGTAAACCACCGCAGACATCTCCATCGCATATTTCCCGGGGAAGACGGTCGATTCAAGGACGCCGCCGGCATTGATGAGGATCTGGCGAGCCAGGGCATTTATGTTCATCGTGTCACGGTAGTGGGGGCTCAGAAGTTTGTAGACTGGGTGCATTGCGCTCAGCTGCCGGTTTGTCGCAATTACAAATGGTTCGATCGCTGCGTGTGTGTTTAGCCTGCAACCACGGCAAAGAATTCCATAGATTTCACTAGCTGTAAAATGGTCATGCTCTGCTTTAGCTTCAATAGATGCGTAATTTAATGTGATGTGTAGAGCATGATGACAGACAATACCAGTGGCTGATCAGTTGGTGAAAACCAGAATCGTCGACAGCAACATAGGCTTTAGCCAACTGCCAAATTGAAGCCTCAACGCCATCTTCAGCTGGAGTGAAGACTTGGTTGACAGCGCCTTTTTGTTCACCATCGGGATGCGGTAAGCTCAGCTCAATGGCCAGTGGCTTCAGAGTGCCATCATCCTTGAGCGATAGTATAGTTCTAGAGGCATATACTTTGTTGGATGTAGAGTTGATGCGGTTGATGTAAGGGATCAAGGCATCATGGTGATCTAAAATGAATAACCTGTTACTCTTCAATGCCTGCAACAGAACTCAGTCTCTTAGAATCATCATGTCGCGGTTGACAATGCAGCATTCCTTAATAGTTCATTAATTCCCATACCTGATCTACTGTCAAGCCCTCTAAATTCTTTTCGATCTGAGCTGCTGTTATTGAGCTGGTGTGGTCGCCATAAGTTTTTGGATCGAGCTTACTGGTTGGAGGGAATTCCTGCAAGATTGGAGTTGCTTAGTTCATTTCGTCCGTGGCCTAATGATCAACTGCCGATAGATAAACCTCAATTTACCTCGAGGCGCCTAATCATAACAGGGTTCAAGCCGGCAAGCATTTCTCGGCCAAATTCTTCATCAGTCCTCCATGCATACTTATCCTCTGTCGTATGACACGACCATCAGTATAACTTTGTCATGCTGATTACTAAAGGGCAACACTAAGCAATGTATACCTTTGATGACTTGAGGAAGTGGGAGCTTAAGCACCTGCTCCCCGTCGGACCGGATAAGTTCCTTGATCATCTCGAAGGGGATCCGATCTCTGATCTCTTCGAGTTCAGGGCACTCGGGCAGCTTCAGCCCACCTTCATAGAGGTTCAGTACGTCTTGGAATGAATCGAACTCCATCGGGGTCTTGTCGAACAGAGTGTTGAGGATTGGTTGCAGCGACTGGGTTAATGACTTGAGAGCGTATCCAAGGAAGTCCGACATCTTGAGGTGCCCGAACCGCTCGTCCCGGGGGACGTAGATGTCGAGGCTCAGAAGTGGCAACCTGCTTTCAGTGTTTGGATCTGTGGAGGAATAAAAAGAGACGAGGATAACATAAGTTTGAGCTTGTCTAGTGATTCCTATCCACATTGCAATGGGATAGATAGCTTTAGGGGGCAATTAAAGTTACCGGTCTTGGTAGGGGGCCGACCGGTCCGGCCACGCCGAGGGTAAGGGTACTTGCTGGAGCCACCAAGAACTGGTCGAGCATACTCGGCACCCTTGTCGGGGTTACCAAGATCATTATAGTAAGCATAGGCATAGATCCGGTCATGCTCCTGGAGCTCGCCGCTGTTATCGTCCCCTCTGAGATGGAGTAGTTCTTCTTGTCTGTATGGTCGTAGTGGCTCAGGCGTCTTGCTTGGGAGGTAAGTCTGCAAGATTCCAGGGCATCAACATTTAAATCTGAATGCTAGTTAGCCAATGGAATAGGACATTTGAAAATTTCTGGGCAGAAAGAGCCCTTTTTGTGTACCAATACCGAGATCAGGAGGCTAGACCACTTGTGATCAATATTGAGAACAAGATAAACAGATTAGGGATTTCAGAGTGGAAAATGGGATAGGATTTGTTCAACTAAGATCTACTACCATGCACTGGTCATACCACAGAGTATTGTACGCCATCAGAAGATGGACCACCATCAAACAATATACATCATGTATCACATGGTACATGTTATCCGTGCATCGCAGAGGATCCTTGCTTAGTTTTATTACTTAGAGAGAGAATTAGTGTGTAGGATTTGCAATAAAATAAGCTAGGCTACTCAAGGATGATTTAGATCCTTTTTGTGCTAGGTGTAGGCTTTGGATCCAGATATAGTCATTTGCTTAACAGCTAGCTTAACACCTATTTGAATTTTGTCATAATTATTGTAGATAATTTAGGCTATTTAGGTCCAGAAAGAAGATCGCATGCAATCAAGATGCTACTATCCCTCCATGAACCAACATCTAATTACTATTCCAGATTGCCAATATATTTTTCCTTCTGATTTTTTTTTTTTTTGTTTGGTTGGAAGCAATTGGCTTCCTAATTTTTGGGAGATGTGTAGGAAGTCAAAACTCAGAAGTCACAATATAGTAGTTGATGCAAGAGGGCCGGACCCTTATGTTAAATATCAAGCAATCATGTCCAATACATGAGGTATCCTAGTTTCTTATCCACAACCAGATCAGGAATCAGTTTCTTATGCACAGAGGCTGAGAACTATGTCATGTGTGAATCCTTTCTAGCTTGTTCTGGTTCAGACATGCTAAATAAGGCGCCACAACTTTACAAATAATTCAGAACAACAAAAGAGTTTCCTCATGTATACTGTTCAAGTTAGTTCATTTGTCTTCTTGGGCTTTTGAACATAAAAACAAAATCTAGTTCCTAGAATTAGGTGCATCTGATCTTATGTTTGCTTGGCAAGTGATGGAAGGAATTCCAGTTGGCCAAGTTAAATATTTGATAAAAAAAGCCAAGCCACAACAATGTGGAGGTGTATGTAACATTTTGTGGTGCGCAGTGGAAAGTTTACAACAATTCATGATAATCAAGGATGAGATTATATCATGAAAGCAATGTATATGAAATTTCAAAGTTCAAATTATAGTCTCCATCATAAATTAAAAGGTGCAAATCATTTGGCAGAAGCTATCATAGGTCATTGAAAGGGTTATATAGAATTTTGGATGAGTACCTTTTGAATTCATTGTTGTAAAGGCAAATATTATTTAGCAACAAATTAATGACATTTTGGATTTTTATAAAATTAAAAAATAAAAAGGTACAAGAAACAATAGCACTTGTTCAACAATAGCAGAACCAAATTGATTGTTATGCACTATCATTAACAGTAGTATCACTTGTATAACAAGAGTTATTTGAAACAATTATTTGAGTGTATAATGTAAAAGACACTTTAAACATTCATAATACCAAATAGCCATGGTTTGACAGAGATCTCAATGTAATTTCTGAATAGCATAATTTAGCTTTACTATTAGTGTATGTACTTGTTGTTTTTTTGGCATAGGCTTCTAAGTATAAAAGATGGGCATGCTCCAAAACCTTAATGCCTCTAAAGTTTCTGCAAATCCTTTTAATGCTCAGCAATGTCTGCACCCGCCAACTATAATCCTGCAAGTACTCCTTTTCTTCCCTAGAAGAAGTGGATATTCTCTTTAGGAAAAAGTGCATAAGATTTATGACAGACAATAGATGACAACTCCCGTCCCTCAACCACAGCTTGACACATCCAAACAAACACGAAAGAAAGATCATTAATCTTGGTGGGTGGAGATATTATTGGTTGGATCAGATCCACCGCTGAGTTAGCAGACTAGCCCAATTAGAAAGCAACACGGCACAAAGAACATAGAAAAGGGAAAAGGGAACTAGAGCTGTGTTGCCTTCTGGTTAAATTCGTCCATCAGCTCAAAGGTGGAATTGGTCCAGCAAAAAATAAATTTGGCTGGTGGGAGGCTCTTTTGGTAGGCATCTATTAACGGGAGACATATAATTCAGCGCCATCCCCCCTTGAAAGCCATGACTAAACAATGAAATTTTATGCAGGCCCTCTGGGCCAAACAATGGAATAGCCCCAATCCACAAAAATAAATTTGGCTAGTGGGAGGCCCTTTTAGAAGCCATCAAATGCAGTGAGATGCTTACCATTTTCCTTGTCAGAAGCCTATCCAATTTTTTAATTCATAAAGACGCAGCTCATTCATTCAAATTGGCCTTACTAGGCCTAGTCCAACCCCATATGGTTAAAATAATAGTAAACCCATGTCAAATAAAACAATAAAAGCCCATAGGAAAAATTAAAAGCCATCCACTTTCGATCACCATGCAGTTCACAGCGAATGTGCAAGTCAGTGATTGGCTGAGCACAAACAGGACTCGACTGAGACCATGGATCTCATCGTGTTTGGCACCAATCTCCAACTATCATATCCTGGGTGAACTAAGTGGTGATCATCAACAGGTGTCGGAGTAATCGAATCCATAACAATACTTACAGTATTGGCAAAGAAGATACGGTCGTATTTATACTTGTCGACTGGATAGACCCAGGAGTTGCAGACGAAGTGGATACTTCCCTTGCGAGGGACACCATCCAGGGTCAGTGACTTGAGGTAAAACTCGGAATGGTGGCTGTTCTTGACGATGACTGCCCCTGGAATGCCCTGGCTCTCATCCCAGTCGAAGGTCACGTTGAACCTGGACTCGCCTGCTGATAAGGACGTCAACGTCGTGATCCACTCCTCGAGGTATGCCGCTGGCCCCACCTTCCCTCTCTTCCCGTTATCTGTTCCATGGACCACCACGGTATTTATCAGCGTCCACTTCCCTTCCATGGCCGGGGAGCGCAGAGCATTGATTCAATAGCCAATAGGCGTGGACAAATATTATAGTTGGGTTGGGTTAACCAGAATCCCATAAGAGTAGCAATATTAGGCAGCCAGGGGTGGCAATTTGATCTGTCCGATAGGAGCCAATTTGATCTAAATAGAGTGGATTTTGTCATACCTTAAACAAATCTAAAATGATTATGAATAACAGTAAAACTTGATTCTAATCGGATCCAAATATACATTTATATATAAAAATAATTATTTTTTTAATTTTGTTTTATTTTTTTATTCAATCCGTCTTTTTTTTTTCTTCTAAGATAAATGTATCATATGAGTCCGGATACAATAAAAAAATAAAAAATAATATATTTTTTTTTTGGAGGGCAAAGCAACTCCAGCCAAATAGTATTTTTGGAGTCGTTGGACGATTTGTCTAATTCATCTTATTTTATCCTACACGATCCGTCCGATCTATTTTATTTAATTTTATCCATCTTATCGTACTCCGACCCATCCCGCTCTGTATTCTCCACCATATTTTCTCTCGTCCATTGTGGGACAGAGGATTGATTGGATCCACAGAGGCTGATAGGGGTAGGTGTAGAAGGGATTGATTTGATCCACAGAGGTTGATAGGGTTAGGTGGTGATCAGGCCATGCATTTGGTGTGGCATTACTTTAATGCAACTTGGAAAATTACTTCCGGTCCCTGTCCCATTATGAAGATTCCTCGACATTTTCTACCACGACCCCACCCCATTGCTTATTGTAGCAATCAGGAAAGACCAAATCCAATCGTTCCCGTAACTTGGCAGGCAAGGAAGAAGCTCTTCCCTCATGCCCGACCACTGGTCAAGTCAATCCTAACTACAAGTCAATGACTCGCACAAAGTGTCCCTCTGCAAAACCCAAGTATCTGCCGTCCACATGAGCCTTCAATGCCATCCCATGGATGGGTTTCATGCGAACCACAGCAGACCAAGTCTTTGCATCCGATTGCTAGAAGAAACCAAGTCTTTGCAAAGCCAGAATATGATGAACAAAAGCTATTGGCTATTAGGAAAGGAGAGGAGAAATGGAAAGAGGGAGAACTCACTGGGATCGCCGACGGTGGCGCTGACAAGCTGGAAGGAGATCCCCTTCCCCAACACCTCATGCATGCGGTCGAGCAACGAGGCGTGTAAGTCGTTGAAATCCAACACGTTCTTCTTCATCAGCACCACCGTCCCTTTAATCTTCGTCCCCTTGCCCCCCTCCGGGTGCTTCCCCAGAATAGCATCAAAAAAGTTCTGCATCTCGCTCTACTTCCTTCCCAATCAACAACGAAGCAAGAAAAATATCGAGATTGTGGTCGAGATGGAGTTTGAGATAGAGATGGAGATGGGAAGACAAAGAAGACCTTGTGATTGGAATAGCTTAGGTTTTGAGGTGCAAGCAATGAGAGGAATAAGGGTATTTATAGATCTCAGAGTCTAATAGGCATGCGTTAGAGTCGACGTGCCCGTCTGACTTGATCCATGACGTGGCATGCTCTATGTTGTTCATCAATATGTAGGAACTGGTAGCCAAATTTACGATGTCTTTCGAGAAGGCTTTGAACATAAATGATGGTGCTAAGAAAAGTCACAGCTAGTTGGACAAAAGAAGCATATCCATGAGTTGGCGCTGGACCCAACACGTGTTATTTTCTATATGTTAATAAAAGAAGATAGGAGCAGTGACTTGGAAGGTATAATTTAAAAATGAGCAAGTGGGGAAGCCTTCAATTGAATTTATTCCAGCTAGTACTTGGAACTTCCCTTTTGGCTTGCAGCATCAACTTAATTTTTGATATGTACACTACAGGAAAATACATCCTCCCCAATGCTTTTTCTAACCTTTATCGACGCTTATAAGCATCGGCTAAAGTTTCGGCAATACTAATTAAGCGTCGCAAAAGCGTCGCAAAAGCGTCGGTGATATCGGAGTGGCAAAACTTTTTGTCGACGCTACACGAAAGCATCGGCAAAAACAGGGATTTGCCGACGCCTATAAAGCGTCGGGAAATCGCTATTCCTACCAAAAAGATATAGTCTATTTCGATGCTTATAAGTATCATTGTAAATAATTTTTTTTAAAAAAATTATTTACAAATCTCTGAGGGCCTTGAGGACGGCTTATAAGCCCTGATCATTGCCGACGCTACATGAAGAAGAAGAGGGAAGAGGCAACCTAGCCCTGATCATTGCCGGCATCTCAGAAGAGGGAAGAGCTCCAGATCTCAGGAGAAATAAACGCATGCCAACCTATCTTAAAAAATGAAGAAGAAGAGGGAAGAGGCAACCTAGTCCTGATCATTGCCGGAATCTCAGAAGAGGGAAGAGCTCCAAATCTCAGGAAAAATAAACGCATGCCAACCTAGCTTAAAAAGATGTAAATAAATAGCCATACCTAGCCCAGGAGCTCCAGATCTCTCTTCCCGCTATCCACATCCATCATTGCAAAAGAGAGAGAGAAAAAAATTCAATCAAAGTTTGTTCTATGAAACTATATCATTTATCCTAAAAAAAAGAAAGAATGAAGAACGGAAAGAGAAAAGAAGATGAAAAAGAAAAAAAAGGAACAAAAATAATAAAAAAAGAAAAGAAATGAAGATAAATAACAAGGGGAAATCTGAAAACCCCTTCGGTCGATGGAGTTATCGTCGACGACGAGGACGCGCAGCTCTCCGCCAATGCTCATACATCCTCTCTCTGTCGTCATCCACTGTTCTCCTCCGTCGCCATCCCCTCTCTGCCGGATCGAAACCCTAAAATGAAGTAGAAATATAAATACAGGGAAGGGAGTGAGAGAGAGAGAGGAGGAGGAGAGAAGAAAAGGATCGTTACTTTCCTTTGGGGTTGGAGCATCTCCTCCACCGATTTGAAGCTAGACCATGGCCATGGCTCCGGATCAGGGGTTAGGGATAAGGAGGGCAGCGGGCAGCTGGAATGGTTAGGGATCGGGAGGGGTTTGTATATATATGGGTGGGGGTGGCTAAAATGAGAAGCATCGTGGGACTCCGACGACGCTTTTAAGCGTCGTCTAATCCCCGCTTCCCAGATCTAGCATTGGGACCGCCGACGCTTCTTAAAAGCGTCGACAAATTTTGGCGCTCTGCCAAAATTACCGACCCTTTTAGGAAGCGTCGACGTATATGCGTTGGCGTTTCTCCTTTTTCCTGTAGTGATAATTTGTGAAACCAGGGACCAGGCCTGGTCCACTTCACCAAGCCAGCTATTTTGGCCTTGAGCAGCACGTGCGATACACGTGAGGACAGTTGAGAGGAAGACTTCGTCTAGAGTCTTTTTTCTCTCCGATCACGATGAAGATCGGAAGTTCATCGCGATCCAGAGACCGGCCGGACAACGTCGGGATTATTTATTTAAAGATCCCCTCCTTCTTCGAGTTCACTCGAGATTGAACCACCGATTTCAAGCTTCTCCTCCAATCTTCTTCCTCAATTCATCGTCGGAAGGAGCCATTGGACCACCTAGCCGCCCGAGGTATGTGCTCCACTTCTTCTTCTTCTCCTCTTTTCCTCTTCTGTAACCTTTGGGATCTCGTTTTCAACCGGCAATCGCTAGATTATTGACGAAAAAAAGGCGATACCCTGTTTCCTCTGTTTTGATAACCGACCCTATTTTCTTCTAATTTCGGCTACCTCCATCGCCGATGCTTGTCGTCGGAGGCTTTCATTGATTTCTCATGGTGGTTGGAAGTTGTGGCCGGCGCTCAAGCCACTAGAATGCATTGGTTTCATAATTTAAGAGGTTGGACTCCTATTTTTGTTGGTTTTGGTGCTGCAGGCCGCTAGTCACCGCCAGTTGTTGGACGCGTGTTGGTTGGCCATAGGTCCCTAAACCTGAGCATCACCTACAACCTTCCTCTTCCTTTCTCTTCCTTGCTTAAAGAGAGAAGCTTCCTTTTTTTTCTCTTTTCTATCTTTCCTCCACCCTTTCTCTCTTTGCAAAGTTTCTCTCTCTTAACTCATGGCCAAACATATCGATTGATCTAGATTGACCCATGCCATTGACAACCAAACCCGACCCCTGATTGAATCCGGACTGAGATTCTCTCTTTTCTCCTTTTACTTTTTCTCTCTCTCTCTTATTTTTTTCTCTCTACTAGACTTTTTCTCTCTACTCTCTCTAGAGATGACAGACCCAGTAAGATACTTCTTTTCTTGATACTGGGTCAACCTTGGTGAAGGGCCGCAATCCATGTTTGACGGCTGGCAAGCCAGCCCCCATCTTGGCCCTTTCTTAATACTATTAAATTTGGTCACATTCGACCTCTATTAAACCATCCATACTCTAGTTCGAATATGATCATATGAGTTTTGCCTTCATTAGAACATCCGGGATGTTGGTCATTCCCGCTTGGTAAGTCCTATGAGGATATTAGAATTAGGGTTTCTACTTTTGGAATAATCATGATAAATTCTGATAATTTTTAAATAATAGAATATTAGAAGAATTTTTGAAACTGATTGGATTGATGCTTTGTATTCGCTCGCAAGGTAAATATTGTAACTCTTTTTTCTAGATCTTTCGATAAATAGATATTTTCTTAATCGAATTATTCATGATTTATGAAGTTTATGCATAGTATTTTACTTTTATACGTGCCTCTTTCTAGAATATTGTATAATTCTTAATTGAATATATTGATTTCGATATGGATTATATTCGATTGATTTCGATATGGATTATATTCGATTGATTTCGATATGGATTATGTTTGATTGATTTCAATATCATATTAATTTATGTATCTTATGATTCGAAACATTGAATATAAGAAAACGAGTTTTTGCTTTGCATTGAATTTAGATTCTCAATCAGACTATGTATTGATACTATATTAGTGGGAGTTATTCGCTGGTATATCGATACTCTGCCGGTGGGAGTTATACGTTGTCATATCGTCACCTTGTTAGTGAGGGTTATACGTTGGCATATCGACGCTTTGCTAGTAAAAATTATACGTTGGCATATTGATACCTTGTTTGTGGGGGTTATATGTTCGTTCTTTGATATGCTTATATTCTGCCCTAGCCATATGGTATAAGTGCGGTAATAGCTCATGGGTGTAAAGATGAACTTGATAATTTGAAAAATAATTGATTTATGAAATAAGATTTGAAATTTGAAATGACTTAGATAGCGAAGCGATTTTACTTTAAATCGATGTAGTTTGCATACCGAATTTCAGTATATTATTATTATTTTATTGCTTGATTTATTTAAGTAAAGTGTTCATTACTTACTGGGCTGTCTAGCTCATTATAGATTTTTTACTATTTTTACATATTCAAAGAATTAGGTCGACTTGGAGATCTATCATGAGAGAGCGATTGCAGAGAAAATTTTGATATTTTTATTTAGACTAGATTTGTTTTAGAGTTAATGCAAAATTTTTGAATGTTATTAGTTTTGTAAAACTTTTAACTTTACTATCTAATTAGAATTTTGAATATTATTATTTAAAATATTTTTGTTGCTCGATTTTGATATCATTATGAGATGCCTTGTATGCTTGTAGGTGAGTTTTTTTAGGAGTGTGCGGTATCACATAAATATTAACTTTATCTCTACCAGAGGAGACGTTGATCTTGCCACGTGATTCATATCGGTTAATTTACTTCTAAAGAGCTTTGTACACATTTGCTGCTAGCTGTTTACTTAGAGTTTTTTATTATATTATATATATTCTACTCGCAGCTTTAATTTTTTTTATTATAATCTGGGCACTGCTTTGGGACTTCCCCATAAATAATTTTCTTTCCTGTACTCTTTTGTTTATGGTCCCCTTGGACCCCCCGTGTTAAGCCTGCTTACAAAACTGTGGGACGGTGGGTGGAAAAGTGAAAAGATTTCATTTTTGTTTATGTTATTTGGCTTGAAGGGGAGACGGAAGTGCGACGGCATGTGACAGGAGCAGAAGGAGCCGCCTCCAACGAGGGAAGGAGCATCAAATGATGCATTAAATAAATGCAGGAAACCTACTTTAGGTTAAACCTCTTCGTGACAATAAACATTGTCGGAGCGTATATTGGGAAAGAGATATCCCGCAAAAAAGTAAAGAAAAAGACAGATCAGATCACATGCAACGCTAATAATACGGGCCGGTCCCATATATTTGATTGCTAGTTTTTAAACAAATCATATTGCTAATAATAAGTATTTGTAACAGGTGATTTTGGCATGAAGGGTGTGGTCCAAGAGTCATGATTTGAAATGAGGGGAAAAAAATATTGCATTCATGGAAAATTTTGATATGTTAGAAAAAGAATTTAGGTGATGTCCTATTTATTTAACACCAACCTCCAAGGTTTCTAGAAGGAAGGCAAAAGTTGCATGTCAATAAAAAAAAAGGTTTTTAATTTTTATTTTTTATCCTTGTACATGTTTCAAGTGAAAGTGATAGTCACCACCGTTTCATTAAATTTAGAAAGAGAATAAGGTTAGAAGAAAAGGAACAAAGGGAGAGTGATTGGGATAGGGAAGAAGGGAAGAAGGGCTGGGTTGGTTTAGAATACCAAAAACAATAGCCTCACACGTTAAGGCAGCTAGCTACCCCAACCAATATCACACACACAAAACAAAAAAAAAAAAACAATCTTTCAGAATCAAAGTCAAAATACAAAAACTCATCCGACGCACAGAAGACGAACCATAGTAAGGTTTGAGCATAGTCCTAAGAAGACTCAATTCCTGTTTTATTTTGCCTTATACCACCTTAATGGTAAGAATTTCTACAAGTACGATCGATGACATGATCATTTGGGCATGGTTTACTAGTTGTGGTACGTCAGGAGAGTAAGCAATGCATGTGCATGAATGATATAATTTATCATAACATAAGGAGGTATAAGTTGCCATCTCTCGCTTCAAGCAATAATGGTACATGCATAGGGTGGTCCAATGAAGACATCATCACAGTTGGGCAGACATCAAATTAAATGGAGTAGCTCTCCAACATCCCCTTTGAGAAAACGTGCCATGTTGTGGCAGGAAAGGCATTGAAAGACCAAACAGAAAATGAGATCATGCACTCGATCTCTTTAATTCCCATCAAAATGACTGATAAAGGCTATTATAATGATGTTTATCCGAAAAAGCTATTATAATAACCATTTCTTTAGTTAAAGTAAACCCAATTTGGGACTAATTAAGTTGGGCAAATAGTGGTCACTACTTCCATTATGATGAGAAGTTCCTACTTCAAAGGGTGTGCATTACACAAGTAGCAGTTCTCGTCATCTCAAACCTTGCTTTGAAACTCATAGAGCTAATAAATAAGCTGCCACAAATCATCAAGTCTTCATGAGAAAGCTGAGTTATTTACGTAAGAATCATTAATAAGTTTCACTTAAATTTTGAATGAAAGAGGAGATTAGAGGTTGATTTGAAACAATAATGTGTAATATATCTTCAGCAGAAGGAAATGGGAAGAGTAGATAAGGATGCATGATTGAATAGTATAAAAAAGAGATTGATGTGATGTAATTACGTCAGAGAAAATTAATGGTTTTTATAAAGGGATCATGGGTTGGTTGAACTAGGAGGGTTTTTGAATGCATGAGATGATTAAGAGAGGGCAAGCTTTATGGTCCTGGACGTAGTAGGTTGACCTAAAGCTTGAGAACCATGGATAATTAGGACTGGAAATCTAGTATATGGTTTCACAATTAATTTGACGGAATATTTGGGGTGAGTTCATTATAGTTAACTTTCTATTAATATAAGATTTAGTAAATGAAGCAGTAGAACTGATCTTTCTCCCCAAAAAGTCATAAGGTGGTGTCAGATATTACTCCATCAGAAGCAAAAGAAAAATTCACTCCCCCAAAACACACCTCCAACCTTCTAAATTGAATCTCACCCTTGCATTTATTTATCCGTTAATCTTTTTTTTTTCTTATTTGTTTTGTTTGCATGGTTATTTGTCTCAGCACTCAATTGATGTGCATGATTAAAGTAGTAATCATGAGTATGATTAGAATTTTTTTCCTTCTTCTTTTTTTGACTAGTTTTTTTTTATATACTTCAGTCATCTACAAAATAAATAAGATGATAAAGTTTGCTTAGAAAGAGAACCAACAGAGAGTAGAAAGGAAAATGCCAAATATTTTCGCTCTATTCTTCTCTATTGATGTCGCAATTCACACCTACCCTCCGTGTACTGCGTCAATGCGTGCCACATAGAACCGAACGCTAAGCAAGAAATGAGCAGGGATTATCCTCATGTTAACACCTAAGCATTCTTCTCACACGAAAGTTAAGAAGATCGAGGATATCTAAGCATGCGATGTTTCCAAATTTAAGATTCCAGAAACTGGCGTCACCTTCTCTGTACTTCTGTTTATTTATCATATTTAGCATGCTTTTGGAACAAGTCGTCCAAGTCTTTGTGTTACAAAGCTTGGAATTGGTAGTGGTCAAGCTTGGCGTCACATAATATATTACAATGAGATGCAAGTACGTATACGTTATTAATGTCAAGTTCTTCCCCATCTTCTCCACGCTAGTTTCCTATCCTGTAGCAGTTCTTTCCGTTCTGGAATTAATAAAACCACGTTTTCGAATTGCAATTCCCACGCTTTCCGCTTTGACATGGGATTTGGTGTCCCTCGCCTTCAAAATCCAATCATCAATACTCTATAGGCTGTAGGCCTAACCTTCCTATCCGTCAGTATCTTATTTGGAAATCAAGGATACGCTACCATGAATGATATACAAGGTGGGAAGGAAGGAGGGGGATTGGTTGGATGCCCAACTCTTGTGGCGGACGTGATTCATGATGGCGGCTTGATTCTTAACCCGATCAAATATGGCAGTCCACGAGTGCATACTATATCATACACGGCGCATATTGTTTGATGATTGTTCATTTGCTGATGGCAGCCATTCAAAGATGCACTGCACTCTGTAGTACTGCACAAGCGGCACAGCAGAGTATTCTAATTGATAGTTAACTCTCTAGCACTAACAACTCATATGGGTTATTTTTTTGAGAAACATCCTCCTCGAAGTATCCATTTTATTGAGACAATGTATGAATAAAAAATTATATTAATTTCCGTGGGATTGCTATTACTTGGGCCTATTGGATGGCTAGGTACTTCGCAAACATCGTTGGTGCAAAATGTATTACAATATGGGATCAATAAGCTATGGGTCATATATTCCTAAGAAAGGCATTTCTTTTTAGCATTTCTTTGTTGTTTGTTTATTTCTGTGACTAAGAAAGACAAAAGTTTGCCATGGGTGGTGCCTAAAGGTTACTGAAGGTTCGAATATAATTGGCAAGCTCAAAATTGCTACGCGTTGACGATGACAGTAGCCAGGCCAGCCCAACACGCTTTATTCAAGAAAACTAGTAATGGTGTGCAACCTTCCCCCCCATATGTGAACATTTTGCTAGGTTGGTATTATAAACATGCTTGCCGCTGCTTTGCTCAAACATAAAAGCTTATTTGTGCAAGAGGAGCTTTTATTTATGTGTTAGGTAGAAGCAAGAGAAGGAATTTGATTCGGTTAGGTTAATTACTAAGAATACTATGTGCTCTTATGGGGTGTTGTCAGGTGGCTACATGTGCTAACGTTTTACGAGGTATTATAAGAACACTTGCAGGTTTCCTCTAAATGCTTATTTTCGAAAGGAGTTTGATTGTCTAGGTTACTAATTAGGATGTTGATGACTCCATAATTTTTGTATTTGATAGTATAATTAGTGCATCAAGTGGCTGCAGCATGACAAACCCTGTGAACTGTTTTCATAGATGATGATGGGCAATCAACCTCGGTGGATCAAGCCATGGTCTTTGGGTGGAGACATAGGCCATACAGGGTTCAAGAGGCTGTTGAAGGACTGCATAAGACCAGTCCAATACCTGATGTATTTTGGATCTAATCCATACTTGGTTTGGAATCCCAGGATGAAGATTATGGACTTTAATTTGATCCAAGGCCCAGCAAGTGATGGATTAGATTTATAAGTTTATTGGTTCAGGAAGTCGGTATAGCAAGTAGATGGATCTACTCTAGTTTAAGCTTAATCATGAAAAGATCCGAAAAGTCACTAGGTCTAAGATTCAAACTTACGTTCAGCCCTTTCACTTGGGGGTCGGGGATGTATCTTTTGCAGGGAAGGACTTACCTTCCTTCATGTGAATCCACTGTTGGATGATGCAATGGTGGATTCATGTGAAGAAAGGGGACCATTCGTGTGAAAGATATAACACCAATCCTTCACTTGGTGGGTTGAAGGAAGGTAAGTATATGGATAACTTGTTGGCTGATAGAAAGAGTGCCAAGTCAAATGGCAATGGGATAGATAGATGTACGGGCATGCAATTGGCGTTAAAGCAATTGAAAAAATAATGAACAAATAGTAAATACGAAAGTAGTATGGGTCTAGGTGCCTTGACCTTAAAGGACTTTTGCCATAATTATACCATCATTTGAAGAAAATAAATTTGGACAAGAATAAGAGTGTAGAAATCTAAGTACTAAACACTACTCCTAAGGTAGTAATCTACTAGTAACATAAGCTAAGATAAAATAAGATTCTTGATAAGTTGGTCTTGCCCAGCTATGCATACCAAGAGGAGGGATGAATTGGGCTTTTTAAAAATTTATGAACTATAAATGCAACAGAAGAATAACTTTCTAATATGTATGTAATGTGCAATAGCTAAAATAAACGGTAAGTAAAGTAATAGATGAAATGCGTAATGCAATCGGTCAAAACACCACAGACACAAGAGGTTTATAATGGTTCGATGTCAAACCCAACACCTACATCCAGTCTCCAAGTTCTCTACTTGGGAATTTTATTTCATTAATCATCCGTAAATAATTATAACATCGGATACCTTCGACCAAAACAACTCTAGCTCTTCCGATGATGGTCATTCGTTTCTCAGGCACGCGCAAGCCTTACACACTTTGTTTCAAGATCATCCTTTCACCAAGTTGCAGCACAACTAAAACTTGTCCCCACAAATATAAAGAGATACAATTATAAAACAATGAATATATAAAAGCTTCTTAATAAATAGAAATAAAACCAATTAAAGCTCTTTAGAATTGTCAGAAGAAGCTTTTATTGGTGTGCACTTGAGTTGGGAATCTTCAACGAATGTTCTTGAAGTAGTTGTTGAAGTTGTATTGCATGCTTCTCACTCAATGAATGCTCTTTTGCTTTGAATGCTCTCTCTTAATTCTACTACATGTTTACATCTTTTGGAAAACCATTTATAAAGAATAGTTACTGGAGAGTGCATACTAGCTGTTAATGACCATTAGAGAGTGGTTAGAGTCCATTAAATGTAACTCTCTCATGCTGAAAAACTAGCCATTACAGCCTTCTAGAATAAAGGAATTGACCTGCAAGTCGACTCCTGAAGAAACTAGAAAGAGTTGCCTTCTGTTTCTCGCCTGTGGCATGTCAAGGGCCGACCTGCAAGTCGACTCCTGCTCTAAAGGGTTAATCTACAGGTCGACTCGTAGTTTGTGCCAAACGTGCTACTTGACTCCAAGGTACTGGAGTCGAACTAGAGGTCGACTCCTAGGCCCGTAAGGTCAACTCTTCATGCGCAAAGTGCTGAATCTTCATCATTTCATCGGATGGACACCCCAAAGTCTACTCTTAGCCAACTAGATCCGCTTTCATGCTTCAGAATCCTCCAAACTTCTTTGAACTTGTCTCCAAGTTGAAAATTTGATCCATTGAGCTCCTCTATGCTTTTTTAAAAGTTCAAGCTTCTAAGGGTTTCTTAAGAAAACAACTTAAATCGTTCCAAATCATATAATCATTAGTAACTTACTCAATTATTTTGTAATCATCACAATCGAACCCTAGGTCAACAATTTTCCACTTTCTGATGACGAAACCATGCAATGTATTATAGTAGAATAATATCTATGTAATATGTCATTTCTAACAAATTCGAGCATCCTAAATCAAGCATATATTACACAAGAACATTGTATCAAATACCTAATAATCATTTCATAGATCCGCAAGTCAAAGTATCAAAGCAAAAATGTGGATCATTTAAATGCACAATAGACGGCTTACATATCAAAGCAAATAGTATGAGCCTCTAACATTTTTCTTCATGTCAAGGTAGTAGTGTCAATATCAAAAACAACGAATAGTATCACAACATGTAGAATTAGGAATGTACTGTTGTATCAAAGCATTATCATTCTTATACAATGGCGTCACAGAAAATAATTTTACATGACATGAATGCATATATAACACATTAGTCAATGGTATCAGAGTGGATGTGCATGTTGGTCTATAGTATCAAAGCAAAACTATGAAAAATATGTACAAATCAATAATATCAAAGTATCAAAGTATCATAGCATCATAGTAGTGTTAGCAATATCAGAGCAGTATCAACAATCATTAGTATCATTTTAGGTATTTATAATATTTCAAGCATTTAATAGGATCATTTTAGGTATGTATAGCATTTGAAATATTTAATAGTAACATCATCACCCATCTTATGCATTTATCTTTGGTTATCCTATATATATTTACTCCCTCTTTTTGGCATCATCAACAAAAAAACCATACATAGTATAAAAAGATGGCCATGAGATATATAAAATAAGGTACATAGTATATACCACAAAGCTGAACATAGAATAATATACGAGTAAATGTTCCGAAGCATGAGAACAAAATCACATAAGTACCTGAGTATATATACCATAAATAACACGCATAAGTCCAAGATACATAATGACTGAACCTAGAAACAAAAGAAGCTCTAATCCTCAACAGATGAAGAAGATATCACATGATGAAGAAATGACCTAGATGATGTACATGCTTTTCGACTTTTAGTCCTGCTAGAAGACCCAATGCTGGTGAATGGACGAGAAGGTCCAGAAGATGATGGAGGCTGGAAAGGATGAAATGTAGGCTGACTAGGAGGTTTAATACTGGTAGTGGAAGTTTTGGAAATGTAGAAGCCTTGGCTAAAGCATTAAGGGTCTCAAGTTATCCAATCAACCTACCAATGGACTGAAGAAAAGAAACAATGCTAGATGTAACAAAGTTGCCCATGCCTCTCATCTCCTCTTATAGCTTCCAAGTAATGAACCCAATTTGGCATCTGAGTCTTCTAGTCTCTATGATGAGCTCTAACAATTGTATGCTCTCCTCCTGATCAGACTGAGCTAGACGAATCTGTCGTCTCACCTCTCTCTCTAAATCTACTACTCTTCCACATGGTCTGGAGACTAACATCTGAAGATATGCAAGCTCAGCACTCTGTTTGGTTAGCATGTTAGTGAGAGTAGAAATGTGAGGCACTAAAGACATATCCGACAAAGGAGCTATATATGGAACCTCTGCACTCTCCTACATCGGAGAAATAGCAGCCACATGCTTAGAGATAGTCCTGAGTTAATCATCGTCCAGCCTGAAGGATGTTGGTCGTGAACTACTCTCTAGCTAGTGAGTCAGTGACTCAAACTAAAAAGCCTCCATAAAGTCTCTTCTAAAAGAGTCAAAAGCGTACTGCTCAAGTGCCGTCAGCTGCTTTACCTCACCTTTAACTATAGAAGGTTTGGCTCCATGCTCTTAAGAAAAGTAGAACTCATGACCATGTCCACTAGGTTCGGCCTCCTTAAGAGGCAATGGTGTGCCTCTGCCTCCGCTCTGTCCTCCTTCTCATCCCCGTCATCTCTCCCATCTCCTCTACTTTTGACTCCATGACTGTTTATCTTATTGTATCCTATTCAATGTAGAGTATGGTTGTTGTAAGTATCTGAATATGTCAACTCACGAGTGGTCTCTCCCTTAAGATCAACTTCATACTATTTAAATACTAGGTGAGGACCATACCATAAGGCAATAAGACTTTTGACCAAGTCATAGCCTCGTGCATTTACTGGAAAATCAGAGCAGGTACATTTAGAGGAATCACCCTCACAATATGGAACTTAGTTACAAACTCAAGTCTTTTCGATTAGAGGAAGAAGATCTTCTTTACAATATGGTGGAGAAATCTTATCTCAATACTTAATTGATTTGATTAAGGGTGTGTTAGTACCATGCTCAACAGACATATGGCAATACTCAAATGATGGACTTGTATGTGAATAAGAAGCAACTAGTTTCATCTTGCTCATCAAGAGGTCCGATAATGCATTATGAGTTCCATATTCCAATTTTGGATCACATAGTTGATGTGTGACTAAGCAAATCTAAAGGAAAAAATCTTTGTTGAGTAGAAACCTAAGTAAATCTATCCTAGTAATACATATAGCATGTGTCATTTGTCTCTTATTAGACCAAGATCCAGATTGCATTGGACAAGCGATTGGGTTATATATAGAACTAGACACCTAGATTTAACTAGGTTAGGTCACCGAACCCAATAGCCAACTAGCCACTTCGGTTGGACCCACGAAGGAGCGACCCTCAACATTGATGTCATTGCTATATAGAGAATCCCAAGTGGGGCATGTATTTAGACAGAAGGGGGCAGCCACCTTGTAGGCCATCACCCTTCTCCTTGTCCTACTTAGAGTCCATGTTGGACTCCTAAAATGGGCAAAAAATAGAATATCACCTCCTCTCCTTTCCTCTCAGGGATGTTGGGTAACTTTGGGACTCAATGAAGAGGGTTGCGCTCTCCTCTATAAAAGAGGATGTGTTCCCTCATCTTAGGCATAAAATGCAAGGAGAAAGAACGAGAGGAAGATAGAAAGAGAGATGCATTGGGGAGAAAGAGAGAGGCACAAGGAGGGGTGGGGGGGGAGAGAGAGAGATAGCTTATTGGAAAAGCTTTTCTAGTAATGATTTATGTTGGCCAGTGGTTCTTGGGGAGTCAAAGCCTACTAGAGCTCTAGAAGATAGGCATATGGATTGAACTAGTCGTGGATAGTAATTCTTAAAGGTTTATATGCTTTTGCAGCCTAAGTTTCTTCTAAGATGATAGAGATCTGCATTAGATTCATCACCATGGGTTGGTCTAAACTTTTTTAACCCTCATACATGCTTCTTTATACAGTAATATCATGCATAAAGATCCTTATCTTTTATCTATTAAAAAAAAAAGATCGTTATCTTTTATTGCAAGTACTCTAATGATTCCCAAGATTCCATCAAATAACAAAGTGTAGTAGTAAAATAAAAGTTTTAATCGACAATCAAAATTGAGAATACGAGAAGGATGTTTATAGGCCTTGGATCACTTACAAGACCAGGGATGTTGAATTGCCCTTAATGTTCATAAAGAATAAGAGAAACAACCACTAAACTAACTAAACTAAGTTATATTTCCAATCTTGGCCTTCTAGAAGACAATTCGTTCTAATAGTGACTCTTCTACTATTGGCTACTTACTAACTTTAAAAGTTAGGGCACCGTCGAATAACCTAATGATGTCAAGGGTTGCCATCAATTGCCCTTGACTAGAGTCCATCTCAAAATAAGTCTTTAAGCCTTTAGATAATAGATAGTTATGATTGATACCATCTAACAATGGATAGTGCATAATTAGTTGGATTTTGATGGTGCACTATTCATTGCCAATACATTCTTGGGCCCTGATGATTTATTTTTGGGCCTAGCTTGATATAGTCACACATCAGCTCCCTAGCTTGGAGTTCAACTCTAATGAAAAATGAACAAGGTATTCATTGTAAAGGTTTAGATTCGGTCATTGTAGACCCTTGAAAGTGATCCATGATCTTTTTGAATGGTTAACTATATGATTAAGTTTCACTTTTCAGTGGCCAAACTTACACACGCATGCATGCATGCACGCACGCACGCATGCACGCACGCACGCACAAGCGCGAGCGCCATATATATATATATATATATATAGATTCAGAATGGTTAGCATGCACCAATTTAAAGCTAATGAAAATAAAAATAAAAATAAAAAATCATTGTTTTCTTGAAATATTACTCCATAGGAGCTGTTGCTTTACTTTTTTTTCTTAAAATATAAAAGATGAGTGAACTATTCAACCTTTTCATTTAGATAAGTGTGGATCCATCAAGGACATCGCCATTATTTAGATGCCGGATTGGATTTTATCCTTCAAATCCTAATGTGCAGTTTAACATATGACCATGAAACGGTCAAGCAACAAGCACTGATTTAAACCAAACCCCTTATGTGACTGTTATAGTGGCATATAACAGCTAATAATCATCAAGAATATTTATCGTTCAACTGAAAAATACTTTACATCTGAAAAAGAATTATCTCAAACTCAAAATAGAAGAGAAGATACAATGCAAAGATCTTATTATGTGATTATGTCAACCACTAGTTATGACTACCTGCACACTAACTCCTAGATTGGGTCATCTAGATTGCAGTCTAAGCAGAGATAAAGCCATTCCCGGTAATTGCCACTGATAATGTGCATGTGTGTCAAAACATATTAGAATTTAGGGTCCAAAGATGCCGAAGTTTACAGACCACACAAAAAGATTATATATTATAGGCAAAGGCATATACAACAGTATCAAGACAAACAAACAATAGATGGACTTCAAATGGACCATTTTACAGATCAGTCTTTCTTATAAAGAAACATCCATAGAACAATCATTTGATCTACTTAACATGAGAATACTTCAAATCGGTTGCACACCTAACTCATGACTCCAACGTTCCCACTTAAGACAGTTACATAAGACCCAATGGATAAGTACATAAAACTAAAAGCCAAATATAGATTGGCAAAATGTATATCAGGATTCAGGAGCATCCCTTCCCTGCTTTACCATGCCGCTGATTTCAGAAATAGCTAAGAAGAGCCTATGCCTGCAAAACAAAATGCAAGATTCACATCTTAAGGTCTTCATCAACCAATTTAATCAATTAATTAAACTTAATGAGGATGGAAGGAATAAATAAATAAACAACTAAAAATAGAAATTGTTTTCACACCCTTTCTTTAATTTGGGAACATTTCTCATGCAAAGCTCTTTCATTGCTTTTAGAAAATATACATGCTTTTACAGATACTTGCTTTCTTTCTTTTTAATCTCTATAGTATATTTTATTGTGAATTGATTTTCTTTTCTGTAATTTATGTTGTTATTTAGCAAATTGTTTTTACTAATGTCTCATTCAAAAATGGATGAAAATGAGACTGTTGAAGATATAAGGGATGAGGATGATAAAAATGAAGATAATATTGAAAATGATTATAACAAAGGTTCTAAAACAAGGTCTTGGGTATGTAATCACTTTATTAAGGAGAGAAAATTTGATGGATCAATAGCTACGTGCAAACATTATAAAAATGTATTAAGTAGAAGTACTAAAGGAATAACGAGTCATCCAAAATTCCATCTTAAAAATGTTTGCAATAAGTATCAAAAAAACCCGGTAAATCAAATGTTTATAGTAGCAAGTTCAAAAGAATCGATGAAATCTTTTAAATTCAATCAAGAAGAGAGTAGAAAATTTCTTGCAAAATTTATCATATGTGCTGAACTTCCATTTTGTATTGTTGAGCATCCTAGTTTTTTGGATTTTATAAGATCTTTTTATCCATTGTTTGATATTATGGGTCTTGAGTCTGTAAAAATGATTTTATAGCATTGTATCAAGAAGAGAGAAAAATATTGCATAGTGTATTTAGGAAATTAAATTCTTGGATTAGTTTGACTAGTGATATTTGGACATCAAATCAGAAAATTGGTTACATTTCGCTCACAACACATTATGTTGATTCTGATTTTATTTTGCATAAGAAGTTAATTTGTTTCTACAAACTACCTTACCCTCACACAAGCTTTGCAATTGAAGATGCTATTTAGAAAGCATCTTCTTAATTGGGAACTAGATTCTAAAATATATGCCATTACTTTGGATAATTGTACCACAAATGATGCTATAATTAGAAGGGTCCAAGATCACTTTTGTTATGGAATGTTGTTTGGTAGGAAGTACAGTTATATTAGATGTTATGCACATATATTAAATATTATGGTTCAGAAAGGGATGAAAATAATTCATGAAACTATTGAATGCATAAAAAAGATTGTTAGATATGTGTCTACAACCTCATCTTGAATGTGAGCATTTAATGAAATTACACAGCATATGAGACTTCTTGTTAGAAAAGGACTCACTTTGGACTTGCTAAGAGGTGAAATTCCACTTATGAAATATTGCATGATGAATTTAGCTATAAATATGTTTTTATTAGATATGCAATTGAGCATTTATGTGTATGCCCCAATGGGAAAAGGATGATGTATTTCTTAAATGCTTAGATGTCTTTCTTGATGCCGTTAAAGTATTTTCTGGTTGTAAGTATCCTACATCTAATTTGTACCTAAAGAAAGTTTGAGGATTAGGGCTTTGTTGATGGATGAGAATGTTGATACAAATGAAACAATAAAAAAATTGACAAATGAGATGCAAAAGAAGTTCAACAAATATTGGTCTCAATGCAATAATTTATAAGTCATTGCTTCTATTTCGGATCCTAGATTAAAGTTGATGTTTATAGAATTTTGTTATGAAAGGGCATTTGATGTAGAGGATAGAAAAAAAAAGATTAATAATATTTGTGCTTGCCTTTAAATATTATAATGAGTATGCAGATGCAGCAAGAGTGCAGCCCTTTGTAGGTTCAAGTGAGCTAATAACTAATTTTGGTGGTCAAGGTGATAAAGTTCAGTTTCTTCTCTTAACTTGGGTTTAAAAAAAACTTGGCATAGATTTTGTTTAATTTAGAAGTCGAAGTTTTTCGAAACATCCAAAGAGATCAGAGCTAGATAATTATTTGGATGACGATATACTTAGTGATTTTGGATATAAGGAGTTTGATATCTTGGTATGATGGAAGAGCAATGCACAATTTGTCTTATACTTTTAAGAATGGCTAGCTATTCTAGTCTCCACTATTTTATCAAAGTCGGCATTTAGCACTGGTGGTAGCATTGTGGATTAGTATCGAAGTTCTTTGAGCCCATTGATTGTAGAGGGCTTGGTTTATACCTAGAATTGGCTTCATGAAGAATATGATGAAGATATATAAATATTTTAAATTTATGTAATATTTTTTCACTTGCATATTATGGTTATATTTCGAAGATTTATGATTGATATGTGTGTCAACAGTTGCAAGATGCTTGAGTTTTTTAAAGTTAAATGAGGATGATAGCACTCTGGAGTGGGCCAAGCAATGAATATGGGACATGGACATTTAGTAATCATCCTTATAATTTCTTTATCCATATCAAGTTATAATTAGTTTCCTTATTTAACTTTCTTCATGTTCTAATTATTTACTTTATTCAAAATGTAGGCTTTCACGACAATGGATGAATGAATATTGAGGAAAAAGATTTGCTGAAAAATATTTTGTTTAACTATTGCATTTAGCTATTTTATATATGTTGTCAGTTGCATAGAGGGTTGATAAAAGTCTTGTACAACTATTTTGTTTGGCAGAAAGATATTTTATGGTTCATGCAAGTTTGGCCATCATACTTTATATTTATTTAGTTATATGTTGGATGTGTTTACTGGATAATTTTTGAATTTCTTCTTTTCCCTTGTTAATTCTATCATGAAATTTTATTTCAATGTTGTGATTAATAGTGGCAATTGTCTTGAAGTTGGATACATAGCACAAGGTTTGTTTTGTTTGAATGTATCCTTCCATATTTGATTTGTCTAATGTATCTTTCCATTTCATTGGTTTCTTAATTTGCTGATTATTTTGAATTAGTATGAAAATATGAACTGATTCGTGTATGTGTTATATCCTCACATTCACTTTGTTGCTCATCAAAGAACTGTACCTGTTAAACATGCAAATGGATTGATTGGTGTGCTTAATCATGTAGGTCTTTTGAGCATTATCCACATTTACTAAGCTATATATGTCATAAGCAGTAGAACTACTCACCTAGATTCCTCCTATAGTTGCTTTTGAAAATCCTTATTGACTAAATTACTTTACTTTCCAGAATCTTATGCCTTGTAGGAGGTTACATTCTGGTTGGCACCATTTATAGGTTTTTCTTCCGCAGAATTCATGGTGCAGAAGTATGGTTTTTTCTATCAATTCAAATAGTGAGCTCTACTTACCACAGCTTAAACTTTTACTCAGACTATTTATATATAGAAACTGTTATAGAAAAGTACATTATGCGCATGGCTTTTGCTAAGGTAACTTGCCTATATAAATGCCTTCTAATTTGATTTATCTGTGCAATTTGTCAATTTGCCCTATACACATTATTCATATGTTTATAGTTTGAAGTCAAGTGCTACATAGTGACATGGTTATTTGGGCATATACACATCCATATCATTAGTTGCAAATGTACTAGTTTTATGACTAGACAAGAGAGCAAATTATGCCATTTCCGTTGAAGGGCAAGAAAGAATTCAAGAACTTCTAATTCTTATAAACATTGATAACATTTATTTAAAATATTAGGTATTGATGTTCGCTGTGAAGAAGATTTTTTTTTCTTTAGTTGGGATTTTGGCACAAATAAGTCCAGTCATACTTGGGTCTTATTGTAGATGGACGCATATGCTATCATCATATTGAAAAGTAGTTCATGCAGGTTTTCCTTCACCCACTTTAAAGTTTGAATAAGGGTGTACAGTGAGAATGCCACATTGTAACTAATAGACACATGTTAGTTCTGTTCAAGAAAACAAGGACCTTGTACCTTCACTCTCTTGATCTCGCTAATCCACCTTGCTACTATTCTGCAGGTTGTCAAACTAGAAGCACAAAAATATGTGCAAATACAAATAGGACAGTTATTGTCATAGAATCATTATGCTATTGCATCTTCCTATCTACCATGAATTTCATAAAGAAATATTCTTTATGCTGTAGTTCAATTTTCATTTTCCATGATTAAGTTTGCCTTCTAACTATTGGGGTTTGAAGTTCTAAAATCACGACATTGCCTTTGTTTTTTGAAAAAAGGGAAAAAATAAGAGCAGAGTTTCTGAAAAGGAAGTTTCAAATTGAAAATCTATGAGATGATGTGAAGGAAAAACTCATGGAACTTAAACTAGAAGTTTCAAATCCCTTTCAACATCATAAAATTTCATGATTTCATGGTATATTTGGGCACAGCATAAGATTTTGATAGCTTTCAATCATCAATATTATGAAAAGACAACTTGAAAGGTCTCCAATGCTATGCTCCAGACCAAATTCTATTTTGCTGTAACTACCTGGTTCCTAATTTGCTTTCTCTAGCATTGCTCTTCTAAAATGGCTTGTTTAGGGTCTGAGTGGGTTTGTGACTTCATATTGCATTGTTCTTTAAGCCTCTATTTTGGACTTGCAGGAACCTGTAAAAATTTATCTGCTTTTTTTCCGTTAATCTTCCTACTTAACTCTGCAGTGATGGTAGTAATTTGCTTTCTTATATGCTTCTGTGCTTTAAAAACCTGCTTTTAATGCAAGCTGTTTGGATTTGATGTGTACTCTAACACCATCCATGAGATACCTTTTCCTCTTAAACATATTAGCATTTCTTGTCAACTGAAATTATTCATTTATGTAATCATGTGCAACATATCTTTAATTTGGTTCGGGCCAGTCCAATTTTTAGCCCAAACATATTTAAATTGGGCTGGCCCAATTGGGTTCGGGCCATGCTTGGGCTTAGGTTTTTAGAAAATTTTAGACTAAGTCCAGCTTGAAGCCTAAAAAAAAAAATTCGAGCAAGACCTGAGTAGGGGTGTGCCTGACCCAGCCCGACCCATTTTCAGCCCAACCTGCTAGTAGAGGTTATACATTAATACATTGATACCCTACCTGTGAGGGTTATATATTGGCAACTTGATACCTTGTGAGTGGGGGCTATATGCTGCCACTTTGATAACTTGCCAGTAGGGTCATATGTTGGTGCTTTGATAGTCTGCCAGTAAGGATCATATATTGGCACCTTAGTACCTCGTTAGTAAAGATTACATGTTGGCATTTTGAGATCTTGCCATTAGGGATTATGCATTGGCGATATAACTGATCTTGAGCTTATTATTTTAGCCCAGTCACATCGTATAAGTATAGTTATATAAAGGCTGTTGAATTGAATTATGATATTTTTGAATTATTTTATAGATATGAATATGAGTATGGACATGATATTTTAAATTGTATTTATGAATATGAACTAAGTATTTGAAAAAATGATGGATATTTTAATTTTGTCTTATCTAAATGTGTTGCCACTGAATTCGGGCTGAGGTTGAAGAGCAGCTCGGATGACTATGAGGTCGGCTGGAGACAAGCTGAGCAAGTTGGTTGAGGTGTGCTGAAGCTGGCTTTCTTCGAGAATGGCTTGCAAGAAGTCCATTTGTTGGAGAGTTTTCGGTGGAGGACCCTCCGTGCTCGGTTCAAAAAAAAGAAGTAACAGTATGGAAAAGAGAGAATTTCAATAGAGTGTGGTCTTTGTGAATAGTATTGTATGTATACTTGAGGTCTCTCGGACGGTCCCTTTATGTAGGGGTGCCCATTTTATCGTTACTTGACTTGATGTAGCGCGCAATGATTGCCAGATAATAGCCGGTAGTACGACCGCTATGTGGAATCAGTCTACGTGGGAGGCGTACAATGCTAGTTGGGTGCAGGCTGTGGTTCAGCCACGACGACGGGCTGCCAGAGCTATCGATTGTTAGGACTATCAATCCTTGTCAACATGTGCCAATTTTTTTCCTATGTTGATTGGCTTCTTGGTCGGTGGCTCCTCGGCTGATCAGCTTTTCGTGCGGGGTCGAACTTATTCTCCTCAGTTTATGTCCGAGGTCAAGAAGGTCGATCTGGCTCGAGATCAGGGTGCCCAATATTTTTCTCATCACTTGCCTCCCACTTCTGAGGTCGAACTGCATTGTAGTTCAAACATGGAAGTTGAGTCATCACCTCGACCGATGGTGAAACCCTTAACAATTGGCTCTAGGGGCAGTAGATCGGAGGTCAAAGCTGGCACTTCTGAGTCTTGCCGAGTACACATGTATCGGTTGAGCCCTCCACGTCGAATGAGTGCCTCGATTTTATCCTTGAGCTGGATGCACTATTCAGTGTCATGGTCGCGGTTTCGGTAGAAACGACAGTACTTTTTTGGTCTCTATTGGTCGCCAGAACCTTCATCTAACACTGAGGGTGTAGGTAGCTTCGGCCTTCGATCTCCACGAGAATCTGGGTCCTTATGGTGGTGAGAGAAGTGTACCTCTCGAACTTTTGAGATGGGCTTCTATGTCATTACAACCCCCTCTCATGTCAAAGTGAGGCATCCCTCAGCTCTCTTCGCTCCTCGCACCCTCTCTTGCCTCCTCAAAAAGTTTTTCTGCTAGCAGACTCGCAATGGGAGGCCATAGCCTCCTCTGCGTTGGCATACTTATTTGCACCCACCAGTATTTTGGCGAAGTCCGTCGGAAAGCGCTTCTCTAGAGAGAACAGGAACCACGACGGCCGCAGGCCACTCTTCATAGCTGAAATTACGAGCGACTGGTCTAGGTCACGAACTTCTAGCATTGCCTATTAAAGCACGTGAAGAGCGGCCTGGAATTGGGGCTTGGAGTACATAGTCTCCCATCCCAGCGGGGACTACTCCATCGGGTATGCCAGCACTGGCAGGATCGCTCTAAATCTTGGTGTTGGGAGTAGTGACTAACTAGGTGCATATGGTACGTTGGTGACTAAGAGTGGTAGCTGGGTTGGCTAATTCTTCCTAGATTGGCTCTGGTCTTGTCGCTGCTTGCTACAGGCTTTGAAACGCCATGGTCAGTGCTTGTACCTATTGAATGAGTTGGTCGAACTGCTCACTGCCCAAAGGCGCACAGGTTGTTCTGGAGAAATAGGTTTCGGGCTCTGCAACGATTCTCAGGAGGTTGAAGCATGGTATTGCAAGGTGCGCGATGCACCGCAGGCTCCTCGTGTCCTCGTGCTAGTTGTCTCTCCCTTCGTTAGATGTCGATGTAGCTGGGGCAGTCCCTTTCTCTAGTGTCAATTTGTTGCCACCGAATTTGGGTCGAGGTCAAAGAGCAGCTTAGACAACCCCGAGGTCGGTTAGAGACGAGCTGAGCAGGCTGGTTGAGGTGTGCTGGAGCTAGCTTCCTTCGGAGAAGGCCTGCAAGAAGTTCGTTTGCTGGAGAGTTTCCGATAGGGGACCCTTCGATGCCTAAGTCAGAAAAAGAAGATAACAATGTGGAAGGAAGAGAATTTCAGTAGAATATGATCTCTATGAGTAGTATTGTATGCATATTTGAGGTCCCTCGGACTATCCCTTTATGTAGGAAAGCCTATTTTGTTGTTATCTGACCTGACGTGGCGTACAATGATGGCTAGATAACGGTCAGTAGTTCAGCCATAGTGTGGAGTCAGTCCACATGGGTTGCGTGTAACGCTGGTTGGGTGTAGGCTATAGTGCGACCACGATGGGGAGCTGCTAGAGCTGTCGGTTATTATGACTATTAGTTCTTGTTGACATGTGTCGATTGTTCTTCTCGGTTGATTGGCTTCTCGGCGGTGACTCCTCGACTGCTGGCTCCTTGGCTGATCGATTCTTCGCATGGGGCCGAAGTCATTCTCCTTGGTTCATGTCTGAGGTCAACGAGGTCGGTCTGGCCCGAGGTTGAGGTGACCAATATTTTTCCATCAAAATGTATATTTATTTTGTCAATATTCTTATTGTTAAAATAAAATTTATTGAATTATCTTGTTGAGATGCTCATTACTTAATAGGCTATTGAGTTCACTATCCGATCTCTTCTTTCATTATAGATTCAGAGTATTAGTCGCGGACGTAGATACTACTATAGGAGTGGGGATTGAAGTGAGATTTCGACCTTTTAGACTTGGTTAGATTTGGTATTAACATTAGAGGCTTTTTATAGTTCTATTATAAAAAAGAAAAGTACTGATGTAAAACTCAGGAATATTGTATGATAGTTTGGATTTGTTAATTATTGAATTTGTATTTTGATTATTCAAACTTATTCCATGCATTATGTATGATATCATAATGAAATGCCTCGTATATTTGTAAGAAGATTTCCACAAGTCTGCGGTGATTGCCACATTGCTGGTTCGCGATTTCGAGTAAAGGGCATGAGAATAATTATTCACTTAGGAGACCCCAGAGAGCTTTTGGTGTAGCTCTATCTTCAAATTAAGTTACTCTACAAACTCCTTGGAGACTACATTCATGCTATATTGCGGTGGAAGATATTATTTCAGCTTCAGTCTTTCTTCTTCTTTTGGGGTAATGATTAGGACAAGATTAAGCTCCCTTACTTCTTCATCAAAGGCCAGTTGATTAGTGGAGGTTATAGGTTTGGTAGAATCTTCCCTGGGTTCCCCTTATGGAAAGTCAACTGGAACCTCATAAATAGGTTCCTCTATGCTGCAGTAGTACAGTCCATGAGTAACATCTACTTGCAAAGTGGCCCTACGTGAGACATCTAAAACATCGAACTTGATCCATATCTTTCTTGAATAATACTACCTTGGGCCTCTTTATTTTCTTTGTGTGTTTAGGCTAGCGCTGTGGGGGTAGGATGAGCAGGCGGTTGGGCGCAGTATTGCTGGTATGACGAGCCAAATGCATTTGCAAGCCTTAGGATGATAAGATATCCCTTCACGATCCCTTGTGCCGATCCAAGTACTATTAAACAAAAGTTTCCATGCCTTTACAAGGCCTGAACTTTCACCACCTTCAATGGCACATACTGAAAACTCTACTTGACTAGCTCGAGCAAATGTTAACCCAGTCGTCCCCTAAGTATAGGGTGCAACAACATGTATTGCATCAAATCAATATTGGGGACAACATACATAATTAAAGGCAAAAGATAATGCCTCAATTTGCAAGAGGAAGTGAATGAAGCCAAAGTTTTCTACAATGGAATATCTACATTCCACTTTTTTACAAAGTGGCTGAGGTAATAGACCACTTTTTTGGTACACATCTACATTGTCCTATGCTAGCAAGATCTTGGTGGATTTGGCCATAGCTGCAATGGGTTCAAAAATTTTACCAACAATGGGCACAATCATAGTTGACTAGGTAGTGCTTGATGTCATTGAACTCTTGTTGATGCTCCAGCTTCCAACAAGAATCTTGCTCTCTTCCAAGTTTTAGCAAAAGAGAGAAGGCTCTTGTCTTACCTGCAAAATCAGCAATAAAACATTTAAAAAAGTTCATTTTCATAAAGGAAGTGCTGCAATTCCTTTTGCTTTTTAAGTGACCAAGACTCTATTTGTTGCTCTAGCCCTGTTTTTATCTACCTCGATCCCCATCCAGTGAACGAGGAAACTTAGGAAATTCTAGAGGTTACTATTGCAAATGTGCACTTAAATAGGTTCATCTTAGTTGATGAGCTCTCATTCGTCAGAAAACCTTTCTTAAGTTGGCCAAATGGCATGCTTTAGCCATTCAACTTGACAATGAAGTAATCAATGCAAACCTCTATTTCATGGCCGATCAAGTCATGGAAGATGGTATTAATTGCACGCTATCACTTCTTGAAGCCGAAGGGCATCACCACCCGTTTTAAAGGTGCCCACTGACCCTGGATATTGAAAGTTTATATTGCAGACGTCCTCTTCAGCTACATAAATTTGATTATATCCAACTTAGCCATCCACGAATAGTAAGAGTTTATAGCCTACTACACTGGGGACAAACAAGTCTACCACAAGCATAGTGTACTCATCCTCATGAGCCATGACATTTAATTTTTTGAAAACTGTACAGATCCTCAAATTACCTTTTTTCATGACCATTAGAACTCTGTTACCCAACTATTGTACATACTTGGTTATACAATCGTTCTTGTTGATAGGTAGCTTGTGCTCAATAGGTGCTTCGATAGAACTGACATTTCACTATAGTTCTATGCAATACAGTCTCAATATTCGTTTAGCACGGGAGATCAACTCCTTTTGTATCCATCTTGAGAACCATGCTGATCTATGCGACTGTGATTCTCTTGGGTCTCTGAGGTTGACCTCTTATAGTGGGTCCTGGCGTCAGCCTTCCCATAACAGATTTTCTTTGATTAAAACTGTTAGGGGAAAAATGGATTGCTTCAAAACGCATGAACGTATCACCGGCACCCAACCTGATGGCGCCCGACCTGGAGGCGCCCGACCTGAAGACGCCAGACCTGAAGGCGCTCGCCCCTAAGGCACCCGATCTCGACATCCCCGACTTCAAAACGCCGAGCCAACCTCATAAGGCTGACCTGGCTGTTCACGCGCTGTGGCCACACCCTGCGACAACCTCACCACACCATGCTCCACCCGCCAGCCATACCACGACGTACCAGGGACCATGCCTTGAGCGACTGTTTGCAATTAATGCGCATGGCCTCCGCAGATCTCCGGCTTAATCAACAATTAATGCGTACGACCTCCGCGGACCTCCGGCCTACTCAAAATCTCAGGCCATCCACGACAACTCATTGATTCACTCCTCCCGGCTCGATCATCTACGATAACTCATTAATGCACATGATCATGCGGAATCATGATGGTAACTCGCTCAGTCACATCTCAGGTAACTCTGTATCCCCCTATAAAAAGAGAATTTCTTCCCCTCAAAAGGGGTCCTTCCCCCACTGATTTTCAGGGTCAAGAGATTGGCCATTCTCCTCCTAAGCCCCTCCTGATTTAAGCATCGGAGGGCCGGTGCCGGAAACCCCGGCCATCGGCCTTTTGCAGGTCTCCCGGAGGACGCAGCGCACCGACATACCACGCCGCCTGCCAGAGCTCCTCCTTCTCAGCCGAACGGTCGCCCCCGAGTGTACTTTCCAGCAACAGTTGGCGCTAGAGGAAGGGCCCGAGTTGTGGCCATGAAGTTGAGAAGCAAAGGAGTCTCCAATGCCTCCCGGCGTCCCTCGCCAAGCCCTGAACGCTCTGTCCAAAATTCACCACCACAACCTTCGACGGACCTAGTCCCCCAAGTCCAGCCGAAACAGTTCAATATCCTGGTGCAACAAGTTCAAGCCTTAGCCGCAGCCGTCCAAGGCCTGCAACGTGCGGAGGCCCCACTTATGCCGCCTCCACAGGCCCAAGTCCCGCCAGTGCTTCCTCTAGACGAACCGGCGCCCCATGGCCAAAATCTCCATGGCTCCTCGGGAGCCAATAATGAAGAACATTGCTGCTACCAAGGCTTAGCCCGAGCGTCTCCCCGGAGAGAACCGTTAGGGAGGAGTATAGACAGAAGGCCGCAACATTCGGAAGTTAAGTCAGCCCCGGACCAACCCGAACCGAAGCAGACTACCATGGCGATCCCCCAAGGCAGGAAACTCGACAGAAAGGTCGAGAAGCTCGAGCGCCAAATTGAGGCGCTCCACAGCAGGAAGGCAAGGCGCGAGGGTGACTTTGAGTTCACCACCAAGTCCTCCTTTTTCCGTAGATCGAGGATGAGCCGGTCCCACCGAGGTTCAAAATGCCCCAGGTGGAGCCTTACAATGGAATTACCGACCCCCTCGACCATTTGAAAAGTTACTGAGCCCTCATGGCATTGGAGGGATCCTCGGAGGCTGTGCTCTGTAAGGCCTTCCCAGCAACTCTTTAGGGAACGGCTCAGCTCTGGTTCTCTGGACTGAAGTCGAGCACAGTATCCTCTTTTGAGCAGCTCGGTAGGCAGTTCGCCACCAACTTTGCTGCCAGTCGACGTCAGCGGCGAACGTCGGATTTCCTCCTTGACATTAGGCAAAAGTAGGGAGAGTCCCTCAAAGACTACCTCGACCATTTCACCACTGCAACCTGAGAGGTTTGGGAGCTCGACCAGTCGATAACCATGTCGACACTAAAGAATGGGGCTCGATCCTACAGGTTCCTCTTCTCTATTGAGAAGAGCTTCTCCATCGACTTCACTGAGATATGGGCCCGAGCTCAGAAGTATGCGAAGGCCGAAAAGGCTATCGCCTCTAAGCGGGGCGCGACCGAGTAGGACTCAAAGAAGCAGAAAAGACGCCGCGAGGAGCGCGGCCGCCCGAGGAGCCGGTCTCCCCGCCAAGATAAGAACCTGCCCTGGCTAAGAAGTCCACCTCGACAGCGAGGACAACTTCGACTGAGATCCTCGCCTCGATCGAGATCTTCACCGTGGCCACGAATGCCCTGGGGGAAGTACGAGAACTACACTCCCCTTAATGTACCTCGGACAGAGATTATAATGGAGATAGAAGGTCGAGACTGCTTCCGACCTCCACCCCTGATGCGGGATACAGGAGCTCGGCGCAATCCTAGAAAGTATTGTCGCTTCCATTGGGACCACGACCACAACACGGAGGATTGCTTCCAGCTTCGGGATGAGATCGAGGCGCTCATCCGCCGTAGAGTACTCAACCGGTTTGTGCGGAACTGGCGTGAGGAAAGGAGGCCGGTAGAAAATACTGCACTGCCCGAAGATCCAAATGACAACAGGCCTATCGCCGGCACCATCAACACCATCGGAGGAGGAAGCTCGGTTGAAGAACCAACTGGGGGAAGGACCCCTCCGAAGCGCCTGCGTACCTTCGAAGCCATCTCATTTTCGGACAAGAACTTGGAATGAGTTGAAACTCCTCATAATAATGTTGTGGTCATCTCTATGATTGTAAATAAATTTGATGTAAAGCGCGTCCTAGTTGATAATTGAAGCGCGGCAAATATTTTGTACTACGATGCCTACCAAAAAATGGGGATGACGGAAAACCAGCTCCGGAGAATGAATGCTCCACTGGTCGGATTCACCAGAGATTCGGTCCCGGTAGAGGGCGAGGTCAGCCTTCTTGTCACGGTCGGGCTCGTCCCTCGAGAAAGTACTATGAGGATAGATTTTCTTGTGGTCCGCCTGTTTTCGGCCTACAACGCCATCCTTGGACGACCAGGGCTTAACGCCCTCCGAGCTGTGGTCTCAACCTATCATCTGCTCATGCGGTTCCCCACCGACCAAGGAGTGGACGAAGTTCGTGGAGATCAGTCAATAGCTAAACGATGCTATATGGAGACTCACAAAGCAAAGCAATCGGCTAAAGCACCAAGTCAAGAGGAGCAACCGGCCAAGATGCCAACCCAAATGTTAGATCAGACGCTGCCCATCTAAACCTTGAAAGTGTGGGACGATCCCCGGAAGGAATGGGTAGAATCTGGTGAGCTTCTTACCCAGATCCCCTTAAAAGAAAATTGCTAAAAGCTAACCGTGCAGGTCGGCTCCGGTCTGAGCTTCCGTGAGAGGGACCACTTGATCAAGTTCCTCCGGTCCAATATGGACGTCTTCGCCTGGTTGACTGCCGACATGCCGGAGATAGATCCCGAGATCATGGTTCACCGACTCCAGGTGAAACCGACATGCAAATCTATGAGGCAGAAGAAACGGGGCTCCGCCCCAGAGCGACAACAAACAGCGACCGAGGAAGTGGACAAACTTCTCGAGGCTAGCTTCATCCGGGAGGTCTCCTATCCAGATTGGCTCGCCAACGTGGTCCTCATAAAGAAAGCTAATGGAAAGTGGCGCATATGCGGGGACTACACCGACTTGAATAAAGTCGTCCAAAGGATAGCTTTCCACTCCACAGCATCGACCAGCTCGTTGACTCCACCTCGGAACATCAGTTGTTGACCTTCATGGATGCCTTTATGGGATATAACCAAATCCGAATGGTGCCAGAAGATGAGGAGAAAATGGTCTTCATCACCGACAAGGGCATTTATTGCTACAAAGTGATGCCGTTCAGGTTGAAGAATGCCGGAGCAACATATCAAAGGCTGGTCAGCCAGATATTTAAAAATCAAATAGGCCGAAACATGGAGGTCTATGTGGACGACATGCTGGTGAAGAGCCGAACAGCAGAACACCATGTGGCTGACCTCAATGAGACATTCTCCATATTTAGGAAGTATCGAATGAAGCTCAATCCTGCCAAGTGCGCATTCGGAGTCACCTCGGGCAAATTCTTCGGCTTCGCAGTAACCCAACATGGAATCGAAACGAACCCCAAGAAGATCCGAGCGCTGCAAGAGATGGTACCACCAAAGACGGTCAAGGAGGTACAGCGGCTCACTGGGCAGGTCGCAGCTCTGGAAAGATTTGTTTCCAGGTCGGCCGAGCGGTGCCTCCCATTCTTCAAAGTTCTCAAGCGACCGAAGAACTTTCTATGGTCGGAGGAATGTCAGCAAGCTTTCGAAGAGCTTAGACGCCTTCTTGCTTCTCCTCCACTACTCACCAAACCTCAGCAGGGTGAGCTTCTCTATTTGTACCTGGCCGTCTCTCCGATCGCGGTAAGCTCGATCCTGATCCGAGAAGAGAACAAGCTCCAAAGACCAATATACTATACCAGCCGGGTCTTGAGGGATGCTGAGACCCGATATTTCAAACTGGAGAAAACAATCTTTGCCCTGGTCACCTCGGCTCAAAGGCTCCGACCCTACTTCCAGGCCCACACTGTGGCCATACTAACCGACCAGCTTATGAAGCAAATTCTGCAACGATCGGATCGCGCTGGGAGGATTGCAAAGTGGGCAGTCGAGCTCGAGGAGTTCGACCTTGAATACTGTTCGAGGCCGGCGATCAAAGCCCAAGCGCTCGCTGACTTTATTGTGGAGTGCACCTTGCCGGACGATCCCGGGCTCGCACGCACACCAGCAAAGGAGACCCCGAGGCAACCGTGGGTTCTACATGTGGACGACTCCTCGACCTCGGGGGTAGCGGAGCAGGCCTCATTCTCACTAGCCCAGATGGGGTAGTCGCGGAGCAGGCTCTACGCTTCGAGTTTCCCGCCTTAAACAATTAGGCAAAGTACGAGGCGCTCATTGTCGGGCTCAAATTGGCAAAGGAGCTGAAAGTGGAGGACCTAAAGGTCTTCAGTGACTTCCAACTTATCGTGGGCCAAATCTTGGGAGACTTTGAAGCAGGAGATCCATCGATGCAGAGATATCTCCAAAAGGTGCGAGACCTTACGTCCATCTTGGGCTCCTTCAATATCCAGCACATTCCCAGAATAGAGAACCTAAGGGCAGACCAACTGTCGAAGCTGGCGACCTCCCGTATGAGCGAGCTTCCTAAGACAACAATACTCGAGTACCTCCAAATGCCCAGCATGGAGGAGCTCGGCCAACCCTCTGCATCGAGACCGAGCCGAGCTGGATGGACGAGCTCGTCAGCTATCTGCAAAACGAAGTCCTTCCTAGTGACGAGCCCGAGGCCTGCCAAATCAGGCGTCAAGCCTCCCAATACATGCTATATGAAGGCAAGCTCTACCGCAGGTCGTTTACCTCTCCCCTCCTCAGATGTCTCCACCCGTCAGAGGCGAACTATGCTATGCGAGAGGTTCATGAAGGGATATGCGGAAACTATTTGGGAGGCGGAGCACTAGCCCATAAAATCCTGTGCCAAGGATACTACTGGCCCAAACTTCAAAAGGATGCATCGGACTTCGTCCGAAGGTGCGATCGGTGTCAGTGGAACGCCAACATTCAGCGCCGACCCTCAGCCCCGCTGACCTCGATCAGTGCCCCCTGGCCATTCGTCCAATGGGGGATTGACATCCTGGGACCATTTTTCCTGGTCACCGGGCAAAGAAAATTTCTAGTTGTCTCCATCGACTACTTCACCAAATGGGTCGAAGTCGAACCAGTGGTCCGGATTTTCGAGCAGAAGATGCGGAATTTTGTCTAGAAGTCAATAATCTGTAGATTTGGACTTTTTCGCATTCTTATATCTGATAACGGCCGTCAGTTCGACAATGCCTATTTCAAAAAATTCTGCTCCAAGCTTGGCATCGACTACCGTTTCACCTCGGTCACCCATCCATAGATAAATGGAGAAACCGAGGTGACGAACCACACCATTCTTCAGGGGCTCAAGGCTAGGTTCGACCGATCCAAAGGGCAATAGGTCAAAGACCTATACAATGTTCTCTGGGCTTACAGGACCATGTTCCGACTTTCCACCAGCGAGATCCTCTTCAACCTGGCGTACGGAATGGAAGCTCTCATCCCCTTAGAAATCGGACTCCCCTCACCAAGGGTAGAGCATGACGATGCAAATTCCAACTTCTCTCAACTCAGGAATAATTTGGACCTTGTCGAAGAGATAATGGAGGCTGCCCGAGTCCGCATGGAAAGATACCAACAGAAAACGGCACAATACTACAACTTCAGAGTAAAGATCAAGTTTTTCAAAGTGGGAGATATTGTCCTCAGGAGAGCTGAAGCTTCTCAGCCTACCGAGCAGGGGAAGCTTGCCCCAAACTGAGAAGAGCCCTACCGGATCGCACTAGTCCAGCGGCCCGGAGCGTACAAGTTGGAGTCTCTCGAAGGGACCCTCATTCCACGAAGCTGGAATTTCGAAAATCTTCAGATGTACTACCAGTATAACCCCCAGGGGTCCTCGACGATTGGAAACACAACTCTCGTCCCCTTCTTATGATAATTCATTTACAGCTCTCCTTTAATTATTCCATATCCTTCCTGATATTGGGACGTTTGTGAACTTTAGAAAATCCGATTAAGCTCGGATGCCCCAGCCAAGCTTGGAACACCTCGCTACGTTGACATCGAGCTCATTCTCGATCTCCATCAAAGACCTCGACCAAGATCGGGATGCCCCGCTGAGTCGATAGTGAGCTCAAGCTCCCTCGACCTCGGGAAGCGTCACGGGGTCGACAACAAGCTCAAGCTTCCTCGACCTCGTGCTCGATCTCTCGACTAAGGTCGGGATGCCCCGCTAAGTCGACGGTGAGCCCAAGCTCACTCGATCTCGGAAAGCATCGCGGGATCGACAGCGAGCCCAAGCTCCCTCGACCTCGTGGTTGATCCTCCGACTAAGGTCGGGATGCCCCACTGAGTCGACAGCGAGCCCAAGCGCCCTCGACCTCGAAAAGACATTCGACGATATTCGACGACATCTCCACGACATCCCTATGACACTTTGACGATATTCGGTGCCGCTCGATGCCCCTAACGATAATACGCCCCGATCTAAATGAGGGCAGCCTGCCGGGTCGACTACAGACCAAAGAACGTCACTGAAAGTCGACCTCGGAGCGGAGTCGCTTACCACAACCTAAGATGCTCGGCTCCGATGGTGCGAGAGGTATATCCTGCCCGACACCTACTTGCTTACTTGCTTATGTTACATAACCGTCAACAAAGCCTCGACCAAGCTTCGAACCCCCTGACCAAGGTCGGGATGCTCTCCTGAATTGACCACGAGCCGAGATTCCCTCGACCTCCTACATAATATTCCGACCAAGCATGGGAAGCTCCTTACCGCCAACCTTCGGCTCGATCTTCGCTTGCTCCAGATCCCTCCGGACAAGGGCCCGGCCAAGTTCGAATGTCGACTCAAGCCGAGACGGCCTGTAACGATGACCTCGAGCTCTACCCAAAGATGCCCTGGCCAAGCTCGAAAGTGCCAAGTCACTCGCCATGAGCTCAAATTCTGCCTGATGATGACCAAGTTCGAGATCAAAAAGCATGAAAGTCCCGACGATAGCCTGGCCTCGGCCTATGTTATCATTAAGCCTGAGCTCAGAGCTTCGACAAACTTATCCTAGAAAAAGGACTTAGAAAAAAATTTTCAGAGGATAAGCCTGAAGGCTTAGCAGGACTTCTTCGAAACCCGAGCTCAACGACCTGGCGAGTTCTCCTAAAGTCTAGGCCTAGAGCTTCAACGTAATCCCTTTTGGAGCTAAGCCTGACGACTTAGCAAATTCTATCGGAACCTACGTCTAAAGACTTAGCTGAGCTTGAAGGCTTGAAGAAATTCGCCAAATAGGAACTCAACTCAGGCGATCAACGATAATAGTTTATCGGTTGCGCAAATGAAAACACTCAATGGAAGAAGAAAAAGAAAATTTCTCATTGATGAAGGCCCGAAGGCTAAGTACAAAATTAAGGTACGGTCGTACAATGACTTCGAAGGCCAACCTCACTTACAAAAAAGAACAAAGAGAAAGAAAGAAAAAAGAAGGCTAAGTCCTAAGGGGCAGCAGCTGCTTCGGCGCCGACCTCGGGGTCGTCCACAATGATCACTTGGGGGTCCTTGGTAGAAACTGTCTCGGAACCATCCCCGGCAGCCTCGGATGGGGCTTCACCCGTGGCCTCGAGAGCGCTCCCGGTGGCTTCCCCAGAGGGAATCTCCCGCGCCGCCTGCTCAGCTGCATCGCCCTCGGCCCCGAGAATTGTAGGGACGTCGCAAGTCCCATCGTCGGGCCTTCCGAGCTCGCTCTCGGCGCCGATTTTCATTCTTGGCCGAATACCCGTGAGGTCGAGCTGGGGGCAGAATCGCTGCATCTGCCTCCGGAAGTTCTCAAAATGGCGGAGGAACCCGTCCACGGCCTCCTCCTCCATCAAGTTGCAGAACTCTTTCAACTCCTTGAAGAGTGCCACCGCATCCCGGGCCTGCTCTAGCACCCTCTTTTCCCGAGCTTCGTGCTGCTCGACCTTCAGGCGAAGAACGCCCACCTCATACTTGTGGACGGCGGCCTCAGAGCGGGCCTCGGCCAGACACACCTCTGAAGCGCGCAACTCCGACCTCGCCAAAGCATGCGAGGCCTTCTCCTCCTCGAGCTGGTCGACCGTCGATCGCCGCTCGGCTTCGGCAGCCTCCATCCGCGCGACGGCCTCCCGCCACATGGCCTCGGAGTCAGCGAGTTTCTTCTCGGCCACCTCCAGCTGCCTTCAGCTCCTCTGAGCCTCATTCTCGCACTCCGATGTGATAAGCACCAACATGTCGAGCTGATGAAGGTGCTGCAAAAGAGAGAGAGAGGAGGAGAAAGAAAGAAAACAAAAGTCAGCAAAGATCAAGAAGATGTCAACGATCAAAGACAAAAAAGCAAAAATGAGGAGACTACTTACTCGGATGGCAGTGCAGTAAATCTCATCAACAAGACTCTCGGGATCGACGGCCTCAAACTCGGCCCGGTCAGCCGGGAGCAATGAGCGACAAAATACCTGGCGCGCGACATTGCTATCACGGAGGACCGTGTCGCCCTCATGGATCGGAGACTCCGGATCGTCGGACCGTCTCTCGGAGCGATCTCCGACCTCGAATGAGCTCGGGAAGCTGGTCCCCGATGGGCTTGGCTTGCCCGGGACCGCAACGACCGGGCGAGATGCGCTCGGGACCCCAGGGCCCCTGCTCGGCTCAAGGCCCGAGCGCCGCAGGCGGACGACTTGCCAACCTAGCCGTTGAGAAAGGGGAGTGGAGCAGGCCGGGGGCGCCGAGTCCATTGCCCTCCTAGACCCCGAGCTCGCATGCTCGGCAGCTGGAGTCTCTTCCCGGACGGATCCGGAAGTTCCAGCCCCAGAGCCCCTCGCCTCGGGAGGAGTAGAAGTCGAGGCCGACTTGGCCTTCTTCCTGGGCTCGGGATGAGCCCCGCCGGCCTCAGCCGCTCGCCATTTTAGTCGAGCGAAGAGTGCAGTGTTGCTGGTCACCATGTTGGAAACGTCTGAAAAGAAGAAAAAATTTCCAAGTGTCATATCAGCACCAAAAGAGAAGGAAAGAAACAAATAAGAAAAAAAGATAGCAAAATGAAGGAGCAGTGCGATTGCTCTTACCCTCGGGGCGCGTCGAGCTCAGGCCGACGTTCATCAGGGCCTCCTCGCTCAGGAGGTCGTTTAGAAGGATATCCCCCCGAGGCCATGCAGAGCATCGAGAACCCTCTGCTTGTCCATTGAAAGCTGAGGGAGCTTATTGAGGACCTTCAGCCGGGGATGCCCTCACCTCGGGACAAATCCCTACGTGAACTCGGAGGAAAGAAAGAAAAATTTCCCCTTCCACTCATGAATGGAGGAAGGGGCACCTCGGAAGAGTGACCTGCCACCCCGATAGGCGAGGTAGAGCCACTCTTCGTCCGCCGGTTTAGACTTCAACATGAAGCACCAGTGGAAAACATTCACCGAGGTCGGTATCCCATGCGCAAGGCAAAGGGATAGGAACCCGATGATGGTCCTCCACGAGTTCGGAGCGAGTTGCGCTGGGACAAGCTGGTACGCCACCAGCAACTCGTTCACAGACTCATGCTGGGGGAACCTAACGCCGGCTCAGAGTGTCTCAATGTACACCCTGATCCGACTTGGAGGAGGTCTCAATACCCGGTCCTCCGACCCCGTAGGCTCGAGACTAAATCCGGGCCGGAAGAAAAATCGGAAACGGATCAGCTCCAGTTCCTCCTCAGTCAGGCTAGACTCGACCTCACTTGGACCACGACCTATTCCAGAAAGAAAGACGAAGAAGAAAACAAAAATTGAAGGAAAGAAGAAGAAGAATTCCCCGAGCCAACGTGGGAAAATGACCTACTGTGGAGTCGCCGGAAATCGCCTCAGAGCACTGCCGGGAAGACTCGGTCGCGGCTGGGAAAGGAAGAAAGGAGATAAAGGAAAGGGGAACAGCAACTACAGTGGCCAAACAAGACCTTTCTAGGGCTAAGTTAGGGGGTTTATATAGACCTCCCCGACGGCCCGGATCGGCAGGACCGGATCCCGCCTTCTGTCCAGATCGCACCACGTGTCAGCCTCGAAAATCGAAGCGACATATCAACCTGGATTGACACCTTAAAAGCAGAATCGAGGCGGCGTTCCGTTGGATCCCGGAGCCCCATCATGAGCCCACCACGTGAAGCAACCTCGAAAGGTGAAAGGGCGTCGCCCCGTCTTCTCCCATTAAAGATGCCCTAAAGCGCGCAAAACGGGAGAGTAACTTAAAGTTACCTGGCCCCTGCTAGTACAATAAATGCAACTACTTCCTTCGCCCGAGCTCGTAAGCAGCTCAAACTCAGAAGTCGGGGGTAGTGTTAAGGAAAAAACGGATTGCCCCAAAATGCATGAACGCATCACCGGTACGTAACCAAAGCGCCCGACCTGAAGGCGCCCGACCTGAAGATGCCCGACCTGGAAGCGCTCGACTTGGAGGCGCCCAACCTGGAGGCGCCCGACCTGGAGGCGCCCAACCTGGAGGCGCCCGATAGGCGCCCAACCTGGAGGCGCCCGATAGGCACCCGCCCCTAAGGCACCCGATCTCGACATCCCCGACTTCAAAACGCCTAGCCGACCTCAGAAGGCCGACCTGGCCGTTCACGCGCTGTGGTCACACCCTGCAACAACCTCACCACGCCGTGCTCCACCCGCCAGCCATGCCACGACGTACCAGGGACTATGCCCTGAGCGACTGTCTGCAATTAATGCGCATGGCCTCTGCAGATCTCCGGCTTACTCAACAATTAATGCGCACGACCTCTGCAGACCTCCGGCCTACTCAAAATCTCAGGCCATCCACAGCAACTCATTGACTCACTCCTCCCAGCTCGATCATTTACGGTAACTCATTAATGCACATGATCATGCGGAATCATGACGGTAACTCGCCCAGTCACATCTCAGGTAACTCCGTATCCCCCTATAAAAAGGAAATTTCTTCCCCTCAAGAGGGGTCCTTCCCCCACTGATTTTCAGGGTCAAGAGACTGGCCATTCTCCTCCTAAGCGCCTCTTGACTTAAGCATCGGAGGGCCGATGCCGGAAACCCCGGCCACCGGCTTTTCGCAGATCCATCAGAGGACGCAGCGTACCGACGTACCATGCCGCTTGCCGGAGCTCCTCCTTCTCATTCGAACGGTCGCCTCTGGGTCCACTTTCCAGCAACAAAAACTAAATCAAATTGAATTAAATAAGTAGAAGTTTGACATTAAGTAATTTTTTATTAGAACTAAAATGAAATCAGATTGAGAATGAGGAAAGAGGTTTTAAACCGAATATGCAAGGGATTTGTTGGGGGAGCGGGGAGAAAGATATGTAGGAGCTGGAGGCGGAAGGACACAATGGGAAGAGGGGAGGCCCTTGTAGTTCTACTCCCCACCCTTGCAACAAACCAAAACTATATACTAGTTGTTGTTTTTTTTTTTTTTTGATTTTTCAAACATCAATCGTTCATTCATTCCAATATTATAAGTTTTTTGGTTATCCTTATCCTTATGTAATTATTCATTATGTTTATATTTTTAATAATTTTTTTTGTTACATTTACCGTTTCCTGTTATAAGAATTTTTTGACTATTGCTCTACACTTCCATTTTCATACTTTTTTTGAATTTGTATCTTAAGATGGAACCCATGCATATTTATGTAAGGTAGATGGGTAATAAATGATTAAGAATTCTAATCCCCGTTATCGCTACAATCAATCTAAAAGGATAGTGACGCAGAATGGAAGTGGGTGCTGCTAAATTTTTGGTGGACGATGGCTGAAATTGATTGGACCCAAAGCTAATTTGGGTTAGGACATGGAAGGGATTAGGCCTACGGTTTAGATCTAAAACCTAAAGGACTTTGTGATGATTGGGCATTTAAGGGATTAGAGCTATGGTATGATGAAGATTGGCAGGGTGGAAGAAAGAACAATGGAAAATGCTGCAATTTTGATAGTAACAAAATAACTATAGGCTGAATAGAAGAGTCTCATCTCTATCCTCAACCCAAAGATTTTCTCGTGTCTCACCGAGGAAGAAAGAAACCTTTGGAGTCTCACCAAAGGAGGAAAAAGAAGCTTCTCGCCTCTAGATCACAAGAGTAATTGAAAACCAAAATTAATTCTGAAATTTATTCTTCAACCTCCTCTTTATATAGAGTAAGAGATTGGAAAAATAAAGACTCTTATAACTAAAATTTTAGGACTCCAACTAAACATGGATTCTTTTAAATCAAATCAATCATTTGACAAAATCAACTGACGAAATTAATTGACAAAATCAACTGATGAATCAACTAACAAAATCCACTAAAACAACTAATACTTCTAAATAACTAGGACTCTTTAAAGACACATGGACTAAGAGTCCAAATCAGCTAAGACTCTTTCAAACGACACGTGGACTCAATAAACAAGACTCCAAATAATCTAGAACTCTTGGACTCCAAATAAACTAGGACTCTTCAACCCTTTAGGACTTAATTAAATTAGGTGTTGGAATACTTGAACCCAATGTAACTAGATGCTGAAAATATTGGACCTATTGTGTTTTCATGAACTGCCAAGCAACGATTCAATTACGACGTACATTTAAGATGACTTGGGCTCCTGCTCCTGTATCAATTCTTTCCGGCTGAGAAGAACTCGACTTCGTCGAGTTGGGGCTGAAGAGCTCGTGCAAATCTGAATTCTAGTGCAGGATCTCCTCTGTCTTCAGCCACAAATATCTGAAAGGGGTCGGTTCTTCCACTTCATTAAGAATTTCTAATATCCTTCTTCGCATGATGTAATTCGCTGATCGCCTTGATCTGAATTTATAAATTCTAGGAAAGGATCTTGAAAATCAGCAAAGAAATACTATTTTAGACTTACATAAAACTCCTCCGATAGAAGAACCTGAAGATCTTGTTGAAGGTACTTTTTGTGCTCCTCTTAGCTTTAACTAACAAATAGATTATTCATCTCAAAATCTAATGGCATTTCTTCTAAAATTTCAAAACCATCTAATGCGAACACGGTTTCATCTTCATGTTTGATCTCCACTAAATTTTCTGAACTATCTTTCTTGGACAATTCTTCTGATGTTACATTAAAAAAATTAACTAAAATAGGCTCAGATTCAGATAAAATCACCTCTGAAATTTGTTATTCCACGTTGTCTTTCTCCTTGTCCTCAACCTCAGCGGGCTTAGGAGAGACTTCAGGGGAAGGGAAAAGGGATCTTAGTGGTAGGGACATCATTAAACGACACTTTTGGATTTTCAAGATTAACGCCAAGATTTTCTTCAAAATTCTGCTGATCTTTAGTGGGACAAATGCCGCCCTTAGAACAGTCAGGTTTGCCTCTTCTTTGCGGCATGGAACTTATTATTTTTTTGCTAAATTTTGTTGTTCCTCGCTTCGGATATGCGCTTATGGATGGAGAAATACTTCGAGTAGAAGGGGTGCCTTTGTTGCTGTGTTCTGAAGGTCGTCGCCCAACTTGTGGTTTGACATGGCTACGACATCGTAATTCTGCCTCGATAACATCCATCTTTCATACTAGAACAACCATTTGATTTTAAACTTAATCCATCATCTTGTTGCCGTTCGATATTGTAGGGACAGTATTGATTGCCATAATAGAGATCATGAGATCTAATCACTAAGATGGGATTCGACCAACCAGGCCTAACATAGCTTTGCGGTGGACTTGGTTCAATATGGCGTCGGCCACCTTATCGTGCTATCCATCCAACAATTTTGGGATAATAGTAAGGGGCGGGCGTCACGCTTTCTTATGCGGCATTAGCTACCCGCCTACCCGTGCACGAAATTTTATACATGTCTTGCCACCTCTGCTCTCCTTATAGCGCGTGAAAGTCTTCTTTTTCTGCTTCGAAAGCGATTGAAGCTCTTCAACACGTGCGTCGGTGAAATTTTGAGCGATCTAAGTTCAGAAAAAAAACCTAGAAAAACCACTTCTCCTCCGTCTTCGGCCCGATCGATCTCCGTCCTTGTTCTCCAGACCGGAGTTCTATCCAATCCCAATCCGCTGGGAATCAGAAAAATTTCTAGGGTTCGCGGCTCCTCCGCCGTAGCCGGTGAAGATGGGTTCTGGGCAAGCGGTGGCGAATCCTCAATCATCAGAAGACTTGAAGACATCGATCTCAGGTGAGCAGCTCTGTTTTCTCTTCTAAAGCCATTTACAAGACTTTCGGAATCTACTTTCCCTTGCTCGTTTTGTTCCTTTCTCTCTGAAAGCAAACCCTTTGCTATTAATTTTCTTTTACTTGTGCGTTTTTATATTTGATATCTTGAGATATAACAGTCACGACATGGAGGAATTAGCTTACAAATTGATTACCTGTTTGTTAGATCTCGTATTTTAGCAATTCAATTATATAAGTAGCTAGTTTGGTATTAGTCTGTTGCTGCGATTTGGTACTACTAATATTTTTGGTCTCTTCTTGGATTGAAGAATTCCTCTCTAAACGCCTCCAGATTTAGTTGTGGATGATGGATCCAAATTTTGGCCTTATAATAACTCTTTCAAAAATATCCGATTGATTTTTTTGGATTGGGTGCGTAAAGTTATTATTGATCTGGGTAAAAAGGAGTGCACGTTATACAGAGTGGTAAAGATAGAGGATACCGAAGTACGTGCATACATATGCTGTGTTGCAGGGAAGCGGATATTGCCTAGGGATAACTCTGATATAGTAACATTTTTGTCCATCTGTTGATCCGATGCATGCTTGTGCTTTTTATCCGACATTTCAAGGATGCGACATTAAGAGCTGAGATTATAACATCTCTTGTACAGGTCTCTCCTTAGTTGAACTAGTATAGTAGGACCATGACCTAATATTCATCAAAACTGCAAGAATCAGTTATCTTGGAGAATATCTCAGAGGTATTCTAGTGACAATTCTTCGCCTATGCTCTCATTACCACCACATGTTTGCATCAGATATAAGAAGCCAGAGCCTTGGAACCAAAAAAGCAATAGTTTTCATACTATTCTACATAGATATTCATTCCAGTGGAAGGCTTTATCCATTTACTATATATAGGAAGATGCTAGGGCTAGTATATGTATGCTTGTGGAGTTAGTTAATGTATCATTAATCTGCACTGATTTCCTTCCAGTTCTCTGATTATTCCAAAGAAGATCAATGTTCATAAATGTCATTAGCCCCTGCACAATGCTTATAAATGTCCTTTGCTCCTTTCCAAATTTGGTTAGATAGACAAACTTTGTTCTCAATTTAAAAATGAACATAAAGTAACTAGAGAGTTTCCCCTCCCTGTACTAGGAGCTACTGTTAGCACTTGCAATAATATAACTATGGAGAAACATGTTTATTGCTTGAATTAGTTCAATTTTTTGCTTATTTTTTGTATATTCTTTTTTCCCCAAAACAACTGAGCCTTTAGCTAGGAGTTCGTTAATTTGAGATGTGCATCCGAGCAAGGAAGGATTATGAAGAGTGAGGAGCAAAAGTGTCAATTACTAACTGGTGAACCCCATGGTATTCTGTTCAATGTTCTGTTTGTACTTGGGGAGGGGCCTTGATAATTTAAGGGTTGGCAAGAGCATGTGCTGGTGCGTAGGTAGTTTATTGTTGCCAACACAAGGGCAATGGCTTATATTGATTATAACATAAGAATAATATTAAATTAAGGATGTTGCCTTGGGTGCCCACCTAGGCCCCTGCCTTGATTTTTTGTATCAAATCTGAATATGGAGGATGAGATTGATTTGTAAATTTATAGTATCTGAGTTATTGTTTTTCATGGATTTACTACATCACAGCTAATGTTTTCCTTTTATGGATTATTCCTATTTTTTAAGATTTCTCCTCATGGTTAAAAAAGATAATCCATAAAAGGCACCTCATATCTATGCTGGATCAAGGTACTAGCCAATTTTGTATGGATTTGACCTTTATGAGGTTGTCTTTGTTGTTATCTACCAGAATCATATGCCCCAAGAAATTTAAACCATTAAACATGTACTTCTTGAGGTTCCCATATAACTTGCTGTGCCTCATGGTATATATGTACTAATTGCTTCAAATGTATCAAATGATTTTCACTAGTATTGTAGACAGGCACATCAAATTACATGACTATTTTTTCAATATAAGTTCATAGGACTTGGTTCCTCACTCATGGAGGTGCTAGGCACATTAAACAAAATGGCATGACTAACCATTCACTTTGACCCTCAGGTTTTGAATGTGGTCTTTAACTCATCTTGATTATCTCTTAAGTCATAATTTTATGATATCCACTTTTGCGGCAATCACCACATACTATGTCCAGTTCATATTCTAGCCCAGGTATTGAAAATGCTTGTTAACAATTTTGTTGATGGTGCTATTAGAAATGCACATTACCCATCTCCTAGCTTTTTTTGGAAGTCAGGATTTTAGAGATGGCATGATGAATTGTACATTGACTAGTATATCCTATTTGCAATAGGAATAGAATCTTACAGAGCAAATTCATACTCAGGGTTTATATGATAATTTAGAAAATGTGTCAGTTTCTGTGTATAACTCAAGAGATAAGATATATAGTGCTGCATGCCTTTGAGAGGAGGTAGGCAAATAGCTATTGTAGCAGTCCTTAATTCCCTTAAGTAGTGATCACATCTTAGGAACAATGAAAGGTCTCTTGGCATCTTCTTTTACAAGGGTCAAGAAACTAAACATTTTTCTCTGAAAGAACATTCAAACGAGGCTTGGCATGGTAAAACAATATCCATGTCATACCCATTGCAGTATCTGCTAGGGTCTTGGGTTCACCTTTTGGCTTAAATGGTCCTGATTGTGAGCAAGGTTTATTCATATGTCAATCTTGACATATTGTGGATAGTCTTGCAATCATAATTCCAAGGTACAACAACATGTACTCAATCAGAGAAAAAAATATGTTGATAGAATGATTGTTTAGATGAACAAAAAATTGCAAAGTCCTTTGAGATGTCGCATGAGTGTTGTGACTCCAAACTGCCAAAATTATGATCATGTAAAATATCAAGGTATACAATAATTAATATTGAAATTCCTATTATATTAAAGGCAGCTCTTAACACATCAAAACCAATAGATATTTCAATTCAATGATTAGATACTAATAGAAATACTAAAGGAAAACTGGAATAAAATAGTACTGAACATAAATAGAATGATGTAAAGAGCAAAATTAGTAGACATAAAAGGAGAAAAAGAAAGAGGAGAGAATTATGGGAGATAAGTGAGAGGATATTGCCAGCTCACGGCCTTCTTTTCTTCATAAAATTTTCCAGTGTACAAGAGCTTTCAACGTCCAAAAGCAGGCCACGTATAAAACGTATTAATTTCTCCATCATTTCTTATCTAATTAGGATTCAATTACATTAGTAAACAAAATCAAATAAAATCCCCTTAACTAACCAATTAATGGTTACTTACTGAGACTCTCATTCAGTCCTCATACCATAGCAAACACTATTCATGCTACAGTTACATGCTTAACTTCAAGACTATTCCGAAAATACCATTCTAAAATAAAAATCAGAAGCTAATCAATCAGTGAAAATCTGGGTTGTTGGATAATATCTGCTTATGAACTGTTTAATGGTTGTTCATTGCAGCTGGATGGGGCCCTAAGATGCCTCGATTGTTGTGAAACCTCATGATCTCAACTCTTAAATGGTCCCAACAGAAATCTGAGCGCTTTCGGGGCCAATTATTGTAGCCAGGCGTCCTCCCTAGAATATTAGCAGTTGATCTTCAATGATTGCTGCATCAATATCCCCACTTTTGCATACTTGACTCTGTCAAGTTGGGTTAGGAATCTAAGAAACCACTCCACCTAAGTTAAGATGTTGCACAATAAAATAAAAAGTCCCAGCCACCCTCTTTAACTTCATTGATTAATGGTCTTTGGTACGTATATATATTATGGTGAGGCCTCTATGCTAAAGGGAATATGGATACACATGGCCATTATTTTGTATCTTCTTATTAAAAAGCCACAGTTTCCCAAGAAGAATGTGACATGCTCTAACTGGAAGCAAATAAAATTGCATGGTGTCCACGAACCTACTTATCAAATAAGTGACCGAACACCTCTCACAAACCTTGAGATTAGTGTTGTTCACCCATGCTATCTTGTAAGGATTGGGGTATAGCTCAGCTTTCAGCACCAACTTATGAATGTCTTCAGAGAGGACAATAGTACAACTCCTAGAGTCAATCACCATGGTGCATAGCTGTCCATTGTATGCTGCTCTTATCAAGAAAATATTGCTCGGCCTCCAATCTTCTTAGTCATCTTCTTGATGTGTAGAGAAAAGTGGTCAGACAATGACATCATGATGTAATTCATCTTCATTGTTGGCAGTCTCTTCGACATCACTTTCTTTAGTTTCGAGGTAGACAACCTCTTTGGCCTTTTGCTCAATGCTAGCATTAGCAATCACATGGGCCTTATTAGCAAATATCACTAGTTGATCAGGGCATTGTGCAGAGAAGTGGCCAAATCCTTTGCATGTCAAGTATTGAATTTAGTCTTATATTTCAAACTTGTGCCCAATATTGTAAAGATTAGGGGTGGCATTCTAGTTTAGTTAGATACAAGTGATCAAAAATTTGTCAACCCAAACCCTTTTGTTTATTAAGCAGGTCAAAATACTAGATCCAAACCTGACCATTTTAATAAATAGGTAATCTAACTTGAGCTACAACGGGTTGAATAAATTAAACGGGCTAAACATGTTAAGCATTGCCACAACTTGTTAAGATCGGATTAGATCATAAATTATAGAAGGGGTAGGGTTGGATGAGATTGTGGATTGGATCATGGATAGTAAGCTTTCAGATTTTTCTGAAAAATATGAAAATTAAAAAAATATAAAAAAGGGAATAATCAATATGAGAATTGTCATCTAAAATGTTATTATTGAGGTTTTAAATATCATAGGACGAGACCATTACGGTTTTTTCAGGGAACGGAATGCCTTGTGTCTTGACACTTGGGATGAGGGATATCCTGCCTATCCCTGTCCATTTTCTGATTCATCTCATCTTGACACTCGGGACAGTTGGACATCCTGCAATCCAACTGGTATTTAAAACCTTGGTTATTGTACATAATTAAACTTTAGGTTCTAAAGTCTCTTGTTTCAGTTGGTGTGGTGGCCAAAAGCCAGAGGTCATGGGTTTGAATCCCACCAGGTCTACAAAATCTGGAGCACCTCTATCAGAAAGGGTAGAAGTTACTTATATCACTAAAAGATATTTATTAATTAACTTACTTATGTTATCCTAACAATCCTTGGATTGATCTTGATTCAGCTCATGACTTTATTTGGAAAAAAAACTCAAGTTTCTAATGTTATCTTTTCCACAAACAGATCCCTTCCTTGATGTCGACTTTTATCTCATGTGCTTGCCTCGTCCAGTTAATGAGATTGATCAGGAACTTAGGATTGGTTTATGGTTTGGATGGATGAGGAATAATGAAAGCTAGTTGGTTTCCAGGACTGGGTGATGATGAGAATTCATTAGTTTTTATGGCTGTTTGAATAAACTTTGAGATAGGATATTTGTTAGAGGTAAATTTGCTGGATCAGTTGAAAAATAGATGGGTAAGTCTTGGTTGAGAGTTCAAGTTTATCTAGAGAGTTAGTTATGATAGGGATAAGGTGGAGGGACATTGGAGAGTCCTAGCGATGTCGAACTTCATAACTTAGAGTTCTGCCATCAGATTTTCTCAGAAAACAAAAAAGGTGTTCCACAATCAGATTTGGGTGCCTATTACCTCCTCATGTGAAGATAGGGATGCCTATCTTGTTTTGTTGGGCAAATAACATCCAAAAGGCTGTTTGAAGGGATGGGATGATCCACAATTTTGGATTGCACGATCCAACATTGGATTGTCCAATCCAAATCCATTGATTCGATCTGGATCGATTCCATGCATTTTGATCTAGATTGTATGATCTGAATTGTGGATCAGATGATCTTAACAACATTGCTTGTGCCTGCGACACTCTGTGCACTCGATGTGCATGTTGGTGTTGCTAGCGGCTATATAGGCTATCAATGTCTTTGATGGACTCAATTCTGTTGTTGGAGTTCAGATTTGAAAATATTGGAAGAGGATGTCTTCAAGGCTGATCACTTCTTTGTTTCTTCCTCGATCTGATAAGCAACTTGCACAGCATCTGCTAACGTGTAAAGTGTACCGTTAGCTGACCAAAGGAGGTTTGGGGTCTCCACCCTTTGAAATTTAGATTGAGTTACCAAGCTATAGAACTTGGAAGTATACCCTTCAATTGTTAAATTCCCTTGCATGAAATGCATGAACTGTAACCAGAGCCACTGCTTGTAGTTAGGAGACACGAATCATGAGTCATGAGCTCATGGCTGCCTTCATATTATCCCAAGTACAGATGGTGGCATAGTGAAATTTTTGATGTTTGCTCAACTATATCCATGTCTCCTTCAGCTATGCTTCAATAAATATCCTTCATTTTCGCTTCAGTAAATAAAAGTAGATGCTACTCAGCAAGCTGTTAGCACTCAAAGAAGCTTTCAAGGGCATGAGTCCAATCTAACAAGACCTGTGGATTGTGTCCAGCACAAAAGTTAACCACTGCAAGTTTTGCACCATAATCAACTTCAACAAGTTGTTGATCGTCATGCATATGAACATACATTTTTTAGATATTAATCTGTGGAAGTTGAGGAACAGAAGAAGTGGATTCTATTTTGATAAGTCTTTCAGCTCTATAGTTCTGATTTTGAAGAAACAAAGGTGCCAAGTTTTGTTTTGCTTATCAAAGTTTTGATAGAAACCATGTCTTTAAGATAAAAAAAATCTTTTCTTTAGTGCCCCCATAGTCTTGGGTGAAAGCCTCAAGCCTATTGTTTAATTCAACATTTGAGAGCATAGTGGGAAAAAGAGAGAAGAGGTCAAAGAAAGAAAGGGAAGGATGGTGAAGGAGTAGGAAGTTTGCCTTTGTTACCAAACTGATGTAGGATCAAACAGGTATGACCTATATATACTATTGGGAGAATGCCCCATTAAAAGGGTTCAATAAGGTTTATATGTAAATTAGTTATTTGCTGTCCAAGATCTGAGAACATAACAGCAAAAAACTATGATTAGTTTTCTAGGCAAATGAAGGATCAAATGACTCTGCTCTAGGGCTTTATGTGTGAAGAAGGATAGAAGAAATCAAAGTCTACAGCTTTGAGGCTTAATTGAAGAGATTGCTATAAGCTTATAATCAAATTTCAGCAATTAATTGACGTAGATTTAAACAGGCAACATAATTTTCCAGTCTGAACAATCAAAGAAACAGAGAAATTAATACTAAAATCCCTATTGATATTAAAGGAAGATCTTAATACATCAAAACCAACAGGTATTTCAAATCAGTGTTCAAATACTAAGAAAAATATCAAAGGAAAACTGGAATCTGATATTCTAGGCAATATTATCAATGAACAGAAACAGAATATGATATAGTGGACGGAATTAGTAGAGAAAGGAAAAGAGAATAAGAAATTGGAGAGAAATATGGGAGAAAGGTGAGGGGAAACAGCTGGCTTGCAGCCTTTGTTTGTTATAAAATTTTCCAGTTTACAAGTCTTAGATGTCCAAAACCAGGCCACATATAAGGCCGGTTGTTTCCTGTAGCTTTCCTAATTTGAGTCTAATTACAACGCAATTACATCAGGAAATAAAATCTAATAACATCCTCTTATCTATCCAAATAATGGTTGATTATTATAATTTGATTATGTGCGAGTTCCTTTCTAGTCTTGTTTCAGAGAAGACAGCCTTAGGGCAGAGCATCTAATAAAGTGTGGATGGTATCCTTACGAAGTTTCTTCGTAATGTTCATGATTTGTATCTCAATTGGGCTCATCAGAGCAAGACTGACTAGCATTTGATTGCTCTGCATTAGGGGCTCGACATTGATACTTGACAAGCCCAATTTTTTCCTCATCACATCTATTTCCAATCGCTTTGTAATCAAGTAACTGAACTTTTGAAGCCTAAACTGACAAATTTGACTCATGAAACACATCTTCTACATAAATTTTGAAGACAAGTGGTAAATATTGTTGGCACAATAAAATGGTGCTTCTGCAATAAATTTTATCATCACGTGTCACGTGTACAGATAAGTATGTTTGAGTTATTTAGAGCATTGAGTAAATTACTAGCTCATACCTAAGTTGATATCAGCTCCATGAACATGATAGTACATTATCATAATAGCCCTTATTTTTAAACTTAAAAAGACTCCTCTCATTCATGGTGCATATTCAAACACTAGATACAGGAAGTTCATATGTTTCTCTGGATAATTCTTAACTTTATTACATGTTTGCTTGTGCAGAACTTCGTGAGAAGCATCGAATGGATCTAGAAAATCTGACATTGACAACCCAGCCCTTAAAGACATTACAGCTTTTTATTTTTGCTACTATGCAATATCTTAGGCAATCACTTCTATATATTATGGCAAAAAGTGTTTGGATTATGATCTTCATTGTCCAGGTAGCAGCACTTGGGATTCTACTTGTGACTGTTGACGGGCCTCATGAAAAGGTATTTATCCTTTCAATTACTATATCCTTTTGTGGCAGATTGTTTTATAGAGTTCTTTCATAAACACATCATTGTTTCATTTTTGGACCATGTCCACTCTTAAGTCTATATATTTTGTGAATGACTTTTTTCACGCTTAATGGTGGATGTTTTGGTTGAAACCAGAAATATTATATGGATAACATGTTATAACTGGGACAGATGGTAAATGTCTTGCCAGTTGGAATTGTAGTCAAGGTGTTCTGAAGTGATATCAAGCTATTGCTTATTTTACTTGAGCTTGCCAACTTCTAATGTTTTCCAAGTAAATTCGTAAATCAACTTGTTGATTTTGTTCGATGCCATGCTTGCAGCACATTCAGGAGTTCCTTCGCTATTCCAGATTTGTATTGTGGTGGGTGGCTCTTGGGGTGGCGTCATCAATTGGGTTGGGTAAGTTTAATTTCCATTTTGAAGTCTGCTGAAGTCAACTTCTCAACCTATTCTAAGCAATAATTTTTGCAATTTCTATGGGCATTATTTTCCAACTATTTACTCCTTAAGAATATCATTTATGTTCTTCTGGCTTTGTGGTATGTCAACTTAATTACTTTATTTTCAGGTAGTTTTTTTATCTTTACTCCTTTTATATTTGTGCTGCAAACATTACATAACATTCATTCACAAGTTATTCAGTTAATCTGGAAGGTGAATATATGCCTGGGATTATCACATAACCAACCAAACCAACATAGCTTGTTGACATTCATAAATATTCTTATGATTAAGCTATTTATGGTCAAGTAGAAGACTAAAATCCTGGTTTATGTCTCTATAGTTCATTACCTTCCTTTTGTCTAACGTGAGGTAAAAATATTTCATTTTCATATTCATGTTGCTGTTTACAGGATTAATTGATGAATGCATAGATTCTCTGTAATTCTATGCCAGATGAATGTGAAACAAATAGCCTGCTATATGTTGCAAAATGATTTATGAGCATGTGGCTCTATTGTGAAGAAGGCTAATATAACATTTACATCAATCTGGAAGAGATAAATGGACTTCAAAATTTCAATTAATGGGGTATAAAAAGGGTGCACACCTATATAACAGTAATAGACATATATGGATTTTTGTGGGATTTATAAATTCAAACCTAGAAATTGCTAATGGTCATCAATTATTGTTATTGGTAATTGTAGGCATTTTTCACCAATGCTTATAGGTTCCATAATTTGTCATTTATTCACTTAAATTCTTCAAAATTCACATACTTGTAACTTTATTTTGTATTAGTATTTGTATTTATGATATAATAATTTTTTCTATCTATTTACTATTTACTATTTATTTATCTAGTCAATCCTTGTGTTTTACTTGATGCTTTCTCTCTCTCTCTCTCTCTCTGACTATCTATATTCTACACGTGTAAACATGCTGATATGTTGAAGTAGCATGATAGAAATTTTAGATAGTACTTAAATTTTGAAATAAGTTAAATAGAGTTATCAGATTCCTCTAAATATATATCATGTTCGTATATTAGTTTACTGTATCTATATTTGTTCCTAGATATCTATCTTTTTAAGTTGGAAATCTCACTGGACTTGCATACATATATATATATATATATATAAGTATGTATATGTATGTTTGCATGTATCTTTGTGTGTGTGTAATTATCCACTTAATGCCAATCAGCTTATATTGCTTTGATACAGGATCTGGCTTGCACACATTTGTTCTGTATTTGGGGCCTCATATTGCTTTTTTCACTATAAAAGCAATGAAGTGTGGTCGAGTTGATCTGAAGACTGCTCCATATGATACCATACAGTTGAAAAGTGGACCTTCATGGCTTGAAAAAGATTGTTCGGAGTTTGGACCTTCATTATATCATTCACTACCTGGTTCACTAGTCAGGGTTCCTATCAGCAGCATACTCCCTCAGGTTCAGCTAGAGGCCTTTCTCTGGGGCCTGGGAACTGCACTTGGAGAGCTTCCTCCTTATTTTATCTCAAGAGCAGGTACATTTCCTTGTTATATTGGCTTTTGCACATTGTAATTTCAAATTTCAAGCAGCATGTGTCCCCCCATGGCATTTCATCTGCAATAACAATAACTGTCATAACTATGACACATCCTTAATTAGACCTTTATTATTTTCTCTCATTTATTTTCTTTTATCAAGGATTTGATAGCATGATCAAATGCTTTCTTAGAACTTCTGTCCATATTGCCTTTTCCGTTTTCTAATTTGAAGTAGTTTGATCCAAGGTTCACCGTCTCAGTATCAAACTCCGTACTGGTGCCACACTAGCACAGTATCGATACAGTACGGTACAATATTTTTTTGCATACCGAGTGTCGGTACGCCATCCATACCGAATACCAGTACTGATTCGGTACGGTACAGTATGTCCCGTACTATCTGGCCAAATCAAGCCTTACAGCTCGGTTCGGGCCAAATCGAGCCGACCGTCTCTGACTGGGTTGGTTTGCTTATGGAAAACAGTTTTGGCATAGGGGCCGAAACTACAGTAACACCAGCCGGAACCGACCGATACTAGATAGAACCGAACAGAACTGGGCGATTCCGTTCGGTTCGACCAGGACCGGTTTACACCGAGTCGGAGCTATTTTGGGCCTTTGCCCAAAGCCACAACGCCTGCTGTGGCCTGAGCGTTCGCTTTAAAAGCCGAACGACACTGAAAAGGAAGGCCGAAGAAGGCCTTCCCAAAATTTGGGCCCTGTTCTCTTTCCAAAAAATCCACAAATAATATTGATTTAGACTATCAGAAGGAAGAGCCAAAGCTAATTAAGGTGTGCTTTCTTTTTTCTTTCTTTTTTAGGAACTTTGAAAAAATAGCTCAAAAATTACAAAATAAAAGATTATACCAAAATTTTCAGTTTGGGCTTGATTTTTTTATATGCTGTAGATCTATGAATGATGTATATGCTGACATTTTTTTTTTAATTTTTAAATTATACATAATTTTTATAAATTATAAATATATTTTTGAATTAAAAAAAGATAATTTTTCTAAAAATAAAAAGTACAAAAAAAATGTAAAATCAGAAATGTACTTACGGGCATGCAAGCTACTCTATATAAAAATTTGGTATTCGCTTATTTAAGTTTTGATGCAATCATGTACACAATAGTCTAGGCCTAGATTTGAAAAAAATTGAGAAATAAGTAATAATTCATGCATGCCCAAAGTAGAAATATTTTTTTAATTTTTGATGAAAAATAAGAAAAATTAGGATTTTGTATTAGATAAATCAGATGTAATTTTTGAGATAAAAAAATATCGTTCTTGTATTAATAATTTGCTAATTTATAATAACTGATAAACTGGTGTACTTGATCAACTCGGTGTAGGAATAGAGCCGTTAAGAAAAAAGAACTCAGAGCATGATATTGGCTGCAAGCATGGGCGAATGCTCTCGGGCCGGCACTAGTGGTAGTGCAACTGGTGCAACTAACAATTCAGGGAAGGAGGGGTAATTAAGTTGAAGTGACACTTAGCTGGTAATCACTCTGATGTAGCTATGTGCTCCAAATGCCCACACTAGGTTCGGCAACTGATGAAGAACCTCGCTGATTTCAAAGAAGCCAAGGAGAGGGCTGCCAGAAAGAAAGCAGAGGTGGAATACTGAGGGCAAAGCCACCTTCCTATCACTCTAGGGAGTCAGAGGAGGTGTTCGCTCGAGATGATGATGAGGCATAGATTCAAGCTGCCATGCAAGCGAGCCTGGATGATCAGTAGCAACAGAAGGTGGCCAGACATAGAGCTTAATTTGGGCCCTCATTCTACGAGTCGGGCTCCGATTCTGCGAGCAGCAGGGCGTATCCAGAGTTCAAGAGGACCTTAGTAAGGAAGGGCGTCAGCAGAGGTGATGACTGGATTGCATTTATGCTGGAGGCTTTGGGTAGCAAAAAGAAGTCATTCGGAGAGAATCCATTAGGAGCAGTAATCCATGATTTAGATTCGCATGCCTTCTTCAGCAAAGATTCGAAGCAGCAGAGGGTTGATTCATTGCTGAAGAAGGATATGTGGCGAGCTATTAGATTCTGGTTCTACTTTAGCCATATCCCAATGAATGTGGTAGACAATACGTACTATTGGTTTACCATTTCCGTCGTAGAGGCTGCCGGTCTCAGTGTAGATCCTTTAGGCCCGAAGGAGTAAGCTTTTTGACAACAATAAGGAGCTAGAAAATGGATTGTCTCCTACAAGAGCAAGTGGCCCACATATGGACTGATTGTGATGTGTGATTGTTGGAGCAGTCCTATCATCAACTTTTTGGCATACTGTGATACGAAGACTTTTATCTACAAGTTGGTTGATGCTTCGAATCAGGTGCACGACTCCACGTACAACCTCAAACTTAAGGAGCAGGTGATTGATTAGGTAGGAAAAGAGAACATCGTGTAGGTCGTCACTAATAATAGGTCACAATATAAGGCCACTAGGGGGATTTTGATAGAGCGGCGACCATATATTTTCTGGATCCCATGTGCTGCACATTGTATTGACCTCATATTGATGGACATTGCGAAGATCCAGAGTGCATCATACGGTGGAGACAACCCAAAGCATCACCAGGTATTTATAACCATAGTTGGGTGCTTTCACTAATGAGGGTTGCAGAGGAGAGATTTTCAGGCCAGGAGTCATACGCTTTACTGCCAACTACGTTGCACTTGATAGCCTTCTTGATAAAAAAAAGCAGCTCTATATCAGATGTTTGTCAGTCCGGAGTGGCAGAAAAGTAGATATGTCTGGTATGACATTGAACAGAGCAAGGTCGAAGATTTGGTGACGTGACAGATATTCTGGCAGCGGGCCACTGTGATAGTGAAGACTATCAAACTATTATATAAAGTGTTTCGGGCAGTAAATAACGAGAAGTATCCTCAGATGGGCTTCCTGTATCACATAATGGAGAGGGCAAAGGCTCAGATCAACGAGGTAGATCCAACCTATGCTCAGGAGTATATTGACATCATTGAGCGACAGTGAGACTACTAAATTGGTAGGAACTTGCATCTAGCAGGTAAGAAAGAACATTAAAAATTAGAATGCTCCTGTACTTATATAATTTTACTTAGACAATCTTCTCTATGTGTAGCATACTATCTGAACCTCCGGTTCCAGTATAACATAGCTGAAATTGGTATGGATGACAAACTTCTGGCAGCTCTGCGTAATGTCATTTAAAGGATGAAGCCTGATCAAGAAGTCGCAGCTCTATGTCTAGAAGAGGTAACTTAACGTTAGTGGCATATGCATGGTACGCGGAACCGACCGAACCGACATACCGGTGAAGACTGGTACCGGTTCGAACCGGTTCCGCTTTAAAAAAAAACGTGCGGACGCGCCCGCGTCTACATTCGGCCAGAGAGTGGCAAGCGCGTGTCCGCGTTCGGGGGCTCGCTGCCTCGCGCGGAGAGCCCTCCCAGGGAACCGCGTGCAAGCGCGGGGAATCGCGCACGCGCGATTTCCTGCGCGTGGTCTGCGGTTCGCACCATGTGGAACGTGTGCAGGCGCAAGTCAGGGATGTGTTTCCCTACTCACGCCTGCGCCCCCGCGCGGGGGCCTCCTTTTTTTCCCCTTCTGTTATTCTCGACCCTTCTCTCCTTCTCGACCCTTCTCCTCTCCTTTATTCCCCTCTCTCCTTTTCTCTTCTCTCTTTCCCCCTTCTCCCGCGAGCAAAGAAGGGGCCGGAATCGCACTGGAGATCGGGCGATCCTCGTCGGCTCGAGGGAGGAGGTCGGCTTCTTCTTCTCTCTTCTTCCTCTTCTTTCTTCCTTTTTCTTCCTCTTCTTCTTCCCCGATGCTGGTACCGGGCTTGTACCGATGCAAACCGGACCGGTTTGTACGGTACAGGCTGAACCGGTTGGTTCCAACCGGTTCAGCATACCTTGGGCATATATAAGTTAACCGATATCTCTATTATTAATATAGTACAACACAGTTCTTTTTCACAGACCAAATTATTTAGAGAGGGCAGCAATAATTTTGGACAGTGGGCAGCTGTCGTAAGACAACTATGAGTACAGATATGTTACTATCTTATATTTATTTTAAATCAATCTTTTTGCAGCTGAATGGTGGATTTATTTTGGGCTGTCTACGAGAAATCTTAAGCGGCTAGCATCCGAATCCTTTTCTAGATGGTCTCCTCGAGTAGTATGAGCGCAACCGGTCCACCTTCACCCTTATCCACAGTAAGCGGAGGAATCGTTTGATACAGAAGTGCCTCAACGATCTTTTATATGTCCACTACAATCTGAGATTGAAGGTAAAGTACATTCAGGAGAAAATAGAGCTCAAGTATGCAGATCCGATGCATAATGCTTTTGTTGATGATGATGATCCAATGATTGGATGGCTTATGGGCCTGTAGGAGGAGTTGGAACTTGACGAGCTTGGATCGCCTCCACGACCGGCCAGGTTCGTAGCCAGCGAGGTTAGGATCGATGCAGGGCAATGGGCTGAGTGCAATATTCCACGCCCGGTTATAGCTGATTAGCCACAGCTGCAGGGGAGCCAGTCACCAAGAAGCGATTTTCTAACTTCACTTATAAATTTTCAATTTTTTTCTGCTGCCACGTCCCCTGTTTCGAAAGAAACAGGGACATGGCCTCGGCCTCCGCCCCCTCCTTGCGGCTCTTTGCAGGCGTCTGCGGCCGCTCCTCCCTCTCCCCCGCTCGTTCTCTCTCTCTCTTCTTCTCCGATTCTATCTAGTTTTCTCTCTCGGTACAGGCCCGGCATGGCCTGTACCGACTCGTGCCGCCAGGCAACCGGTACAGTGCCTAGTACCGGCACAGTAGATCTTGAAGAAAAGTGTTGGAAGTCTATGTCAATACATGGTGTGGACCGTACCAAACCAACAATATACCAATGCAGCTTCCATTACCAATTTTGTGAACCTTATGTAGAGGGCTCACAATTTGTTGGCATACGTTCCAAACATTAGTTTATCTTACTCAACTCCACAAGATGGGGCTCATATTGATGGGATAGTGCTTGTTGGTTGGTCAGTTGGTATTGGAGATCACACTCTTGGTACTATTTTATTAAGTTAAAATGAAAAATAGATTCAGCAACATTTTGAGTTAGATAATATTGTTGTTCTCATGTGTAAGGATAACCAAAGTCAAAAAGTTACGGGACTAGAGTAGATATTCTTTTATTAAGTAATGGCAATGGTGCTTAAGGAATTATATGCATAATATTTAGGAAAGCTGTTATAGAGTACGAGATTGTTTAGCATCCATGTATTATTGTTTGTTATATGGAGGAGTTTCACAATAGATAGATAATTTAAGTTTATTGGCATCAAGAACCTTTTTTTGAACACTGCTGGGGGCTTTGATATGCAAGCTTTTTAACTACAAGTGCTACAAGTGCACAGGTGCTTCAACATGGAAAATGGAAAAATTATTTGGAAAGGTATCATTTCTACAGGACATTTCGCTTGGTATGCTTGATTGCATCTGCACCTCAGGCACAGCAGTAAATGAAATTTCATTTGGGGGACCATTCAAAAACTGGTTTTTGGGGCTACAAAAAGTACTCATGCTCATCTAGAATTTATTAGTCTAAAGAAAAAAATATAAATGCATCCATTTATCTTTGCTTCCTTAATTCATAATTTTACCTTAGATGATATACAGAGCAGGGATTTAAATGCTTCGGGCTTGGAGCACGAAAACCACTGACCATGCATCCTACTGCGTCATGCCAAATAATAATAATAATGGTGATAAATGATAATGATGATGATGATGATGGTGATGGTGAAGGTGATAAATGAATGTCTAAGCAAGCCTTGTTGGCTTGGTTCTAACCGGCTTGCTTGTCATCATGTACCAACCAAGTGCCAGTTGCCAGTACAGTCCAGCATGGTACCTGCGGGTTGGCATGGACACTCACAATTTGATACTTGAAACCATGGTATGCCGAACCGGCTGGTACGAATTGGTTCGGTCAGCTACCGGTATGTTGGAGCCGTGGAAACCGGTACGCGCTCTCTCTCGTTCTCTTCTTCTCCGGCTCCGGCGGGGAAGAGCTAGCCGGTTCGTACCGCCCGGTTCCGGTACAAACCGAAACTGTACCGGTCCGGTTGGCGACCTGTACGTCTACCGGATCCGGTATGGTGGATCTTGCTTAAAGCCATGATAAACAGACACGGGTTTTTTAAAAAAACTATGAACTTTCTTGGTCTATACAGGGTTTAGGGAGTTAGGAGACAAATCTTTCTGTTGACATCATTTAGAGGCTACAAGAATTGTGTAAAAGGAGTAAACAAGGTTGTAGAATAGGAGTATCTCAGGGTCACATGTACTTTGTCCCCAACTTGCAAACTTTTCGATCTTGTGGTTTAATTATACTAAAGGCCTTTAGGGAAGCCAAGTTGAAATCTGCATTCAAACAAGACACCTCAACAGTAGGCTGATTTAGTTGCACAAAATCCCTGCACATGCACAGGCAAGGATAGGTTATACAAGTAGCGTGGAACTGAATCTCTGATCCCATACATCATTTTCCTTTCTGTTGTAGCATTAATATCCTTCTTTGATCAATAATTGCACTGTAATTGTATATTCATTTCACATAGATTCTGTGACATGAATCATCAAATATTCAGATGACATTTAGTACGTCTACCGGATCCGGTATGGTGGACCTTGCTTGAAGCCATGATAAACAGACATGGGTTTTTTAAAAAAACTATGAACTTTCTTGGTCTATACAGGGTTTAGGGAGTTAGGAGACAAATCTTTCTGTTGACATCATTTAGAGGCTACAAGAATTGTGTAAAAGGAGTAAACAAGGTTGTAGAATAGGAGTATCTCAGGGTCACATGTACTTTGTCCCCAACTTGCAAACTTTTCGATCTTGTGGTTTAATTATACTAAAGGCCTTTAGGGAAGCCAAGTTGAAATCTGCATTCAAACAAGACACCTCAACAGTAGGCTGATTTAGTTGCACAAAATCCCTGCACATGCACAGGCAAGGATAGGTTATACAAGTAGCGTGGAACTGAATCTCTGATCCCATACATCATTTTCCTTTCTGTTGTAGCATTAATATCCTTCTTTGATCAATTATTGCACTGTAATTGTATATTCATTTCACATAGATTCTGTGACATGAATCATCAAATATTCAGATGACATTTAGCATGACTAGCTTTCTCAGTTCAAGTTTCCGCTAATCATTTTACGTTTAAACTTGGTTTATATACTAACCCAGAAATGCATTGCAGCTCGCTTGTCAGGAAGTAAAGTGGATGCTATGGATGAATTGGATGGTTCTTCTTCAAAGGACGATAGATTTATATCAGCTTCCCTGAAACAAATAAAACAGTGGCTCCTTTCACACTCACAGCATCTTAACTTTTTTACAATATTAATACTCGCTTCGGTTAGTCTTCTTTCTTCCATGTTCATTCTCTGTGGTGTAACATAAATGCCTCTAACAGGTCAAGGTTAAAGTCGATCACTTTGTAACTTAACATCAAGGATAGCAAAATTTCTGCAATGCTGCCTGTTTAACTTCCAGATAGTTTAAAAGTAGAACTTATATGGATAGAGAGGTGTTTCTAGAATAATTATGTAATCAACAGACACCTTAGTGACTTACTAGAGAAACTAACAGAACATCAATAAGTTTTATGATGCTATATGACTTGGAATGTTGGGCAGTAAAGCCAGAAAAGTTAAATGTAACAGAAATAAGAATGTTGAGATGGATGTATGGTGAAAATAATAATATTAGACTGAGAAATAAGTATATTATAGGAGCTTAGGACTTGCACAAATTGAGGGTAAAGTAATGGAGAATCGATTCAGATGCTATGGGCATGTTTAACAAAGATTTAGGGGTGGGACTCTAGTAAGAAGGTATGCTTTAATCTTTGTTGAAGGATGCAGAAAGAGGAGGGGAATATCAAAGATAACATAGAATGAAGTTGTGAAAAGGATATAGAAAAGCTTGAATCAACATTGGTGGTAGCCCTAGATAGGAATGCTTGGTAAACGATGATACATAAAGCTGAACCACAATAGTTGAAGCAAGGCTTGATGGTTATGGTTGTCGTTATTAGCTTATCATAGCAATACTACTGTAAGAGAAAGTGATTTCATGATTTGTTTGATCTTCTTATTTTTCATCTTTTTAGCTTGTTATCATGTCTTAATCAGGATTAATTATTGGCTGTTCTCTGTTTTGCTAGTTCTGTGCTAACAATGTTATATGGCTTAATCAGGATTAATTGTTGGCTGTCCTCTATTTTGCTAGTTGTGTGTGCTAGCTGTTATGAGTTTTCACTTTCCTTTTGCCTTTTTCAACACAAATGAGTATTTTTTTGTTGTTCGAGTCCTTTTGCTCAGATTGAGAAGTATGCTTGCTTTCTAGTTGTCTGACCATGTATGATTTCTGCTATAGGGTTCTTTAACAATGAGTTTGCTGCCCTATGATTTGGCATTGATTTCCTAGTGTATATATAGTTGAAAAGAAAAAGGGGTTAATTACTAATTTTGTACATAGAAGTAAAATATCTAGACAACAAAGAGTTTAAAGGTCATTTGGAACATCTAGAGCATGAAGAATTCTTTAACTGGGATCTAAGTGCTCATAAGTTCTTTGAACAACTTAAAATTCAGTTAATGGGAACCAAGCTTGACGGTCATGCTTGTGGTGGAAGAGTCCAGCACGAGAGGGAAGCAAGCATAAGGAAGAAGACATAATCCTAGGTCAAACTGATGGAGCCAAAATGGAAGTTCAGTCAAAGGACTATCAACTTGTTGGAATTTTCTCTCCCTAGAATCTTAACATTATGAAGTTATAACATAATCTGCATCAGCCTTCTCTCTTAAAACATTGAAAAGGAGAACATTATTGAGAAAGGTGTATGCAGTGATAGTGTTCCACCCAAGGTTTGCTGAACAGGCCCGTACCGACCAGTTCAGCTTGTACCGTACAGGTACCGCCCGTGACCGATACAGTACAGCCTTTGAAAACGGTTCATTACCGGTAGGAAAGGAGAAAAAAAGAGGAAGAAGAAGATAAAGAGGAGAAAAAGAAGAGAAGAAGAGTACCGGTTCGCAGTTCGCACCTAGCCTCAGGCCGACCCCCTCCCGAGCACTCCGACGACGGCGACGAGGATCACCCCCCGCCTGGTCAGTTCCTTCCTTGCTCGCGGGAGAAGGGGGGAAGAGAGGAGAAGAAAGGAGAGCGAAGAAAGGCGAGGAGAGAAGGCTCGTTAAGGAGGAAGAGAAGGAAAAGAAAAAGAAAAAAAGAAAAGAAAAAAGTCCGCGTGCGGTACACCGTGCTCGTGCGTAGTTCCCCACGCTGGGAATCGCGCCCATGTGATTCCCCGCGCAGGGCAGCGCGCCTATGCGGGATGCCCCGGATGGGCCATTTAATGCCACAGAGTGGCATTTGGCATTTAACGTAGACGTCCGCGCGCGCGTCCGCATGTTGGCTTTTTTATTTCTTAGCCGCGCGTCTGCTCCGTGGATTTTCCTTGGCCGGTTCGACACCGGTACATCGGTATGGTTGGTACAGCGGATCTTGGTTCCACCAAATGTACTTTTTAGATGCTGCTCCTTTCAGCCAATTTAATAATTTTCCATTCAAGTGTTTGTTTTAGATTACTAATCTGTATGTCTTATTGGCTAGGATAGAGAAGTGAGGTCTCAATGGAAGTCATTTACCTTAATGTTCCTCATCGAGATGCAAAAGAATGTTTGCTTTTTGTTAAGATATTAAAGCAGAAATATGAGAAGAGTTAAACAAGGTAAAAACTAGAAGTGACGCTAAGATAATTCAGAATTAGCTTATGTCTAACTTGATTATTCTGGATTTTTTTTGGTTTTATTTTCAGTTAATTTTCTGTGTTGTTGAGTATATGGATTTTTTTTATCTATTGTAGGGGATATAATAGGCAAAAAAAAGCGGCTATTCGTCCTTATGGCCCATAGTCTATAGTCTACTATTTCATACTCTTTGGCTCAGGCAAGGATGCGGGTTCGGTACGAAAGTAATCGGAAGAAGAGTTTTCGGCTTTTTTCTATATTTTTGTAGTTTCTTTATTCAATTTGGGGTTATGTTTGCAGGTTTTTGAATCCTAATATGAATAGGATTGGTGTCTGCAAATTATACTTTAAACCAAGGTTCACTTCGGAGAGGTTTAAGTCATTATAATTTTGCTTTCAATTGATTTTGATTGTTTTCTGTTTTGGGTCTTATAAAGATACTTACTTTGCTATTTTGAGATAGTTTGATCGTGTCCTATTTTTATAAACAGAAAAAAGTGGCTTATTTGTTTTCTTCTCATTTCTTTCTTGGAGAATAAATCTAGAGGTCTTCTAATTAACTGAATTGTATTTGGTAAGTCTTATTATGCATTTAGCAATAAAATGTGGAGAGCAGATGGTGTAAGATCAGTTTGGTGTTGAATGAAAAATAAAGAAATACTCCTTTTCTAGTTTTCCTCTCTCCCTCGTCTTATTTACTTTGGTTTTGAGATTTTCCTGATCAGGAACAAAAACCACCTCAGGAACATATATTTGTTCCTTCACAGGATTTTTCTACAATAATCTGAATAAATTTCAAAATTTTTAACATTATGTCCAATTTAAAATATTTTTGCAATCATACAAATATTTATATTTCATCAATCTTAATGTCTCTTTACCCAATGAAGGGTTAGCATACTTGGATGGTAGCAACATTGACAAAGTGGAATGGAAGAAAAAATTAATGTCTCATGTTTTAAGGGTTAAAGAGATGATGCAAACATCAATAATTTATAGAAGTATTAAAGTAATCATTATGCAGTCTTCTTAGTTTAGACTCCTGTTGCCTATATTCAATGTGATAAAATGGGGATCTAGGGTCAATTAGATTGAAGGGTCAATCCAAATTGGAGCCAATGTTCAACAATCTTCCAAGATGCATTTCTCTTATGATTTAGAAATTCTATTTCGTTGGCCTTCGTTAAATATGGGAAGTATTGAAATTTGATTGAAAAGTTGCATATCCTTTTGGCGGATAATCAAAATGAAGTGTAAAAAAGTAGATAATAGCGATCTTACAGATGATGTAAGATAACTAAAATTCCCGAAACCATCATATTACAATAAAAGAGAGGAGCACAGCATTGGTACATTACGTCTAATCCTCTTAGGAGTAACTTTTAGATCACTTAGATTCAATTATGCTTCCAGTTATTATGCTTCCAGTTACAAGAATATGAGATAGTCACAAGACTCAACAAGAAAAAGGCCTATGTATGAGAGACAGGACTGGATAAAGGAACCTTGCGAAGCCCATCCTTAATACTGTTTTGGTGAAGCTTTGCACTTTCACTCAGATGTGGCAACAAGGATGCCCCCTTGTGTCCCACCTCTAAGAACAAAATAAGGAGATGAAGAAAGTGAGAGGAGAGGAGACACTAGAAAAATAGAATTTCAGGAAATTTAGCTATTATATAATAGTTTATAACTAATAATATTAATTTCTTGATTTCATCGCGCCTGGCAATTTTCAAGTGAGCTTTCTGACCTGATTATTTGATTATTTCAATTCTCGTTCTTGCCTGCCCTAATGGGCTAGAAATGCATGCCTAGGCTCACCCAAAAGACTAGGTTGGACAGCCCATGCCTAGTTGCAGTGATGTTCCAGCAGAGAGGAGACACTAGAAAAATAGAATTTCAGGAAATTTGGCTATTAAATAATAGTTTATTGCTGGATTTCATCGGGATTCACAATTTTCAAGGGAGCTTGAATTTGACTTGATATTTGATTGTTTCTCAAAATCTCGTTCTGGCCTGCCTTAACGAGCTAGAAATGCAAGTCCAGGCCCCCACCCAAAGACCAAGTTGGACAGCCCATGCCTAGGTGAGTGATGTTCCTACTATGCTTGGTTTGTTTTCTTTGCATCTTCTAATCATTGTAATCTGCTGAGATTATGTTGATCAAAGAGCTTTACAAGCTTGTTTAGTAAAGTCTAATTGAAATTCAGGAGTTCAGGTCTCCTTTATATTCTTCCAATATAGGTGTTTATTATACGAGACCATGAGACCTCAACTTTTTGTGGATAATTTCCATAATTATAAAAAAAAATTGGAGTGTTCTGACAGTTATATCTTGTTGCATGTTGGAATCAACTTTGTGGCCCTACTACAGAGTGAGCACCATTCGTGTATGAAAATGTGCTAGTCTTTTGACCATAGATATGACCACATGAAGCATTTCTTTTTGGAAAAAAAATGTCAATGCATTTGTAGGAGCCTTCCAAATTAAATCACATGGTTAATATAAAATTACAAAGAATATAGGAATTCAAACCTAGAGTTCCATCTCGAGCTATCGTTCATTATCTGTTTTCTTCAAGAATAATAAAATAATAACTTGATGACAAGGCCCCAATCAGTTTATGTACCTTCATTCAGTCATTTTGTGATTTAAGCTCATAAGGCCAATTGTTTTTCTTTTCTCATAGTTACACCTACAAACTACTTCAAGTCAATATTGCTACATTTATGATCTAAATTAATAAATTTTTATGAATGATTAGAACTTTTGGAATAAGAATCACAACTTAAATGGAGTCACCTTTGTTTTAGAAGCATCCTATTTTCAAATCTGGTCTCACATCTGAAACTTGCTTCCCCTCCTCATGTTGGACACATGCAAGAACTCTCAGTTCTTTTAGCTATTGTTATTGTAAATTTATCATAAGCAATATTTTCCCATATTATCCATTTGTTTCTGGGAAAATGGTTAAGTGGAGCATCAAGCAAGTAGTTTGTTGAAGTGTATTATTTTCAGTACTGTTTGGTGCAAGAAATCTTAGGGATATCACTTATTCCTATAATTTCTGCTTTCCCTCCTCGTACCTTGTAAAACTAATCACAACGTGATGCTCAAGAGAAGCTATATAAAACCTACATATTTTCATGGAAACTTGTAGCATGTCTTTTCACAATTCAAATCCGAAATCACATGGATTAAATAAAAGACACTAACCTGTTTCATTCAAGTAATGAGCCAACATCAAATGCCCACCAAAAAGGAACTTAAGAAATTCCAAACTTATTATAGAGAATATTTGAAAGTATATATAAATCCATTCATCCTTACAGAATCTTCATACTTAGAATATGCCTTGTCTGTATCCATTATGAAGCTACAAATTCATGGTTTTTTGATCTACAGGCTCAATATTTTATAGGAATATCAACATTTCTGGTGAGTTTGTCGTATGAGATTAATGTCCACCATAATCACAGGAGAAATAGAGGATAGAAAGTCGGGAAGTACAATGACAGTGCAGAGCACTGAAGTTACTCTTATGTCACTCAGCCTCCTTGATTAAGATGTACCTACAACTATTTTGAATCCAAGAGGTTTAAATTTCTTATGTCCACAGGAAAATTATTATTATTATCTTTTGATTTCTGAAGTAATAAGAAAACAGCAAAATTAGTTAATTTATACCTGAGAAACTATGGGCACTGTGAGACGGAAATGAAAGTGTTGATGAAATCAGATTTTGCAAGCAACAAATGTACATTAGAAATTTTTTTAATCTTGGACAATTGATCACAATATGATTTTCTAAAAGTATAGCCCCTTAAGTTGCATGCCTTAATTGAATCTATATCTCGAACATACCTGTAATCAAGGCTGGAGGTTTAATGCCTAAATATGAAAATTAAAGAATGTATTGAATTCCCTTTCGTGAATTGATAGTAATCATTCTCTACATGATGGATTCATGTCGTGACAGTAGGTGGTTCCCACTAGTGCTGTTCCATTCTGACGAGAAAATGGTACCAGAGACTGGTGCATGGTACTAGTATTCTTGAACATGGTAATCCATCCTAACCAATTGGTATTGGTTAGGATGGATCGAGATGGTTGCATATCAAACTTAGGATAGCCTGATGTGTTGAGACAATTTTTTTTTTATTCTTGTTAATGATCGTTTCGGCCTACCTCACTCCATCCTGAGCTGTCTCAGAACCACACCGACCTAGGATTAAACCTAGGAAGCCTCGGTATCCAGAGTTAAACCCGAGCATTGGTTGGACACAATGTAACATATCATGTTGTTTTTCTATTGTGGAAGAGTTAGTGGTTTGATAACATTCATGAACATATCATGAAGTTTCAATTATTTCGTTTCTTATATAATTAATTGTTTCCCGATTTGTTGCCATAAATGCCATGATCAACATGCTGGTGCTATATTATAGGTACCAAACCCACTATTTGATCTTGCTGGTATTATGTGTGGACAATTTGGAGTCCCGTTTTGGAGGTTCTTTCTTGCAACCTTTACTGGAAAGGCAATAATTAAGACTCACATACAGGTGACTTGGTTCTCCATTATTTTCAGTTCTGTTGTATTCCTGCATGGATATTGCTACTTCTGCAAGTTGTGTAGGTGCTCTCCTATCTCTTGGATATTGTTATTATGCTGCCTTAGTTGCTGGCAACATGAAAAACATGAATTATATGTAATATGCTGCTTTAGTTGCTGGCAACTTGAAAAGCAAGATTACTAAAAGGAGAGTTCTAACTCCTGAGAACTAGATGGTGTATGATTGAATTCTTACTTAGCATTGGCTAGGAGTACTGGATATATTTTTTTGCTCCTGTATTTAACTGTTCTTTATGCCTCTGTCTTGCTAATGGCGTAATCCTTTTTCTGTGTTGTTGCAGACAACTTTTATCATTGCTATGTGCAATAATCAACTTTTGGAATTGGTGGAAAATGAGTTAATTTGGGTGCTTGGTCTCATTCCTGGCTTGTCTTCTGTGCTGCCTAACGTAGTTGCAAAATTGCACATGATTCAGGGCAAGTATTTATCACCTCCAGTTCCTTCCCCAGCTATGTCAGATAAAATGGTAGGCCACCTCAAGACTCTGCTCATCGTTTTTTCCGACTCATTCATCTTGACAAGAACCCTTGGTTTCATGAGTGCATTCTTTTATTGTCCAAGTAGTGTACTTTGCACATGAATTTCCATTTTTCTGTTGTAATGGCATTATTTAACTTTAAATTTGTCTCTTGTTCTTCAGGCAAAGCGGTGGAACCTATCCTTTACTTTGATCTGGAATACTCTGATATGCCTTATGCTCATCAACTTCTTTGTTAAGATAGTGACAGCCACGGCACAGGCATATCTCAAGAAACAGCAAGAATTAGAATTGACTGAGAATCTGTGGGCATCAAAGTCCAAAACAGAGTCAAGCATGTGATTATTCGTTGCTGTTTCCTTCCTAGTTGAGAAACTTTGGATTAACGCAATTAGCTTCAGTTGCTAGTTGCTTGTCCTCAAAAAGCTAAATTGTCTACAGGAATTCCCCCCTATTGTGTATAGTAGCAGACGGGAACTGAAAATGATTGTTATGGTGGAGGCAGGTTCTATTTGTTCTCTTGCCTAAGGGAAGAATGTTGTGCAGTGCCCGTAGTTACTGTTGGAACAGGTGAACCTAGTTCTTCAAAGAAACTCTCAACTTATTGTTGAATTGATTTAAAGAAATTATTAAGATTTATTTAATTTGTGGCTCACCTACTATTCAGACAGCCTCAACTATTGTCTGTAACGTCCCTAATAAAAAAATGATTAAAGAGGGAAATACATGTAACATATTTTTCCTATGTTGAAAAATCAGAATATATGAAGTTTCAGGACTGTTGTCCTGGAAGAGAAATGTTACTGTGAAGAGATCTCCTGAGCATGTGATTTCTTATTGTTATTTAGAGTTTGCTGATGTTTGCTGTTTCCTTTGATTTGTCATTGAGCTGTATAACAAATCTCTGGTGGAATCCTTCTCTTAGCATGTGCATGAGTCTGGAAATTCAATAAGCTAAATCTGCTAATTTGGCTGGGCCCTTCTTTTTGCTACATGTCCCATGCACACGTCGTAGGCCGCAAAATATTTAAAAATGCTGATCCCTGCATCATCCAAGCTACTTTCTCATCTCACCTCAAGATTAACCACGATGCCTTGAACCACTTGACCATTCATAATGCCCCACGTCGGCTATTGGGATTAGAACTGCTAACAATATATCTTCTGGGGAGACTAAAGGTTATGGTAATCATGTTAACATTTGACCAAGATCTGTTGCAGAGTTGAAACAGGAGAATATGTTTGTATAGCAGAGTGGTTCTTTTATTCTCAAGCAATGCCCAAGGTGAAGTGCATTGTGCATGGACAGATCGTGCGAGAATTAATTAGATGGTGAAGTTGTGTAAAGGGACTTGTAAAAATGAATTTTTGATATTTCTGGTTGTACTCATATTAGAGGTATATGAAATGAAATACCGTTTTGACTAAAAAAAATAAATTTTAAAATTTATATGTGCTTCATTTATATAGAGATTATTGTTTCCTCCGTCTGCGTCAGTTCCCCTCTTGGATGAATTGGAGAGGCTGGTTTATCATTTAGTATCAAGATTGGATGAATTGGAGAGGCTGGTTTATCATTTAGTATCAAGATGTTCATTATGGCTGAGTAGGAGAATTTAATTAACATCCTAATTGGTATGTATCTCTAACCAGTCAAGTTAGACTCTTACTAATAACATACACAATGCTCATTTCATGTGATACCGAGTAGGTAGAAGGGGTGAAAGTGGATCTAATAATATGCGTTCAGATCCGTTTTCATATTCGAATCTATCTAGATATAGATAGAAATTTGAGCATTCGACTATATTTGTATCCATATTTATATCCATCAAAGAAAATGGATATGGATATAGATATAGATAGGCAACTATTCAATCTATATCCGAATATCCAATTTTATTTACAATCCTATTTAATTTTATATAGCATTCATGATTTTTTTTAAAAAAATAAATGACCATATTAACATGTTATTAACTTGATTTATTATCCATTTAGTAATATCTTTGATTCTGTAGTTATAAAATTTAATTATCCGATTTATATCCATATTTTATATCCATACTTTCGGTATTCGATTTGTACCTGCATCTATTTAAAACAAATATAGATATAAAATTTTTCATCTGACAAACATCAACATCCATATCTATATTTATCAAACAAAACAAATATGGATGGGTATGCTAGTACCTGATCTAATTTCTGCCCTATTGTGTGTTGGGTTTTAATGCCTACTAGTAGGGCAGCGGAAGCTAGGGATTTCAAAAATTTCTTAATAAAATTCTGTTATATTAAACCCTTATGAACCAAGATCACCTAAATGGTAACAATCAAATAAATAAATATAAACATCGGAATAGAGGAATACCTCCAATGCTATATCCAATATGTAGAATTTTTACTAGGTGCCCAAGTGTTCACCCTCCAACATTGATCGACACAGAAACTTGATTCAAGACTCTAGCTTAAAAGAATTTAATCCTTGATGCTGAATTCTTCTAAAGAACTCTAATGGCTTGCTTTCCTTCCTTTCTAATTTTTCTTCCTTTTTTCTAAATCTCCTTCTAAGCTATTTGTTCTAAAGAAGACTTCCTTGTCTTGGCTTAGGACAACCTAAGAGAGAGATGTTAGAAAGAAAGAAAACTTGTAAGAAAGAAGGGATAAGAAAGAGAGTTGGTTTTCCACCGGATTGAATGAATAAATCACCGGAAGCGACTCCTATTTATAGATGGTGTAGGGATGCATCCTTGCCATCCATCCACCCATCAAGAGGCGTGTGAGAACCAAGAGGAGCGCCTCCTAATGAAGAGGCGTATCAAATAAGATGGGGCGTATCACATGAAACGTTGTGATAATGATGAGAAGAGGCGTCTCTTCCTTATCCACTTATCACACCATCACCCTCTATTTCTTTTCATTTCATCATGTCCTCCCATGAAGCCCCATCATGCTATCAGCCTATTATGTCATTAAATCTAATCCAATTAGATTCAAACCAAGCCAATTAGGTGCCAACACTTGGCCAACCCATATTAGAATATGATCTAATCAAATTAGATCAATCAAAAATCAGATTCGAATCCAATTCGAATCAGGAGCTAAGGTTTGCAACACATGCTAGCATGTTTATCTTGCAAACATGATCAAATCTAATTAGACCCTTGATCAATTTCCTTGTGTTTGACCCATTGGGTTCCATACTTAGCCAGCAGTAGGTGCAGGTGCAAGTTGAACTAACTTGATTAGAACTCTTCTAATCGATTTAAGTCCAAATTGTGCGAACTCGAACATAACAATTAGAACTCTTTCTAATTGGTGATCAAATTAAACTCTTTAATTTGATCAAACCTACAAGACAAGATTGACGTCTAGCAACGTATCATGTCTACCTAAAAGATATGAAATTTGGTAGAAATACCAAATATACCCTTCAGTGGCAATTTACCGTGCAATTCAATCCTTCCATCAAACTTCATCCCGAATATGTATATGAGTATGGATCTATGTCAAAATCAATTATATATTCATAGTTTTCTTAATCTTCTAATGATAATTCGAATAATGAAACATTAGAAACTCGTTCTAATTTTCATTCTACTTTGATCAAAGATTTTCTGAATTATCATATGATTAGAGTAAGTAGAATGCGGTCTTCTCTTACTAGAAGTGATTGATTCCTCGTTGACCTACTCATAATCTTTGTACACAATCCACCATATCCAGAAGACCCCGTACACAACTCATTGTCATGAATGAGAGTAAACCAAAATAAGGATTCATGTGCACAAGATACTATAGTGATCACAGATCAAAAGATCAGTTGTACAACTCCCACTAAGAGAATCATCTTTAGACATGTAAGTAAGACTCCATAAAATATTCTCTTGACAGGTTAATTCAGTGAACTCATTTCTCTAATGAGCTCCCACATCTTTGTATTAGTATCTCCACACAAGTGATTGCAAGATCAATCACTCTCTGCATCGAGCATACATAAGATGTGCCAGTCTTTCTGGTAGTATTGATCTCCGACTCAATGTACCAACAACTGGGAATATCTTAAGATTAGGATTTTAGGATTTTAGGTCTCACTGGTATGATTTCATCATAGCCCTAAAATTATTGCCCTAATTTACGGAGTTCATCAAACATAAGAAACAGCATATGATGAAACACAATGCCTTTATTTATAATCAAAATGTCATGTACATGATCTGAAAAAACAAAAGAAATCCTATCACAATATAGATTGCTATTGGCTTTTAGGGCACTATTTTTTCATTGTGCATAGAATCATACAATAGATGCATGGGAAATAGTGAAAGTTTATAGATGATAAAGAAAAATGCGAGTTTTCAAGGGATAAATGGGAAATAAGGCTTGTCATGAACCACTTACCCTCGTGTATGGCACATAGAAACCCATATTGGTGCTCCTTCGAGTATACCAAGGGGGAGGTACATGGAGTGTTGAATATTTTATCCATTAAAAGAGAGGAGATGGAGTAGAGATAGGAAATGAGAGAGAGGGAAAAGTGAGTGAGTGAGAGAGAGAGAGAGAGAGTTGTCTGCCAAATTAGACGTGGTGCAAAAATAGAAGGCGAGAGAGGGAGAAAGGGAGATATAGATTTCTAAGAAGAGATGGAAAGAATGGTAGAGAGAATAGAGTAGCAGAAGAGAAGGAAAAAGAGGGAGAGAGAGCAAAGAAAAGCGGGAAGGGGGAGAGAGAGGTAGCATGGAGAGAGAGAGGCATCTCTCTTAACTTGATCAACTTTTTTTTTTTTAATTTCCTTCTTACATTAGTAGATCAAGGTAGCCGTGAGGTTTAATAAGGTGTTATTTACTTTGAGATCCTTGCCTATCATGTGGCTTGGGAGATAGCTAGATCCAACCCTATAATGGGTCAACCATAGCCAAGTTTCTCTCTCTCCATATATAATGGATAATCTCTACTTGACTCCACTAAGAGATACATTAAATAATTATTTTTTTAATTATTATGTTTCTTCGTACTTCTTTTGAAAAATATGAGAAAAATAAGAAAAACAAAAAAAAATATATAGAAGGATCATTTAAAATTGGCACACTTGCTCTGATCTAGAAACTCTCAAATCTCACCTAGAGGACTCAATGACTACATCTTCTTTTTCATACTCATGGTCATGAAAAATCATTCCTATTTGGAACGTATATCATCAGACGTGTCAAAGTCTGGTATGATTGCCCCTTTTGACTCAATTGTTTTTGTCAAGGAAAGAAAACGGGGGTAGTACATCTTCCTCAATAAGAAGAAAGATTGTCAAAATACATAAGTGAAAAAAAAATTATCATCCAAAACTATCCCAAACTATCCTATAATATATATGTGTGTGTGTAGTGGTGCCTTGCAGATGTATGATCCCCTAATCCTGACCTATCCTCATTTGATCTTGATAGCACCGTTCTTGGTCATCTCCCTCTTTGTCCTTGTGCAAAACTTGAGATAGTTTTCTTCTCAATGGTATTGGAGTGACTTGATGGTCAAATAGCAATTTGAGTGGCTATTCTCTTTGTGGCAAGTGAAGTGGGTAGCAAGTTTTGCTTGTTTGTTAAAATCAAAAATCTAGGTAGGCAATGAGCGAAGATCTTGTAATGGTCTAAAATCCACAATCCCTTTCACATCCTAACTAACTGACCTTGAGAGCTGTAGTGGTCACTTCATTACCTTTGATGCATGACTTTTCTGAATATCAATTGCATGAGGCTAGGCGACCTGATGGGACAACTTTCTCTTCTTGTATTCAAATCAACAAAGAGATCTTCCTTGACTGATTAAGAGTAGTATCCACTAGAACAAGCCTACCATCTTTTCAAAATGGCAAAAGTGATCCCCACATGAGTGAAATGATTTAAACACACTTTTCCATCCTCATGTGACATTCTTCATAGCCTAATCCTGATGGAGCAGGAGCTGAGGTAGGCATATGGGCTGATGCATTGTGTGTTGGAGTGTCGGATGGTCATTTGATAAAAGAAAGGAAGTGTGGTCGTGCTACTCACAAAGATGAGGAGGATAAAAGACTCGCTTTGGGGGTTTGGCTAGAGAAGCCAGCAGAATGTTACAGGATGGTTAGAAAGTTAATGGACGATGATAGTTTCGATTGTGTGTTTATTCGCCAAGGGGATCCAAAAAGCCACATACTATTTTGTAATGACTTAATGGCATGTCCAAAGATGTGGCTTTTCCTAGTCAATTGAATTCTATTTTGAATCATAAACCAAAAAAAATGAGAATTACAGATTGTGCTGCTTGAGATGATTCCTTTTATGCCTAGTTAGAGGATGAAAAAGAAAGAAAGAAAATAAGGCTCTCTGAGAGACCTCTATGCTTATACTAATATTTATACCATATGATCTAGTTGCCGCTGCAATATTCTCCCCGTTCTAGCTTCAAGATCTACTCCTGAATATGTATGTATGTATGTGATGGGGGAAATATTGGTCACCCCGACCTCAAGCCAGACCAATCTCTCTAACCTTGGACATAAACCAAGGAGAACAACTTCGGCCTTAGCCGAGCAGCCACCCAACCGAGGTGAGCGACTTTAGCCCTGGCCGAGAAACATCAGCTCAGGAGAACAATCAGTACATGTCGACAAGGACTGACAGTCCTAACAACCAACAACTATGGTAACCCATAATTATGGCAATACCATGTCTTGCGCCCCACCAGCGTTGCATGCCACCCATGTAGACTAACCCTCACGGCATGGCCGTACTACCAACCGTTATTTGGCCATCATTGCATGCCACTTTAGGTTAGATAAGGACAAAATGGACTCTCCTATATAAAAGAGCAGCATAGGGACCTCACATATGCATACAATACTACTCACAGAGACCACATTTTGCTAAAATTCTCTCTCTTCCACACCGTTTCCACCTTTTTCTAACTTAGGCATCGGAGGATCTTCCGTTGGAAACTCTTTAGCAAGCAAACTTCTTGCAGGCCATCTTCGGAGAAAACTAGCTCCAACACACCTCAACCAGCCTACTGAGCTTATCTCCAGCCTACCTTAGGGTTGTCCGAGCTTTGTTCTGACCTCAGTCCAAATTCGGTGGCAATAGATTGGCCCTAGAGGAAGAGCCCACCCACTAGCTATATCAACTTCAATCGAAGGAAGAGACGACTAGCATGAGATCACATGCAATGCATCGCATGCATTGCAACGCCATGCTCCGACCTTTCGAGGGTTATTGTAGATCACAAAACCTACTCCATTGAAACAACCCACCGTGCTTGTGGACAATAAGCACTTCAACTTGCTTATCCAATAGTTGCAAGCGCTACCCATGGCGGTCTAGGACCTGCAGCAAGCAATGGCACAGCTGGAGCTGGTTTAGCCGGAATCCACCCAGCCCAACCATCATTCCTAGTCGTCAACGCACCGCATGCACCTAGTCAGCCACCACTCTCAAGAGCAGAATCTCAAGCGGTCGCGTTAAAGTCGATGCACCCACCGAAGCAATCCTGGTCAGGATGGGAAACAACATACTCTAAGCCCCCATCCTGGTGAGGACTCCGCTCCAAGCCTATCGCCCCTTCACCGCGAGGAGCCCCTGTCCAGCGGGATATCAAACTTGATCAGAGAATCGAGAAAATTAACCGATAGATTTAGGCCCTCAAAGGCCAGACTCTAAGGGTTGAGGGCGAACAATGGCCTTAACTTTTTCTCAGAGTACCGCTTTACTAGGCAGATTATGGAGGAACCGATCCCACCTCGATTCAATATGCCCCAAATGGAGCCATACAATGACACATCAGATTTCCACCGAAGAGATATCCTTCAACCTTGCCTTCGAAACGAAGGCGGTGATCGCACTGGAGATCAAACTTCCATCACTCTGGGTGGAGAGCTTCAACCACTAGACAAACTTAGATTGGCTTCGGGCCAACCTTGATTTGCTAGAAGAAACTAGAGAGCAAGCTAAAGTTTGTTTGGCAACGTACCAGAGGAAAGCGGCTCAATGCTACAACTCTAGAGTCAAGGCAAGTTCTTCCGATCTAGCGACCCGTTTTAAGAAAGACCAAAGTGTCACAGCCAGAAGAGCTCAAAAAGTTGAGCCCAAACTAGAAAGACTCGTACTAGTTTACTAAAACAGTGCGACCAAGGACATACAGGCCAGAGCACCTCGACGACGCTCCGATCCTGCAAACTTAAAACTTGGCAACCTCCATGTGTATTATCAGTAAGGCCCATTATAGTCTGACTTGTTTTTAAGAATAAAAAATCTCTTATCGTATTTGTCTTTCAGATAGGATGACTGAAGAAATCATATTCAACTTGGGGCATCCCAGAGACGCTTGGGCCCTAATAAAGGAAACACCCTGGGGATGCTTGGGGCTTCCCTAAACTAAGACCACTTGGGATTCCTCTGGGTCCATAGACTAGAGATGCCTCTAGGACTATAGTCTAGAGATGAGAAGACCGGCCACCACATCGAAGGTTTGGCATACCAACTGACCTCCTCAAGTTAGAAATGACCCGAGCAGAAGACCAGCCCTCGTGCTGAAGGCTTTGCGTGCTAACCAACCTTCCTACGTCAGAAACGGCCTAAGTAGAAGATCGAGCCCACTCAAGATTTCTCTGAATCAGACCAGAGATGCCTCTAGGACTATAGTCTAGAGATGAGAAGATCTGCCTATAGTCTAGAGATGAGAAGATCGGCCACCGTGCCAAAGGCTTGGCATGCTAACTGACCTTTTCAGGTCAGAAATGACCTGAGTAGAAGACCATCCCCCATGTTGAAGGCTTGACATGCCAACCAACCTCCCCAAGTTGAAAAAGACCCAAGCAAAAGATCGAGTCATCTCGAGATTTTTCTGGGTTCATAGACTAGAGATGCCTTTGAGACCATAGTCTAGAGATGAGAAAATCGATTCCCATGTGGAAGGCTTGGCATACCAACCGACCTTTCCAAATCAAAAATAGTCTGAGCAGAAGACCAACCCCCGCGCCAAAGGCTTGGTATGCCAAATGATCTTTCTAGGTTTGAAATGACCCGAGCAGAAGACCGACCCTTATGTCATGTCGAAGGTTTGGCATGCCAACCAATCTCTTCAGGTCAGAAATGGCCCGAGCAAAAGGCCGAGCCCAGTCAAAATTCCTCTAGGACCTTAGTCCAGAGATCTCTCTAAGATTATAGTTCAGAGATGAAGGGAGACACCCAACGCCAACTTGGGACCTCCTTAAGTGAAGCTCATGGGAGACACCCCAAGCCTTGTTGGTCCACTGATTGGCCTTGTTGGCCCGCTGCTCGACCTCGTTGGTTCTCTACTTGGCCTGGGATAGCCTCACAAAAAGCTATGCTGTCCTTTGATTGGCAACTTTGAAGGCCTCCCTGGCCACGGACAGTTGGGCCTCCTTCATTTCAGCCCAAGTCTGCACAGTCGATGTGCAGGCTTTTGCCGACCTGATCTCATCCTCAGCTGACATAGCCTTCGCCTCAGCTAGCTCGGCCCTCTCTTCGGCAGCTCCTCACTTCCTCTCGAGCACCGAGCAGTGCTTCGAGAACATCATGGCCATCAGATGGACCTTGCAAAATCGCATGGACATGTTGGAAAGGAGAACATGAGTCAGTAAATGAAATAAAGGACTTAATGAATGTTTGCAAGTCAGAGGCCTACCTGGATGACTGTGGTGAAAGCCTTGTCGAAGAACTCGGTGACGCAATAGATTGCATATCTCTTTGTCAGCCAGGAGCTGCATGCCATGGACCAACTCCATCGCCACCTTGGGGTTTGCCAGAGCTGAGTCTAATTCTCGAAAGGACTAGTTCGGGGAGTAAACCCTGGGGGTGAGGCTTGGAGCTGAAGGATGCTCCTTGTAGGCGAACGAGCTCAGACCAAACCGAGCCAGGCCACAAGCCTCCGGGGATGACCGGAGTGGATGCATGATGGCAATAGAGGGTTGTGCCAGGCCAAACCCCTCTGGAGGGGATGACATGATGGGCAACACGATGTTGGCCTCAGCATTGAGCCTCACGGTTCCGTGGTGTGGGCGGCTCGGGGGATACCTTAGGGGATGGAAACTCAGTGATGACCATGGTGGCAGCCTTGATGGCAGCGGCCGAGGAGGACTGCCCCCTCGGCATTTTCTCCTAGGAGACCTCAACCTCGATAGTCATGGCCGACCTCTTCTTTATTTTCCTCCTCTGACGAATCAGTGCGATGACCGTCTTCATGGTGCCGAAAACTGCAAAAATAGGAACAAGGTCAGAAAAGAATGCAACAAGACAAAAATACAGAGGAAGAGTTTAGGAGAAGCTTACCTAGGGGGTTGGCCAGGATCAGACTGATGTTAATCAGCGTCTCCTTGGACAACAGCTCTTGCAGGGTAAGAATCTTGGATCGAGATTCTAGAAGCCTGTCCAAAGCTCTTTGATCATCGCCAGACAACTTAGGGGGCCTATTTAGGTCTCTCCGAGGCGCTCTCCATGCCATCTCGAACTACCATGGCTGCTCGAAGGAGATGAAGAAAAACCTCCTTTTCCAATCTATGGATGGAAGAGGGAGTACCTCAGAGCAACTGGTGGTCTTTCCGAGGAGAAAAGTACCACCAGTTGCTATCTCAAAGATGCTTCTTTAGAGTGAAGTACCCCTAGAAAAGAGGAATCAAGACCTAGATACCCCAGAGAAAATAAAAAGAAAGAAAGCTGACAAGGACTCACTAGGAGTTTGGGACTAGTTGGGTTGGGACGAGGCTATAGGACCTCAACAACTCAACAAAGGAGGAGTGGACAGGTAGATTTAGCTTGACCTTCAGAGTCTCCTCATACAGGCTGAGCCGAGAAGGAGGAGATTAGGTAACCCGGTCGCTGGGACAAGCGAGCTCGAAGATGAACTTAGGGAGAATAAAATGTTGGGCTCAGATGAGGTCTATCTCCTGTTGTATGAGGATGGAAACCTCATGGTACAGGCCCGATTGGACCTCGAACTTGGCCTCACTTGTAGGTGATGGCCCCTTGAGCTTGGGCAGAATGGTCCAGCGACCCACTCCCCTCCGATGCATCAGCCTCACTGCCGCTTATAGCAGCAAGAAAAAGATGAAGGAAAAGACCGAGAAAAGATCAAGGATGGGACATAGGAGAAGACATAAGCAGCAAAGAAGAGGAAAATGGGAAGAGGCTGAGAAGCCAACAAGCAAAAACCCGCCGGAAAATAAAGGAGTATAGACTGTGTTGGAGCTAGAGGAACGAAGATTCACCAGGGCACCGAACAAAGGCCTGGACGCTTGTGCACGTGGGCGAAACGGTAGATGAAGCAAGAAGTGTAAACTGAAGAGCGCAATAATCTTCATATAGAGGCTTAGATGACCCTGATCAAAACATTGTTTCGGCTACAAGGGCAGATCAAGCCATGTGTCAACTCCCGATACGGCATGATGGTTCGCAAGGATCCTACAGTAATGATGCCTCAAGAACACCCTGCAATGATGACGCCTTAGGACACTCTGGATACAGCGACGCTTCAAAAAGACTAATTGACGCATTAAATGTTCCTGACATAGGACTCACCCTCGATCAAAGTGGCGATTGGGCTTCCATCGCCGGAATCGAAATACAGTTCAGCCTTGAAAGTGGGAGACAAGTGATGGGTGAAATATTGGTCACCTCAGCCTTGGGCTAGACCAACTTTTCTGACCTCGGATATAAATCAATGAGAAAAACTTTGACCTCAGCCGAGCAGCTACCCAATCGAGATGAGCGACTTCGGCTTCGACCAAAAAGCCGAACAATCAGCATGTGTCGACAAGAACTGACAATCTTAACAACCGATAATTCTGGCAACACGTAGTCATGGCAAAACCACGTCTTGCGCCCCATCAGCATTGCACACCGCCCACGCAGACTGATCCCCATGCTGCGGCTATACTACCAACTATTATCTAGCCATCATTGCATGTCAGATCAGGTCTAGATAACAACTAAATGAGTTTCCTTATATAAAGGGACAGGCTGGAGGACCTCAAGTACGCATACGATACTACACAGAGACCACATTCTACTGAAATTTTCTCCATTCCACACTATTGCCTCCTTTTTTTTTGATTTAGGTATTAAAGATCCCCCACCGAAAACTCTCTCCCAAGCGGACTTCTTGTAGGCTATCCCTGAAGGAAACTAATGCCAGCACACTTCAACCATCTTGCTTAGCTCATCTCCAGCTGACCTCAGAGTTGCTCAAGCTGCATTCTGATCTTGGCCCAAATTCGGTGGCAACAGTATGGTAGATAACTATTTGGACTCCCTCCAAAATGTACAGCATAAAGTCAAATCAAGGGGCATGAAAATGGCTTTCAGGGTATAGTGAAACCAGCCATAGATAACATGACGTCAAATTAAATAAGTGGCTTCAAACTGGAAGTTTTGAATACATAAACACTGGATGGTATTCTACAATGGCACCTGTCTTTTGTTTAGAGTTGTGGATCACAATTAAATACATAAAGGATTGTGTGCACACATGTAAACTATGGAATAACAGAGCCAAATCATGATGGATTTGGGAACAGTACTGTTTAAACGTATCACCATCTTTACAGACAATTTATTGTCTTCAATCAAACTAAGGGCCACTCATCTGCTGCTCCCACCTCAGATCCTCAGAGAATTGCAACATAGCAGCCCTTGGATCACCATCTGAAACAGACAAATAGTATTCCGCAGTTCCATCATCTACTTGCATACTTCGCTTCACTGAGTCAATTATTTTCCTTCTGGCTCTGTCTGTAATAGCCCGGTTCACCAGAGAACCAGCTTTCTGGTCAGGACCACCCTCCAAATACAATACTGCAACTTCTCTTTTTGAATGCACATCCAACTCGATGTAGCAGGTGCTGCTGTGAAGAAGCTCTGACTTGCTAATGGGGACCAGAAGCCTCTCTCTGGAGTATATTCCATGGTCACTCATCATATTGTTCAAACGCTTGATGTCCATTACCTACAAACACAAACATATCTATCATTTCAATCAAAAATTATAGTCACAAGCACAAAAAGACGAACTAACAAATTCTGTAAGAATCTTTGAAAACTTCAAAAATTTTGGGGCATAGAGTGACAAATTAGAAAATGGGGGATATGATGCAAGGCAGGAATTCAAGGAAAGAATCTCCTAAGAACATTTATTGAACTAAGAGAACAGAATATTGTGACTGAACCATATTGTAGATCAAATTTGGTTGTACAAAAGGTTAAGGGTTACTAAATGCCTGTTGTAGAAAAAGGGAAAGTAGTGTACTCAATTTTGTTTTTTCAAATTACATTACAATGTCATATTTTACAAGACTAATGAATTATAATCGGATATAGAGTAGCTCATACTGATAAACTAGATCTAGTAACCTATTGAACACTGGGAATTTTCCATGTGTGTGTGCGTGTTTATATATATATATATATATATATATATATCTTGAGTGAGGTGATTGGAATCGTAATAAAATTTTTCAGAAAGATTTGATACATCACCAAGTAAGATTAGGTAATTCCAGGAGTAGCACCAAAGATAAATGAAAGGACCAGTAATTTGATTAAAATCCACATCAGCATTATATCAGTCAGTCATATAAGAATTTTCTTATGAACAAGCTCCAGCTGCAATTAGGGTACTTGATGCAATCATCAAGCATAAAGTTTCTCATCTCAGCATCCAACAATATCACAACCCACCTAGATATTTCTACACAGCTACTTCTCTGTGGAGCAATACTTTTCCCTTTGTGATCAAGAAATTCGATAAATGAATAAAACAAAGTCATCTACTTACAACAGTTAAGGCCAAACATCACTTCTGTATATTGGCAATGTGTTCTACCTTTTGCTCCATGTCTCAAAATCTCCTAGTTTTTTTCCTCCAAGAATCCCATAAAACTTTGAAGGCAAGCTCCATAATTTTAGGACCACAAAAATAATCCATGAAACATCCATAACCAACATAAATTAAAAGGCTAAATTCAATGTTCTTGTTTACACACTTGAAGTCAACTTTAGATGTTGGACATTCCATGTCAGTCTCAATACAACCTAGTTCCATTCACTTTCCTCCACAAAGCTGCTCCCTCGAAACCACCACCCTCTTCAAAATCAGTGAAAAATTCACTGAAAATTCCATGGAGGGCTTGGTCCATCTTTGTATATCTTTTTAGACAAAGGACCACTGCAATTTATTTCTACATGAGATATTGACCTTGTAACTCACAAACAATGTGAACTTAATTAAGCTAGATAAGGTACCATATCACTGGAGAGACTCCTACCTCACAACAAGCAACAAATTATCAACAACTTCTATATCATGAAATTATTGTGCTCTTGATTTTTCTTTCCTCAAGCAAAACAGATAATACTGTTTTCTATGATAATTTCTTCCATTTTTTACATTCCATACATACATATATACATGTATATATGTGTATATATATATATATACACGTGTGTGTGTGTGTGTGTCTGTGTCTGTGTGTACACGTATATGTATATGTATATATATACTCATTTGTCTTTTCCTTCCATCATATTGCTATATTTCTTCACCCACTTTCCACATAACTAAACAATGTAGAAGATTCAATTGTTAGCTCCCCATTTTGGCCGGCCCATCGTAGAATGGTATGTTGACATTTTGAAGTGCCCCCATGATCTGAAAATGCTCTGCTTGGCCATTGATCCAACATCTTTTTGATATGTTCAAACTCAGCTCTTTTGAGGCCAAAAGGAGAGACAAGTTCACATGATGAGAAAAAGGATGCTGCATAAATAACTATCATTTTCCACAAGTTTCAAACCTATAAGAGAACTATATATCCAACATTCTATTATTTGGTTTTTGTAGCAACCTGTAATGTGAGGGTGAGCAAGGTCTACAAGACTTCTGCTTGTACAAAATTTAAATTAATCAAGTTCTCCCTAAATTTCCTCCATTCAAAACTTACATGCTTTAAGCTCTACTTGCATTTGATAAAAAGTGAATTCAATTGTGCAAAAATGCTTTCTAGATGCTTAATGAACAGCTCATGACAAATACAGCCTAAAATAGCAAAAGTTAACCTGAAATATGTTATAGTCTTATATATGTTACTTTTGGCCAAAACTAGTCAGTTCTGATTGAGAGTGGCCAACAAAATAACAAAACATAGGCAGTTAGAAACTGATTTTAGTCTTAACTTTTTGGATTCAAATTTCAGGCCTTTATAAAGCCTGTTCTTAGCATTGGCAATTAAATGGAAGGGAAGGAATAGGATAGCAATATATTTTCGTGAAGTCAAATATGAACTCAGCATGCGAACTGAAATTTGAACATGGGTGCTATGATACATCATGATGCATTTTAAGCTTAACAAAAATATCACAATAAAATTGAATCGAACTAGCGCATATTTTAATATGGTACATCCAAGTTTTATGAATTTTATCATCCCTAACATTCAATAAAAACAACCAAGTCCAGATGGAACAATTATATCTTTTATATTACTTTATTCATATAATTTCCATTGCAGTCTAGGTTTCCATAATGGAAGCTCAAAACATGAAACCTCAATATTATTGTTTGTGGTTTTCTCCTAGCCTCATAGATAGTCTCAATGCCTCACCATGCCTCCATCATTTCAGAGGTTGGTTGAAAATTTAGGGCATACCAAAATTACAATTAGCCATTTGAAAACAATTTACCTAATGGGAACTTTAGGATCCTTGTTGTGCTTGAATTGGAAAGAATTCTACATCACTCAAGTAATTAGGATAGGAAGGCACAATTAAAAAAAAAAAAAAAAACTCTCCTCTATCTACATGGTAAACTATCTTCATTTTCCTAATAGGAAAGGCCTAGCCTTCAAGAATCACTGATAACTGACTATCAAAATCCATATCCTCAACCCATTCCCTTGCCAAGACCAAAAAGCCATCTTCTATCAAAATTTCTGCATCCACCAAGGATACTCTACCTTGCCCCTTTCCCTCTTGTCTAATGAATACAAGTCTTTGACAAGTTCATAACCCAATAAACATCAATGTTGTTTAAAATTTCCTAATCCTAGAAATTAGGCCTATAAAAAGTAGTATTCTATACTGTACAATTCCCCCTCTAAAAGTTCACTCCACTCTCACACACCTCCTCTATGGGTAGCCACGGTCAAGCATGTCTTTTGGTAGCATAATCTTATTTTCCATAACAAACTTATCTCACACAGACAAAAAAAAAAAATTGTAACAACCTTATTTTTTTTTTTCGAATGAATAAAAAGACTGAAATAAGAATTTTCCAGAACACAAATATTAAAAAACATAATTATAATAAATGATCAACAAAATGTTTAGAACATGCTCCTGCTTCCCTTTTTTTTCTGAAATCGCATGCCATTGATCCTACATGAGAGAGAAAAATCATCATCATATAAATTCAGGGAGCTGAACAACTCCATCTGAGTATGTAGCATTTAACAATTAACCAACTCAACTCATCCCATCAGAATCTCTCTCGCGAAAGGAATTTCTTCAGTCATGTTCTAGAAATTTAGTGAAGAAGTCGACCCCATAGACCAAAGGGGATACCTGGACAGAGTACTTTAGAGCGAGGCGGGCGACGGTGTCGCCGCGGCGGAGGCGGTGGGAGATGGCGAAGCGATCGAGAGCGGGGTGGCGCCAGAAGGCCGGGGAGGAGGGCTCCCCGAGCACCTGCTTCACCTTCCACGGCGCCCGGAAGGCCCCCTCCAGCATCTCCCGCTCCGACGCCACCGCTCTCCACAGCCGGCAGACGCACGCCGTGCGGGCAAGGTCCGCCGGCGGCAGGAGCTCCAGGATCGCCCGGAGGAGGTCCCGGGAGACGAGGGCGGAGAAGTTGGAATTCATAGGGGAGAGCACCTCGTCGGAGGAAGAGCCGGCGGCGACATCAACGGTAGAAATATCTAGGGTTTCGGGGTTAGGGTTAGGGATAGGGGAGACGAGGTTCTTGAGGAGGTCGCCCTCGTCTTCTCCGCAGCATCCCATGGTGGGCGACAAAGGGAAAGACCTGTGTCGGAACCCAGCATGTTGAAGAATTCCGGGATAAGTTATTCTTATACTGGAGTCTTTTGGAGGGTGGGGAATTAATTTCCCCTTAATATTATGGTGGTAAGTCAGGTCGTCGGCTTTTCCGGCTCCGCGCATTTAAATGTGTAACAACGAATTTTACAAGAAACTCCGTATAGATTATGTTGATTTCTTCAACTAAATTAATTTACAAATTTACATTGTAGGTTTGCAGCCAATGTTCTAAAATCCGTTATCTTTATTGGCTCAATTTGGTGCATAAACAAAATAATTATTTTAAATTAATAAATATTTTAAAAATCTGAAAAATTGATAAGTATGAAAATTTTTTGATATTGGTTTCATTATATATATTAATATCTATGCTAATCAATTTTAAGGAAAGTTTATGTATATATCTTCTGATATTTTGCTCAAAAAAAAATTTTGCAGCCAAAATATTCTATGAATAATTTGGATATGATTATACCGCATTTAACATCCAAGGACCACCGTACACGTGGTGGCTCTAAAGAAGAATCAAATAGAGATATGATAGTATTGATATAAGGTAGATGGCCAATAGGAAGCATAGACTGAAACGAATGAATCAAGTCTCCAAGAACATTCTAAGTGTTGAAAACAATATTCTAGATAGAATAAAGAGAGGGCCAACACGAATATGTTGAATAAGTTAAAATAAATAAGATATGATTATCAGTCTAACAATTGATGCTGAGCAATCGTGCTAATAAACATGTGTAGTAAAGATACAAGAACCGATAGAAAGAGAGTCTAAACATAGATAGTAACTATCAGAGTGAATGGTTATTATATCTAGTATAAATAAGTGTAATTATGCTCTGTAGAGACCTTTCAACAAGTAAACTTATGAATGGATTTTGTCTTTATCTTAGTTTATATTAGTAGTTTCTTTACCCTAGGAGTATAATTAACTTACATTTATACCACTACAACCCAAACTATACCCTTATCCCTTTCTGGATACATCTCATTCAAATGATGGTGTAATAGTTGCGAAATATCTTAAAGGACGAGGCACTTGGACCTATGCTACTCTCGGATTCTTTGTTTGATTACCATTTTTTTGACAGCTCTAACACCAGTGGCATACTCGTGCACCTATCTACTCCCTACTTTTTGACTTATCATCACTCTTTTCTTGACACACCCCTAACGTGATGGAAAAGAGCGACAACAAGTTTGTTGGCATATTCAGTTTGACACAGCATAACTACTGTAACACTTTTGATGAGACAATAGATGCCGACTAGATGATGTTTATTCATCTCCCAGTAGATCTTCCTTAGAAAGTGATCATGTAACTTCAGACTTATTTTGAGAAAAGTAGGCAAACTTATTAGAGGTATTCTCATGCCAAGTGGCTATTGTATTGAAATTGTTTGCGGAGCGGAATCGGATACCTCTGAAGATAATAATAGAAAGCGTGAAAAAACTTGATTCTATTATTGTAGATCAAAGCTTCCCGGCCACAATATGCTATGATGGGAACTTTGGTCTTCTTGGTCTATCAAAAAGCTAATTGTGCCATTAAAAAGTGGTGATTTGGTTGTGAACTGTCCCTCGGTAAGAGAGGTTTCAATTGGGACTGCTATAGATCCTTGACACTTCAACGGTTAGGTTAATAAGATGCTTGAGTACCAGGCACTAATACCACTTGTTGTTCAACAATTCAGCCCAAAAGGAAGGTGAATTGCGCTTCTCGAAAACTTAAATATAATGCAGCAAAATAAGCAACACAAATACAAAATTTATAGTGATTCAGTGCCAACCCTGCACCTATGTCCACCCCCTAAGACACCATTCTTAGAAATTTCTGCTATAATTTTTTTGGAATTATATTCTGATTGTTTTATCCAGGCTCATAGTCAACCCAGTTTATTTTCATAGGTAATCAACTAAAACTAACACCGAGCCTATTCCCAGGCTCAACACAATAAAATTTATGAATTAGATGGATTTTTCTCAAGTTTCATTCACTAAAACTTGTCACAAGAGAGTATAGAAAGTAATATGTAAGCACAATAGACTGTTTTTCCTTTTCCTACCTCAGTGGTCACACAAGGCAGGAGAGCTAAATGGCGTGATCCCCACCATTCACACAAACCTACTCTCCCCCTCTCTGCCAGCCACCCTTGCAGCAGAGGGAAAGGAATAAGTTCCTTTTGGAACACTGTCGCCTAAGTCTTTATTTCTTTCTGTTTCTGATGCAACTTTATTTGATTTGCTCTCCTGCATCTCCTCTCTTTCTCTATCTTGCAGCTTTTTTCACAACCAGACCTCCTACTCTTGAAATCTTCCCCTCATGGCCAATGAGATTCCAACAAACTCCCAAGGTATGGTCTCGCCTTTTGACTTGGGCGCCTTTGATGCAGAAAGTGGAACTAAAAAACAAACAAAAAAAAAAAACGAAAGAGAGAGACAGTGCAAGGAATTGATTGCTGCCCCATTGAGGCCTTCTGATGCCCCCTTTCTTCAGTGCCCTTCAGTGCCAACAGGGGAATTCACAGCCAGCAGAGAGCACTGATTCAGGATCAGCCCAAAACACAATTTCCCAGCCGGACTCAGAGTCCCCAGGGAGCGTAAAGGCTTCCTCAGAGCAGTCTTCAGAGCAGCAGCAGCAAGGAATGATGGCCGGCGATGCCCCTAGAGCAGAAGCGGCAGCACCAAATCATCAGCCCAAGACCGAAGATAATGTACCGTTTGTATGTTTGCCTACTCTCCATTATTAGAGGACCAAATCCCCAAAAATGACATAAAGAAACTAGTGCTGCATTTAAATCTAATCTCATCTCATATCCCAGATCCAGATCTTTTGTTTTTCAACATTTTTCTATATGTGGATGTTTGACCAGAACTAACCATTTCAGGAAAAGTATATGGTCAACATCGATCTCAAGGAGAGACATAACAACTTCTTGTTAGGTCGGGATGTTCAATCTCCACAAACTTCAAGAAATTAACTGTTTGTGACTTTCTTCAGACAACTTATTTATGAGAACCAAATAGAGATCTATTAGTATTGAGCTAAGGTAGATGGCAGATGGCCAATCGAAAGCATAGAATGAAAGTCTCCAAGAACTTTCTAGGTGTTGAAAACAATATTCTAGGTTGAATAAAGAGAGGTCCAGTACAAGTATGTTGAATAAGTTAAAATAAATAAGATATGATTATCAGTCTAATAATTGATGCTGAGCAATCATGCTAACGAACATACGTAGTAAAGACACAAGAACCGATAGAAAGAGAGTCCAAACATAGATAGTAACTATGGGAGTGAATGGTTATTATATCTAGTATAAATAAGTGTAATTATGCTCTGTAGAGACCTTTCAACAAGTAAACTTATGAATGGATTTTGTCTTTATTTTAATTTATATTAGTAGTTTCTTTACCCTAGGAGTAGAATTAACTTAGATTTGTACTACTACAGTCTAAGCTATACTCTTATCCCTTCCGAATATATCTCATTCGAATGATGATGTAATAGTTGTGAAAGATCTTGAAGGACAAGGCACTTGGACCCATGCTACTCTCAGATTCTTCCTTTGATTACCAATTTTTTGACAGCTCTCACCAATGGCATACTCGTCCACCTATCTACTCCCTACTTTTTGACTTGTCATCACTCTTTTTTTGAGACACCCCTAACGTGATGGAAAGGAGCGACAACAAGTTTTTTGGCATATTCAGTTTGACACAACATAACTACTGTAACACTTCTGATGAGACGATAAATGCCAACTGGATGATGTCTATTCACCTCTCGGCAGATCTTCCTCAAGAAGTGATCATGTAATTTCAAACTTATTTTGAGAAAAGTAGGTAAACTTATTAGAGATATTCTCATGCCAAGTGGTTGTTGTATTGAAGCTCTTTGTGGAGCGGAATAGGATACCTCTGAAGATAATAATAGAAAAAAATGGAGAAACTTGATTATGTTATTATAGATCAAAGTTTCCCGGCTACAACATGCTATGATGGGAACTTTGGTTCTCTTGGTCAATCAGAAAGCTAATTGTGCCATTAAAAAATATAGGTTTGGTTGTAGACTGTCCCTAGGGAAGAGAGGTTTCAATTGGGACTGTTATAGATCCTTGACACTACGACGATTAGGTCAATAAGAAGCTTGAGTACTAGGCACTAATACTACTTATTGTTCAACAATGTAGCCCAAGAGGAGGGTGAATTGGGCTTCTCGAAAACTTAAATATAATGTAGTAAAATAAAAACTTGATAGGTGAATATTAATTTGAGCAACTAACTAATAAGTGAATATGCAGAAAATCAATGCAAACAAATTAAGCAACCCAAATACAAAATTTATAGTAGTTCGATGCCAACCCTACACCTATGTCTACTTCCTAAGACATCCTTCTTAGAAATTTCTGCTATAATTTTTTTGGGATTATATTCCGATTGTTTTATCTAGGCTCACAGTCGACCCAGTTTATTTTCACAAGTAATCAACTAAAGCCAACATCGAGCCTATTCTCAGGCTTAACACAATCTAATTTATGATTTAGATGGATCTTTTCTCAAGTTTTAATCTCTAAAACTTGTCACAATGGAATATAGAAAGTAATATGTAAACATAATAAAGTACAACTTCTGAACAATAAATATAAAATAATAAATAGAGCTTGACTTAGTTGGTTGGCTTTGATTGATCTTGAATGCGCTCACCAACTCTCAGTTGAAGAGGATATGATCTTTCAGCTCTCAATAAATCCTCTTGAGTATTTTTTTTCTTTGAACCTTTGTTCTTTTTGTTTTCTCTTGCTTGCTCTTGTTTTCGTTGATTTCTTTTGGCACTTCTCAATTTTTTCTCTTTTGGTGTTCCTAGGCATGTATGCCATTGGAAGTGGTTGGAACACTCTTCTAGCCATTAGACAAGCTGAAAGAACTATTGTGAGATGAAAATAGCTATTCTATTTATAGAAAAACTAGCCATTACTTTTATCAGGAGCAAAGGGTTGACTCAATATTTTCAGAGGTCAACTTGTGATCTCCAGGAATCGACTCATGATCTTCAGGGATCGACTTGAACTTGCTATTATTTTTGTTGTGCCGTCTTCTTTTGCTATGTTTGTGGAGTCAGCTCTCTCAATTCAGGGGTCCACTCATCTAATAACAAGGTCGACTCACTATTTTTAAGGGTGGACTCTTCAATAGACTGAGTTTTACTACTTTATGTTTTTCCATTATGGCCGTTCGGGGGTTGATTCGCCTGTTTTTGGGGTCGACTCTAATTTGACTAGAGTTGGCTCATGTTTCTCATCAGTCAACTTGCCAATATGATGAATTCCATAACTTTTTGTTTGTCTGCTGAGACTATTCTTAGATAGACTTGCAATCTGTTGGAGTCGACTCGTGAAAGTGTATCAATCAGTGACAGTGTGCCAGAGTCGACTCATTGTAAACTAAGGCTTGACTCTTAATATCGCTCGATATGAAATTCTCTATATTTGCGTGTGAGCTTTCAAGGATTGCTTCAAGATCTTTTTGGAGTTATGTTGCTTAGTGTAGAGCTTCAGATAAATGATCTTCATTAAAGAGTTAGTGAAGAATTTTTTCTTGACTTTCTAAAATCAATTAAGCATACTCTAGGCAATAGATTAGTGATCCTTTTACTTAATTGTTTTGCATCATAAAAATCAATTCTTTAGGATCAACAGAATAATCCAAGATCAAAAAGATATAATTATCAGTCTGACAGTTGTAGAGTAACCATACTGATGAACATGAATAGTGGAGGATAAATTGTGTTAGTTATCAAAACTGCTAGAAGTAGTGACCAAATATGGTGGCAACCATTAGAGCGTGCAGTTATTACCCGTTAATATAAATTAAGTAGAAATTATACTTTGTGGACACTTCAACAATCAATACAGTGCATTTTATATTATATTAGTCTACCATAATTTGTACGTTAAGAGTAGAAGTAACCTAACTTTCTCTACCCTAGCTCAGCACTACACCTATTATCCATCTCCTTCAAACGGTGGTGTGATAATGATGAAAGTTCTTGAAGGTCAAGGCATTCGGACTGATACTACTCTCTATCCTCTCTTTGATCACTTTCTGGTTGATCCAATGTTGATGGCACACCCATGTGCACCAATCCTTGCCATTTGGGTAGTCACAACCCTCTTTGTTGCATCCGTACAAGACTTTCTAAGTGATCGTTGTGACATGTCAGATAGGACGGAAAGAGCAATAATAGATACTAATATTGATATCCATTTAATATCCATATTCATATTTGTATCCACTAAAAAATATGGATATGGATATGGATATACCAATCTCCGATCCATACTTGATCCATTTTTTAGAGATTTTTGATTATTATACTACCTATATTTTAGAACTTGGAAGGTGCATATACCATATAACAACAACAACAACAATAAAATTAAATAATATAAATTTACTAACGATAAGATAAATTTAGTTTCAGAAGATATTTTTTCATATACATTCAAATGTATGAAGACAAACTCAAATGCTTAAACATTATATAATGTTTAGAGATAAAATTAGAAAGAAAAGGAATTAAGATTTGACAATGTATTTTAATGATCTATATGCTAGGATATAACTAACTCAACTCAACTAATCTTTAATACCAAACTAGTTGGATTTGGCTACATAATTCCTTTTCCTCTACTCTGCTTGGTTAAAGGCAATACGTTCCGAGACTTTCTGAGATAACATGCTAAGATATTATTACTCATATTTAATTAAAATATTTTACACTTTGTAACAATGATATATATATATATATATATACAGTTATATTTCAACCATAAAATCCTTGAGCATCTGATTAATTATTCCATTATTATGTTAATAATGAGATCATTGAGTTTCTAGCCATTTCATAACAATTAGAGAGTTAGATAAAATGATAAAAAATTTGGAATGTGAATAAGGAAGAACAATAATAATTTTATAAATGATCAACATAACTCTCACATAATGATGGCTTTATTTCAAGGAAAGTAATTTTGGTTATGTCATTAATTAAATCAATATTATCAAAATGTCACACAGAAGTAACAAAAAAAGAAATAAATGGTATGATAACTTGTGCAATCGACTTTTTTGGGTAATTAATTTTATATTTTTATGTTTGATTTCCTCCAATATTTTAGGAAAGCATGATAAAATCATTGATCAAGTCGAAAAATGGGTTAAGAAAGCTTCCCTTCTGGTATAAAATATCAAAACTATGAAAAATTTATTAAAACGAGAAATGCATGAATGATTTTTTTTGTCATTTTTAAATTTTTTATTTTCCTTTTCAAATATTTAGGGACTTGGTAGTATCACCGTGTCCAAAATAAAAATAAAAAAACAAAATTTGATATTTTTCTTTTGATATGTGAGATCAATAATGGTCAATAATAATAAATACAATATCATACATCTTGACTCATTCACACAAACAGTATGTCTGCAAGCTGATTACAAATTTTTTTTTTTGATATGGATAAACTACAATATATATGTGAAATGACTTGTGAGGCTTCAAAGTTCTAGGACATTCTGGGATGAGTGAAGGCCCATGTAGCTGCCTTAGTTTCCTTGCGTAAAAGCAAACCATAACATAGAACTGGTCCTTAATGATTTTATTAGATGGCTAATATTTGGACACAGGTTTTGTCCTAAATGAAACTGACAATTAATTGCAACGCATAGGAAGAACTGTTTAAGGCAAAATTTCAACTTTAACTTGTAGGGGTATTATGTGAGCAGCATCTTTATCTTTAAGCAATGCTTGTTAAGTAATTTCAGCACCATGTACTTTTAGCAAATGAGAAAAACAAGCTTTAGAGGAGTTCCAATCCAAGCTACCAACACGTGACAGTGATAAGGTTAGCCTAAGGAACAGTTTGAAACCTCCAACAAAATCTTGTTAGATTGATCACATTTTTTATTTTTAAAGGGAAAGATCGATTAGAATCGAGTCCACAAGAAAGAAAGTGTTTTATTATTTTATTTTTATTTTTTTTTTTTTGAGTGTTATAGTTGCAAGATTACATCTCATTAAAAGAGGTAGTTGATTTCAAATAGGGCTGGAAATAGGTCGAGCCGAGCTGGGCCACACACCTACCTGAGCTCGGCCTGCAATTTTTTTCAGTTTTCGGGCCGGGCCTAGGTCCAAATTTTTTTTTTTCAAAAACACCGGCTTTAGCCAAACCTGAGCCCAATTGGCCAGCCCGATGGACTAAGGATTATCCAAGCCCGAGCCTTACCCAACCTCTCCCTATTAGCCCATTCTAAACTGGGTTGGGTTCGGGCCTGCATTCGGGCCTCATCGGGGCTCAGGCTCGGACTGGGCCAATGATATACCCGAGCCTGGCCTGAGAAAAACAAGCTCTATAATTTAACCCACACCCAACATGAAATTGGTCGGGCCTAGCCCATAGCCCGGCCAGAGTTCGGCCTGGGTCGAACCCATTTCCAGCCTTAGGTTGGGCTTGCCGTTCTCTAACAACCAACCAAAATTGCTTAAACATTTAGGACGCCTTGGGTTTTTTTCTTTTTCTTTTCCTTTGGGTGGACACCCAGTTGAAAATTCATGGTACATCCAACATAGTTCAATATTTCTAGAAAAGGGAGCAAAGTTAAGAAAGTGGAAAAAATTCCTATTTCAAGTTTATTGAAACTTGAAAGTTGCTACAAGTTTATTCAAACTTCATAATTATATCTGAGCCAAGCTTTGCACAAGTTTATTTGAGCTATGCTTGATTTGAAGTTGCATTGCATTATCTAATTGACAGCCTCACTTCAAACTTTATGAATACTATAATTTGGACTATCCAAAATGATTGTACCGTTAGTTACAAATAAAAATATGATAACTTTAATTGCAGTTGGGGCTGCCAAGTAGGTTGGCTTTGTTGGAATTTAGCACAAACCAGATCTAGCTCAAAAAAGATTTAGTTCCATTCCAATCGGTTGGATCCAACTTAGGGCATGTCTAGTTGGGGGTTTGGGCCATGGAATGAAAATGGGAATAAGTGACTCCCACTTTAGTCGTTTGGTTGGATAGAGTTCCAATCCTATTCCTATGTCATCCGAAAAGGAAATACACCAATCTTCGAAAATCTAGACCTAACTCTCCCCCTAATATTCAAATCCCATTCTGCAAGATTTATTTTAAAAATAATTATCCAAAAATACATATTTTTTAATTGATTTTCTGAAATTTGACTTAAAAACATTTTAATTCCGATTCCAATTAAGTTCGATTCCCGTCACAAGCCAAATGTGTCGGAGAATACAACCATTCCGATTCTCATTTTTATTTATTTCGATTTCCGTCGCAAACCAAACACACCTTTAATATTATATTTCTTTATTAATCTATTAAATAGTTAAGCAAATGACAAGAAAAATATATACTATCAAAATATTTACTAATTAATTAGTTGATTATGTATCAAGCATATCATGCAAAATGGGAAAATTTACTCACAGATATACATATATACCAACAACGTACTCTATATAATAGATTGACCACCATCTATAAGTTGTCATCAACAAGATTGACGGCATGAAAATTATTTTTAGAAGCTAATTAGACTTCTTAATTTCAAGAATGGTTGTGAAAATATAATGTTTCAATTTAATATCATTTTCACAGAATGATAGGTTGTGTCAAGCCAAAAAAAAAAAAAAAATCACAGGTTGTGATCTAGGTAAAATTCAAATAAAAATACCTAGAGTTTGGATTGTTTTCATGTTCGCTCAGGAACAAATGTTGATAACTCCAGTCCAGTTGCAACCAATTTTTATCATCATAATGTCTGTAGGTCACATGAAAAATAATACTAAACAAAATAAGGGATTGAGTGGGTAGAAAATATTATTTAATCATGGTTAAGGTTGCAAGTTGATTGGATTGAGTCACGGATTTGCACATATTAGGGGGTAGAAAAATAATCACGATGAAGATGTCCTTGTATGCTTTTTACTTCTAACCAGATATCTCCATATTTAGAGAGAATCTTATGGTTGCAAAGGGTTTTCCATTCATTAAACAAGCGAAGACCTTCTGTAGCAAAAAAAGTTATGGAAGATGACTTGTTGAGATAGATCCTCTTGAATTTCTCTCTCCAACATGCGCATGCCATCCTGGCAAGTAACATCAGAACCATTGGTTGTGAAGGCTTTAAGAAACTTCTCCTTCTCCATTCAAAAGAGGTGCTCGAAGTTGGATTGAGGATGCAGAACTTCTAAAGATGAGCAAATTGCCTTCCAGATGGTAGAGAAGAACTGACAAATGGAGAAAAGATCGATGATTCATTCAGGAGCTTGCTGACAAAGTGGAAGAGAGTGGGCAAACAATGAAAGGAAGGTTCTTTTACTACGAAGTGAGAAGACTATGATACTCTTCGGAAGTTAGGCTTTCGGAAGAGAGTTAGGCTTCGCAGAAAGGAGAACGGCTAACTTAGCCTGCGTTGAGAAAGTCCAGATGCCTGACAAGCTTTAGACAAGGCAAAATCCATAAGTTGGTGGAATAACTCTCTTAACTCCTCTCTTTAGGTTCTCTTCCTCGATTCCTGGTTCGAGGGAGTTGAATTATGGTTTGTCTTTTGCTGAGGCTCTCAAGAGAGATCCTCCTCAAGCACCTCAGAATAGAGTAATCTCTAGGTTTTTCTCCTCTCCTAATAGGATTCAATATATTCAGGTCAGATTCAGAAATCTGGAGAGCAATTCTTCAATTCAGGCAGTTATTTCTTCTTCTTGTCCTTCAAGGAATTTGACCACTCGGAGTTCTAGTTGCAGAGACTTACGTTCAGAATATATTTCATGCAGAAGTATTTACTCCCAGGAATTTCTGGTTTGTGGTTGTTTTAGATGTAGGGATCGTCATCACTATAAGGACTTGTTTAGATATTTTTTTAGGATTGGACTGAAAATTTTGTAGGAATCAGACCTGTTGGCCATCTAGCTTACATTTTCTAAGATCTTATGGAAATCCAGCTTAGATTCTAGCCTTTGGACTTCTTTCCCCTAGGATTCAGGTTAGGTGAAATTTGGTCGATGCGAAACTGTGCTTTAATGGATGGTCCAATCTATGAATCCTAAAGGATTTTAAGTCCAATTCAGTAGGAATAGCCAAATATACCCTAAATCAGCATGTAGAATTGAGATCATTGCTTCACTTGCTATAAAAAAAAAATCATTCCAACAGAGTTTTGTAAGCTTTGCCCTGGAATCGTATGGACAAAAAAGTGGAAGTCTAAAAGCTTTTCTTACCTTTTACCCAAACATGGAAGAGGTCTCTCTAACTATGTGAGACCCAGAGACTGGGCCTGGACCATCTGACCGGCCCAGCCACTTAGCTTAGGCCTCACGTCCATTGCACGTTAGGGCGATAGGGAGGAAGACTCCAGCTGGATTCTTTTTTCTCCCCGATTGTGATGAGGATGAGGTTCATCGCAATCAGGAGATCAGCCAGATAAGGTCGGGATCCTTTATTTAGAGATCTCCTCCTCCGAGTTCATCCAAGGTCGAGCCACCGAATTCCAACTTCTCTTAGATTCGGATCTTCTTCTTCCTCGATTTGTCGCCGGAGAGGGAGCCGTCGGAACCTTACTAGACCGAGGTAATTGTTCCTTGTCTTCTTCTCTTCCTCTCTTGGTGTTTTGGCCGTGAATCGTCACGGTTTGAGTCAGCAAATAGCTTGGGATTTGATCCGAAATAGGGTGCCCTATTTTGGCCCGTGTTCTTTCGCCGCTATCCTTGTTCGCCATCGTCGGCCACCGAGGTTAGCCAAACCTGCCTCACCACCTCCTGCCACCATTGGGGCTGGCCACCGCAAACTCACTTGGGTCCAATCAGAAATGAAGGAAGAGGGGTGGATCCCCTATATCGAGAAGAGGAAGAGAGTCTCTCTCTTCTTTCTCTCTACTCTCTCCTCCCTCCTCTGTCTTTTTCTTTTCTCTCTCTTATTGAACTTTCTCTCTCTTCACTGATATCAGACATGCTGATTGATTGAGGTTGACCTATGACCCCTGAATGAACACGGACTGAGCTTCTCTCTCATCTTCATCCTTTCTCTTTTGATAAAGTTTCTCTCTCTAACTAAACTTTCTCTCTCTACCTAAACTTTTTTCTCTCTACTCACTCTAGAGTAGTTGGATCCAGTAGGACTCTTCATAGGAATTTTGAATTGATCCTCGTGAATGGCCTTGATCTATAGTCGTCGGGTGGCATGTCAGCCCCCACCATGGTCCTTACCAAACACTATTAAATTTGATCACCCCCGATCTCTAGTGAACCATCTGTGCTATAGTCCGAGTATGATTCGATGAAATCGTCTTTATCAGACCGACCCGGATGTCAAGTATTCCTGCTTAGTCAGCTCTATGAGGGTATTGGAATTTAGAATTTTTATTTTTAAAATAGTTATGATGAAATCTCATGAAAAGTAAAATTTTGGAAAATTAGGCATTGTGAAAGATTTTTGGAATTAATTAGGTCTATTAGTTGGATTGCATTTGCAAAATAAGTAATGATTTGCCTTTTCTAGATTCTTCATTTATATAATATTATTTTTTATCGAATAAATTGTTAATAAATTTATATGTCATTTATGAATTTTACAAGATGGTGATTTGATTGAAAAAAAAATATAAATTGGAGTAATATTTTTCGGGCCATTGTTATATTTACTATTCTTGTATTGTATATGCATATTTTGATTGAATTATGATATTTTTATTATTTTATAAAAAGAACTTGGATGTGCATCAGATTTGGAACTCTCTGCCAGACTATATTCTGAACCCTGATAATTAGGAATTTTGCATTTGCAATTCTGGCACCACCATAAGGTATAAATATGGTATTCTGGCCCACTCCGAAGAGTATAAGTGTGGTATTCTAGCCCACTCCGTAGGGTTTAAGTGCGACATTCTGGCCCACTTTATAGGATATAAGTCCGGTATTCTAGCCACTCAATAGGGTATAAGTGCAGTTTTATTTTTGACCCATCCACAGAGTATAAGTGTGGCCGTAATCAAAGACTGTTAAGTTGAATGTGACGTGTTTCGAATTAGATTTAAGATTACGGATATGGATATTTGAAAGATATGGATATTTGAATGTGACTTGTTTTAAATTAGATTTAAGATTACGGATATGGATATTTGAAAGATATGGATTTTATGGATTTGTTTTTGAAACGAAATTGATTATGTCTTTATACTGATTCATCATAATTTGCATTTATATTTTATTATATAATTTATTTTATTAAGGTATTCATTACTTACTAGGTTGTCTAGCTCATTATACAATTTCTATTTTTACAAATTCAAAGAATTAGTTCGACCAGAGTTTTCTAATTTGGGAGAGCAACTACAAAAATTATGTTACCAGTTATTTTAGATTAGAGTTTATTTAAATTGATGTATTATCTTAGACTAATGTTAGAATTATGAGATATTATATGTTGAGTTAGTTAATAAAATAAAAATTGCATATTATTAGTTTAAATTATTTTGCTACATATTGAAGATATTATGTGGAGATGCCTTGCATGCTCGTGAGAAGAGTTTCCTATGAGTGGGCGACAATTGCCACAACTCCTGGCTCGCAATCGCAGATTGGGGGGCGTGACAATTAATATGGTATGAGAGCTTGAGTAGATAAAATCTAAGACAAGAAAATCTGACATACGATGACTGTAGGTGGATAGACACTAAGGATATTGGAACATACATCTATGTCGATTGCATTATAAGCTACATTAAAGATTTTTTATTAAGCCTTGTGATTATGTGTGAAAAGGTTACTAGAGAATTATGATAAAATTTATTTATGAGGTTTGATACATGATGGAAGGTTGCAAAATCTATGAATCAAATTATAATTAGTTAGATTTAGATCTAAATTAAGTGCAAGAGGATTGACCATGGAATATTTTCATGCATTGTGATTATTTCTTATTTAACTGAACTTAGAATCTCATAAATTGACATGGAGGTATACTGTTATATCGCTTAATTTTGAAGATAATTTTTAGAAGCAAATTAAGATCCATTTATACAAAGTTGTTTAAGATTTGGGCTATGAAAGATTTTTTTGGTACTCGATTGGAATATTCTTCGAGGTTCGAATTTGTATGTGGATTAAGAATAAAACTAGCATGTAGAAGGAAAACATGCTAGGTGATACAGCAAAAAGGTTATTTTCTTATTGAAGAATTATTTTTATTTTGAGCCATAAAGTATTCATCTTGGTGGAATTGTTAATAATTTTTAACACCATCTTTGGATCCAAATAAAAGATCTTATTTATGTCTATCAGAGATTATGTGGTGTGTAATAAACTTCAACTCAAATATTGGGATTATAAGTTGATTTAGAGATCTTTTGCCAATGTTGTTGAGGTTGCTGATGAAATCTAGTTTTACATAAAGAATTTAAATTTTTTAGGATGCATGATTATCATAAAAGATTTTTGATTAAGTTAAAGATCTCGATGAAACAAACTCTAGGAGAGATGATTGAGTTGATTTTATTCATATCTATTGATTTAAGGTTTGCTAAATTGATGGAGCATTGAGAAAATTCTTCTGGTTGTTTTTACTTATAAGAGTTTGACCTGAAATCGTCTAGTTGAGTTGATAAGAAAATTAAGATTCAATTCATTTTCAATTATAGTAACTAGCCTATATGATGGTTTTGGAATGGATCAATTGACTCAAGGGTTAATCTAGACGGATTTGCTCGAGGTAAATTAGGGGAGGAGAATCAAAGGTTTTCTTTTTGGACTTTACCTGAAAATTGAAATTTTGGATCTCTTAAGTTTATTATACAAGGTAGTATTTTGATCAAAAATTATTAGTGAATCCAAAAGATTTTGGTGGTTTGAATTAGAATGTGTAGCAAAAGCATAGTGATCTATATAATTTTTCTAAGTTGGTCCGAAGTATTATCTCTTTGATTTGGCAAGTTTTAATAATAAAAGACTTGATATATTTTCTTGTGCAGTAAGATTTCCTTGACAAATGAAAGAAAAATATTTTGATTTTGGATGTTGCTGCACTATCTTAGATTCTTCAATTTTATATCATGCTAAGAAAATTTTTAGCATCTTGAGAATAGAATTAATGGATTATCGATTTTGATATTGGATCTAGAATAATTTAGTGCATACCTCTTTTATTCTAAATCCAAAGCTTGTACTTCTTCAATTTGAAAGGAACCCTTGTAGAGTAGCATGCATGATTTAAAAATTTTCTAAAAAATCAGCAGAAGGAATTAAAAATTAAACTCTTTAATTTTCATGCATGCTTGAGATCTAATCTCTACCATAAAAATAAAAATCAGGATTTAAATATTTATGTAAGACATAAAACTATGATTGTATATCTAACATATAATTCTGAAATTTCAGCAATCCTAAAATTTAGCAACCATGCTTAAGATCTAATCTTAATTTCTAATGAGATCAAATCTCATACCTGATTTGTTGGAGGTATTTGATGACTCCTTGATCATGCTCTGTCACCGTACATGCGTCTGACCTATATGGATCATCCACATGAAGCTCCAGGAAGATTGACAACTACGGAAGTACTAGCTCGCGCAGAGGTGCTGCAATGGCTGAACCTTTCTTTTTCGAAGCACTCAACCTTTGATTGTTCTTCGAGAAGATGAAGGAGAGGAAGGAGAAGAGGAGGACGGTCCAATCTCAGAATTTTCAGAACCCTTTTGAAAACCCCAAGAAGCTTATTAAATACCATAAGCGTGGAGGTCCTTTTATAGCCTTGGACCCCCACGCCACACACCTCTATTTGCCAACTTATTTGGCAGATTAAATCACCAAAAAATCCTGAAAAATACGGCAGCTAAGAGGAGATTTATCCCTCTTAATTGTGCGCCAGATTTATGTTGGAAATTGTATCCTAAATGTCAATCGTCAG
>JAOXJJ010000914.1:6956802-6976731 GCA_025769935.1 Phoenix roebelenii
TTTGTAGGGATTGCATGGCGCATGAAATAGGGTGGTCTGCGGCTGAACTTTGGACGCATGAATTCCTATCTTTTAGGATCCAAAATGTATGAAATTTGGATATGTTTATCTCCTCTTAGCTGCCAAACCATCAAAATTTTTTAAAAAATTTATCAGCCAAATTAATTGGCTAAATTAGGTGTGAGGCGTGAGGGGGTCTTTTGGCTATAAAAGACCCCCATGCCTTGGGTTCAAAATATACAATATTTAGAGGTTTCAAAAAATTCTGAAAAAATTGTTTGGGGGCCTTCATCCCTTCTTCTCCTTTTTCCTCACATCCATCCTCCATATCCTTGAAGAACAGTCAAAGGTTGAGCGTTTAGAAGGAGAAAGCTTCAGCCATTGCAACGTTCCTGCGCGAACTAGCACTCCCGCGGAAGACGATCTACCTAGAGCTTCGCATGTACTTCTCATAGAGGCCATTCGTGTGCGTGGCTGCAAAGTCAAGGATCAGATCCACAAGTTTCTTCTATCATAATAAGCATTAATCCCACATCAATATTTTATTTTGGAGTCAGGATTTAGGTCTGATCTTCGAGGTTTTACCCTCCTTTGGGACTCCTCACGGAGTTATCTCTAGAATTCATTCGATGGATATTAAGAGATTAATCGAAATAGAGTATTTACCTTTTAGATATGATAGTTAATTATGCATGAAAGTTTTAACATAATTATTTAAACGATTCCGGCATAATCCTATATGTTTTTTAAGGTCCTCATTTCTAGATTTGATCTTGCAAGCATGCATGAATTAAATTGTTTGATTCGGTTTTTCCGCTGTGTTTTAAAACTTAAAAAGAACTATGTATGGCTTGATCCTCCTTATAAAGAGGTACGTAGGCAACCCGATCAGGTTCGACCATGATTTTTTTTAAAAAAAATTCATCATGCTTAATACCGAAGAACCTAGGATTCACTTTCAATTTATCCCCATGCCACCAACCCTAGTGTCGCACCCCATTTGATTCATGCGCCATGATCTCCTATATTTTAGGGATCTTTATCCATTTGTTTTGGAAAGTTTATGGCGCCATATTTTATAGGAAAATATGGGCACACCTCCTTTGATTTTCCACATCAACTCTTGGCTAAAAATAAAGAGGGAGGCACCATATATGAATCTAGGAGATAAGATGAGGTGTCTATCTTCTCCAAGAAAAAATAATAGACTCCTAAAATTTAGGGATTCTTCTTCTTATCTAATTCTGAATTTTTGGACTCATAATCCTTATCAAATAAGGATTTTTAATTGACTTGGGTCAAGCCCAATCAAATTGGATCAAATCTCATCAATTGGGTCAAGCCTAATCTACTTAGGTCGAATCCAATCCAATTAGGTCAAACCCTGATGTTGCCCAAAATTAAATCTTATTCAATTTGGCTCAACCTAAGCCCAATCATTCAATCAAATTGAATTCATTAGCAATCTAATTTCTAATTAATTCTTCAATAATTCAATAGTTATTTTATTGCAACCTTTGCTTAGGATAATTTGTCGATCGAATTGACCAATGCACCCTTGGACGATTCTTAATCGTCTGTCAGCCATTTGATCAACCTGAAAACTTCTATGCATGTGACTCCATAGGTTCGAACCTAAACCGTAGTATAAGAACAACTTTCTGTACTAATCGAAATGACCATCTAGCAATGATACCTGACGTCCGGATAGGCCGAATGATTGCAAAGCAACATTGAAGAACCATTGGACTATGGTTACCGTATAATTCATCCCTATGACTCCGAATGCCTAGGATGACTTCAGAGTTCACTGTCAACTCTTTAATCAGTTCATCCAAAATGTGTTTCAATTTTACAAATTCTGTGACTTCTCACAAGGATTATCTTGGCCAAAGTTTTGCTAAATTGAACACAAGAGCATTATCTCCTGTCACCAGGAGGGGTCAATCCCTTCTTGACTCACACACGAACTTTGTAAGTACTTGACTATACCTAGAACACTTTCGTCACTGAATTAAAAATTCAGATAGTCTGATACCAAAATACAGTGAGTTGCTTGCTAGTCACCATGGTGATCTTAGGTCGGAGGGATACTTATACCCATATCCACTCAGAACATCTCCTGACAGTAGAGTGTTCCGGATCAGATCACGTTTAGTGAAATGTACTCCTACACTTCACTTGTGTGGCATACTAGTATCTCTACACTCCTTGGTTAAGAGGACAACCAACAAATATGGCACACAACGACCTATACTTGATAATGCCATTGTCCTAGTAATAGCATATCATTTGGTAGTGAATAAGTTTAAGGATTTGTAGGCAAATCTTCCTTTGTTATTTATAAGAGTCTTAAGGACTTCATCACATTACATGAGTTTATGAAGATGTATGTACAAAATATGCGATGAAAAATGCCAAATAACTTTTATTATTTATTAATTCATATACATCTCGATCATCAACAGGTTGACGATTGACTTTTAGGACATAATTCCCAATACAATTATTATCAACCCTCTAGTTGATTGAAGAAGATTGAGGTTATTAATCAAATATTCTCCTAGGGGTTGATTAGAGTTGTTTATGATATAATCTTGTGATAGATTGGTTAATCAAGAGTTGTTGATATTTTGACAAATATTCTTATTAAGAATTAAGACATTGATTTCCATTTATAAAAGAGAAGCTTGATCTATAAAAAAGAATCAAGTGTGGAGATATTGGACCTTATTCTCCTGATAAGATCTAACGATGAAGATGTATTGATAAACAGAATCATTAATGGATGAGATTAGAACTATGTATCTCTATCTTTTTGAAAGCACAAAGTATGAAAATTTTGTGGACGAAATTTTTTTTTTGGGAGGGGGAGGTGGAGAAATGTGAGACCCAGAGACTGGACCTAGTCCATTTGACTTACACAACCCCTTAGCTTGGGCCTCACATGCATTGCACGTGAGGGCGACAGGGAGGAAGACTCTGGCTAGTCTTCTTCCTTCCTGAACACGATGAGGATGAGGTTCATCGCGATCTAGAGACTGGCCGGATAAGACTAGGATCCTCTATTTAGAGACCTCTTCCTCCTCCTCCAAGTTCATCTAAGGTCGAGGAACCGAATTCCAACTTTTCTTAGGTTCGAGTCTTCTTCTTCCTCAGTTTGTCGCCGAAAAAAGAGCTATCAGAACCTCACCGGACCTAGGTAAGCATTCCTCATCTTTTTCTCTTCATCTCTTGGTGTTTTGGTTGTAAATCTTCCTAAATTTGAGTCGGCAAATCGCCGGAATTTGATTCGAAATAGAGTGTTGTATTTCGACATGTGTTCTTTCGTCGTTGGCCTTCTTTACCATCGTCGACCATCGGGGTTGGCCGAGCCTGCCTTGCCGCCTCTTGTCGCCATCGAGGCTGGCCACTATAGCCTCCCTTGGGTCTGATCGAGAAGAAAGGGAGAGGGGCGGATCCCCTAGTTGGAGAAAGGAAGAGAGAGTCTCCCTCTTCTTTCTCTCTCCTCTCTTCTCCCTCCTCTCTCTTTATCTTTTCTCTCTTGTTAGACTTTCTCTCTCTTGACTCATGCCAGACATGTTGATTGATCAAGGCTAACCCGTGACCCCTAATTAAATATAGACTGAGATTCTCTCTTCTCCATCCTCTCTCTATAAAGTTTTTCTATCTGAATTTTCTCTCTCCGTCTGAACTTTCTATCTCTACTCTCTCTAGAGTAGTTGGATCTAGTAGAGACTCTTGACAATGAAGAGTTCAAGATAAGGTGGCTAGGTATAGATAAGATATCCAACCTAAATAGATAGGAGACCATATCCTAGATTGTAGGGCATAGAGTTAGAATTAGAGTAGGATTTTCTATATCAGTAAGTATTAGGGTCGGTATGTACCAATCATGAGCAATTGTGAAGCCTAGAGAGGTGGAAGCAGATGCTTGATGGATGAAGCCAAACCGATATGATAGGCGGGCAAAGTGAGCGAGACCAAGCCGAACCAAATGTAGAGTGTTTGAAGGGGCCTACTATATGTATTCATGAGGAGTAAGCAGTGAAAGGCATCAAACTGAAGAAAAAAAGTTCATGTGGATGACTAATGCATGCTGCAAGCACGGTTCCAGGCATTGAGAAACAGGGAATAGGCCTTCATCTCTCATATCATGAGAGGAATTACCTTCAGACTTATTGAATTAAAATCAGATCTGAGCCCTTCTTTGTGAATTAAAAACAAGTCCATGAGCTTCGGGTTTCCTTTCTCATCCAATAGGATTTATGCCATCTAAATTCCACCAATGCATTATATAGTGCAACATTATGCATGATGAATAAACTGTTGTTGTATATCAGTATAAACCAGATCTGGAAGAATTATGCAATCATGTTTTTTATGATCATCACCTCATGATGTTTTACGATAAACGCACCACATCTCATGCCATCCACATGATGCAAGTATGAATCTATCAATCTAGCAAGAAATATAGGTGTATTGTTATAGCAAGTGTCAAAACTCATCTAGATTAAAACCATGTCCTCTGATGCCAACTTGAAGGACAAGGTGGGCCATCCAGCATAGTTTTATGTAATGGATAAAATATAAAGTGCAAAACAAGATCACTCTTTTTGACAAATTACCACGAATACATAGAAAACATGTATAATGGAAGAGATATATACTTGCTAGGAGACACCAAGGCTGTGAAGGCACATAGCCTTTGAGAATTAGTATCCTCAACCATTTCAGCCCATGCTGAGTCTCCAGCAAAGGTAGGATCATGAGATTCTCTACAACAGAAGTTAGTCTCACAAGCCTTCTTTCTTCCACTTACTTTCTTTATCTTTTGGAGAAGAAAGACCCTAGCATAGTGCTTCTATTTTTTTTATGTAGCATGTGAATTCCTTTAGAAAAACTCTAGGGTGCTAACTCTATTTACAGAGAGAAGGCAATATAAAAAGTTACTCCAAAGGTATTTATCATCTAAATTTTTTTGGATCAAATCATATAAAAAGTAATCCAAAAATGAACCATAAATAAATATAAATAAATTGACCATCTAATTAGACTACAAATAGATTGTGCAATAAAATAATAATAAACAACCTGGAGACATTACCAACAATCTACTACATATAATTTGATTGATAACCTCATAAATTATCGACAGAACAAACTAATGACTAACTATATTATTTTTATAACTAATAAATAATTAAGTTCTTATCTTCATGGGAAACGTTGAATTACATATACTTTAGTTTGCGCCAAAAAGTACATGTAGTTTTGGGCAGGCTTGGGTTTGGATTGATTCAGGTTCAATTTCGAAACTTCAAGATCACAGTCCAATGCACATTCAAAATGGGTCATGTTTTTCAATTTAAATTTAATCCAAATAACTTCAGTTTATATTGCGTCATATTAATTTTCAATCAATTCTAGAAGGGAAGCCTGTCAATAAAATCCACCACCACCTCTAACCGTCGTGCCTGGATTTTTGTCTCATAAACAAGGCGCCTGGTATCTTGCCTATAACTCGCACGGAACATGCTATGTAATGCTTTTAGACTCATCCATGCCTATATTAACATTGTACTTAAGTTATAATAATCAGGCTTTAACAACAGAAGTTACAGAAAATTATATAAGGTTCCACGTTAATGGAATCATTTTAGGTTCTAGTTAACAATGCCTGTTCTTTTTTGGCACTTGATCCTTCGAAAATATATTGCAACGCCGAAGGCATTTGTGTTCCTAGTCCACATATTCTACCCATGTAAGCTGCCCAGTGTCTCAACAAGAAGCATTAGCCATGTTCTTTTAACTCGATGCCTTTGATTCAAAAATAAAAGCCGACAGACAGTTCAAACTGGTTCATCGATGCCAACAATTTTCTGTTTGCATGATTTAATAAGCACGCATGTTTTTGACTGCAATGAATAAAGCAACTTTTAATGTCTTTAAGAAAGGATGATTACAAAGAACTGAGCAATCCAAAAATAAAAGCTTCTTTCAAAGGATACAATCAACACAAGCTGCTTCTCAAGCAAACGGATTAGTGCCACTTTCAAAAGCTGCACACAACATAAAACTTTCTTGCTGGGCCAATCCTATCCTTTTGGTAAGAGGCTGCGTAAAAGCACGCTGATATAAGCAACATCCTCAGAAGAAAATTATCACAAGGATATGCAAGGAAACCATCCTGCGATGAACCTTTTCTGGAAGATCCTTTTTAAGCACCACATCAACAAGGAATATCAAACCCCCCACCCCTGACCAAGACCATACATATCAAAATAACCTGTTGCATGTTCTTGACCATGACCATGACCATGATGGTGGTGGTGACCCTCACTTGCTTCATCAAACATCATCTGGATGTGCTCTGGCAGAGGCTCTTCCTTTTTCTGTTTGACAGATTTCGGCAGTGATGATACAAACTGAACAATTATTTCACTTATTTCTTCCGCCACATCCTCCTGAAGCCACCAGCAACTTAAGAACATCAACCAAATATTTTATAAATTTGATACTTTGCCCTACACAAAAATATTCATTTATTGAATAGCAACGTTAAAATTTGAAAGAATTTGGAAAAATGGAAATTTTCTGCCTACATTGTCTGCAAGTGTCAAGAGTTAAATTATGTCATTGATGCATGGTCTGAATTTCACCCAAAATGTTTCAGATTTTTGGGCAGGTTGTCCAACATTGCAGATGAGATCATGTGATGCTCAGGTCTTTCTGGCCTGAAATTTGTCCAATTTTACTTGTTCAGGTTGAAACAAGTAGTTTTGCCGTTTCAGCAAAAAGAGAACCATGCTTAATTTTATGTTTATTACCATAAGATATGGTAAGTCAAAAATAGCAAAATAATAATAAAAATAAAATTGGATAAATCAGGAGACCGAAAAAATAAATACCATAAAATGAACCAAGAGAAATCTAAAAATCTTCTACATTTAACAAAACCATAATGTACATAACAACTATTCCTATAGAAGGCCGAACCATGTCCATTACCAAAAACAAATCCCTTTTGAATCCCTCTCTAATGAAAAAAGGGAATCATGCATAAACAACTTGAATGACTATATGTAACTGCCATGACGTGACATCCATGTCAAAATTGAATAAGCTAGTAAAGGCAATTTGTTTAGCCTTCTTCACAAGGGTATTTGAAAGAATAAACATTATACTTCATAGTTAAAAGAAAAGAAAGAAAAGAAAAAGGGAAAATGTCAAGTGAAAATAAATATATAGAAGAAGAAACTCTAAGAATTCATTATTACATGTTGCATCAATTTTCTTCTAAATCATAAGTTTACTGTATGCCTGTTGATAGATTAAATTTTTGCAATAATCATATAAAGAAATTTTTTATTTCATCAAATAAGAAAAATTCTGACCATGACATGTTAACTTAAAAATGCTTCACTTAGCCATAAGAGTACTTATGAAAAATCTTCTTTTGTATATAATGAAAACTCCTAGAGTTGGCCATGCAAAGCTGGACTTCAGAAGTGAAGCCCCACAGGAACCACATATGAAATATGCATGGTCCTAAAAATATGACATTTTTCTTTCAAACTAGCCCCAGTTGAACCCATGTCAGTCTCTCTCTCTCTCTCTCTAATACAGCATATTTTACTTCTCTCAAAAAAATCCTAACCCTCTCTGCCTCTCTCAAAAACACTCTCTCCCAGCACTCCTCCCCCTCCCCAGCCTTTTTTAGTACTTGCAAAAAAATAGTGCTTGTAAGTCATGTATCTAATGGTTTGTTTTACCATTTAATTGCTAGGTACATTCATTGCGTAGAATATATGAAAAGAAGGTTACCCAGTAAAACCCCTAAATATCCAAGACTGAATCACTGCATTACCAATATTACATTGTTGCACGAGATTCAAATATCCATGTATATTTGAAGCATTACTGCATTACAACTTCAATTCTTATAGGATCAAGGTTCAAGGATTTTGTTTTGGTTTCAATTTCATTTGGACAAAACTGAGTTTTAGTTTCAGCAGCTTCAACAGTTTTGGATTTAATACTGCCATTTTGGTCAACAATAATGAAGACACAAACAAAATGGCAACAAAAGTAAAACAACTGTAACCATCCAGCCTTTTCTCAACTACAGGAGATTGGCTTTATAGGTCCTTATTTGCCAATATTCTTATTTGGAGCTACCACTGTTGTTATTTCAAGCTTCTCCATAACCTTCCTCACAACCTCCAACCATGTTATCTTTAGGGCTTCCCCTCCTTTTTTTACAACCTTTCACACAAACTAAAGTACCTATCTTTACTAGAGCTTCCTCAAATTTTCATTGTACATCACAATCAATTTTCAAGCACTTTGTCCTTATTTTCTGCAACTCTTATAATTACTGTAATATTCATTTCTCTATCTATCCTTCCTAGTGTTACCATACGTCGATCTTAACATTCTTATTTCCGTCACACTCAACCTAATTTCATGAACTCTCGATTAGCTTGCACTTGGAACTTGTCTATAGAATATTCTTTTAAGTCTCCAGGGTATGCATTGATCGCATGATACTCTAGATGCATCTCTTTCAATATATGTCTTTATCTATTTCCTATTATTTTATGAGACAGATCTTAAATAATGAAACTGATCATTCTACGATATCTCTTTTCCCTAAATCTTAATCAATGTCTCATATTGATTTCCCTTCTCAATAAATTTACATTCCATACATTCTATCTTTATTCAATTGATTTTTAACCATCTATCTTCTAAAGAGCTTCCTTCCATAACTTTAATTTAGTATTTAATCTAATTCTTTTTTCAGCAATCAACACTATATCATCTACACGTAATATACATCATGGTACATCTCATCTTAATTAGTGCAAAAGGATATGGGTTTCATGCTGATCCGTGATACAAACCTAGGATGACCTAAAATATACTTGTATCACAGCAATTCCTAATACTTGTCGCTGCTCCAACATAAACTTCCTCAATTATTCCAAGAGAATAATCAAAAAGAGAATATAACATAAGCCAAAAAATAGATTATAATTAGCATATTTTATATTTTTGAGACTTTAGGATGCATCACCTCAACAGTCTCATATTGAAAAATCATTTTTAATTGAAAAAATAATGTTAAAATTGCAATATATCATTTTAATAGTTGATGGTAAAAAAATATATGCTATCAAAATAATTGTGAGATTTAAATTTTAGCACCCAAATTTATGTCAAGAAAATCACTCTCCTTTATGTTCTTTGAAACCTAAACTTTATTGCTTCTAACTCTTCTGAAAACGAATCAATATAAGTGTCATCCCGGTACAAGGTTTCTCAAGATAAAGAACTAAAGAAATACCAAAAGAAGTAACATAAATAGCCCACATATAATCTGATTTGACCCCACAAGTTTTTTCAGCCAAATCCCCAATACCAACCTTGGTTGCAGATTGGTTCTGGTTAAAACCGAAATGTCTGGTTCAGTAACAGAGTTTCAAGTAGAACCCAAACTATCTATAGGATCAAGGTCTAGCCATCTAACTCACTGGACTATAGGATCAAGGTCTAGCCATCTAACTCACTGGAAGTGAGCTACCAGTTCAAATGTGGAATCAATAGTCATGTGTTTGATGTACATTTTTTTTCCTTTTTGAAATAAAGGGCTAACTAACGATTTTAAAATCAATATAGATTTGACATGACAACATATAAAAACAAATATGCTACTATAAAATTAACTAATAGAAAACCAACAATCACGAAATGGAAAAGGGAAAAAAACTGAGTTTTGAATCTTTCTAGTTTCCATGCCTTTGTCGGAAGACTCTTTGATCTCCAATTGAAAAGAACTAGGAAAGGACATTAAAAGACTCCCCAACATAAAGGGAGGACGTCCTGTTGACCAAAACAAGTTTTTCTTGAGAAGCTTCTACCTGAGAATTGAGAACAACAATAAGACTAAAAAGGCCATAAGTGCATATAGTTACAAGAAACACAGGAAGAAAAGAAATAAAAAATTGGAGAATGGATAAGGAAGAAGAGGAAGCAGAAAAAACCATTCAAAAGATCTCTCCCATTCACACTTGAATTTTCTGGGTAAGCTTGTTAGGTTGCAAATATTGGGTTGAATAAAGGATCACAATCATTATAGCTTACATGGATAAGACCTGGTGGTTCATATTTACTAGTCTGATAATTGTAGGCTGAATGACTGATAAAATGTCTGGATAAGGATTTGAAAAATGAGAGCAACTTTGATTAAATAGATACACCAACAGATGCCTTCGTAACTCATAATTATTTAGAGATAAGGAGGCTAGCTAAGGCCTGGCATAATTCAAATTCCATAGCAATTTACAAACACTTTAAATCTTTTTTCTGTGTTCTTCTCCTTTTATTTGGTAATGAGAATGTAATCATGGATTTTGAATTATTAGACATAATATCTGGATATAAGTTTTCCAAGTAAATTTGCATCTAATAGTGAAAAACAAGATCCACAATCTCGATGCCAGGTGCCATACCGGCATATTACCAGTTTAGTACGGTACAGTCAGTATAGTACGATACGCACCCTATACCAAAACAGCCATAAAATAATTTTTTACTTTTTATCTCGGTACACCTCGATATGAGTTAGTACATCTCGGTACGAGTCGATAAGTTTTAGTACAGAGTTTAGACTCATGTACTCATATTATTTGATAAGTATATAAGTTCAATATAATAGCATACCTACTAAGAAAATTGAAAAAGAAAAAAACAATAAAACTGATAAGAAGTTAAATAATTATATACAACTAATAGGGACTTGCAGAAAAATAAATTTAATTATCAGATTTGTGGTGAAGGGCCTTTTTTTGCAAAAATGATCTATTTGACTTCTAATGGACCATTTCAATCCTCCCTCTATAACTTCTCATAAACCATTTTTAGTGCGAACTAACATTTTATAAATGCATTCAATTACCAATATTAATGCATCCACTAAAAGAAATATTTGCATTCATTCAAATGTAAGGGCAAAATGGTTTGATTCAGTCCAAAATGAAGAACCAATTTTGAAAAAAAAAATGACACATGTTTTTGCAAATATGAAGGCAACGTAAGTTTCTTTTTTGCAAAACCCCACAACTAATAATTAATGATATCCCCTTTAATCTTAAACAAAAACTTAACTACCAAACATGTTATACTGAGAAAGCATTAATCAACTTGTGGTATCCATTCTCTCATTAATCATATAAGCACTAAGTGAATAGATGCTACACAACTCACCTTTTACATATTTTAGATAATGAAACAAAGCATACATATTGCTGCTTTCAAACAAGTAGTGTAAGTGAAACATTGATTTAACTTAATCAATGACTTTGTTGTCCTATTTTACCATATATGGACAATTAGAAGTTTCAAATATGTAGGTGCTTGCTAGCCTACTAGCCATTGTACCAAAAATCTGGGATCACATCCCAACTTCATCAAGATTGGGGAAGGGGTCTAGGGGTACTGGTAGAGGGTTACTTTTAGTATGTGCCAACTTGTATAGTATCTCATATTGCCTATGAGCATCAGCTACATATATAACTATACATATGATGCAAAGTTATCACATGCGTAACAAAATCAACATTTTAGAATTATAAGAAAATAATACTAGTAAAAAATTACATACCTTGGTTGTGAGTTCTAAATTCATTTTGACTTAAGAAAAATTTTCTTGACTTGATCAACTTTGAGATAATTTTTAAGTAGGAAGGTAGAATATAACTTGTATTAATTATCCTGACTTGTTAGACCATTTCAGTAATAATACACTTTGTCATACTCAACAGAGTAAAGTTTATCCTCTAAAGCTAGCCAAGTAACATTACGTTTTGACTCGGTAACCTTGGAAAATAGCTCATCTCAATCCACTCAAGGTCACTCTCTCATCTATTTGTTTAGTTTTGTAGCATGCATCAAAAACTCTATTCTCATTATCTCCACATTTATTTCTCTTTGCACTCCGACCAATGTCACATCAATGTAGACAGCTACCTAGTACTTACTAATCTGTAACTATTAAAAAAACCTACCCTGAGCAATACTAGCAGCTTGGTCCAGAATTTGCAATTCACTTACCAGTTCACAACCCATTTGCAATAATTAGTCTTGACCTCAATTTTTTATAGGTCTGTGTCCGTGCTGGCTTTACTTCAAGGAGCACTCTATTTTAAATCTACCAATCCTCTCATCAGTAGTCCACCATGTTGTTTAGGCATGCACATTATATTTCCAGTCCACCAAACGAATGCCTCGAAAACTATTAATTCATCTTTCTTCTCCACAAAATGTCTTCTTGATTGCTGTCAGGTTTCTTAAGCATGGAAAAGTAATATGATGACTGAGAGAACAATAGAGAGCAGCAAACTGATTTTGGCCTGATGACTCGTCCAACTTGGAAACTAAACTAATAGTTCATATTCAGCAAAAGACCTTCATATATAAAATGTGTGCAGACAAATAAGACAGGTATACATGACTATTTGACATAACATAATCATTACAATCCCATTAAAGTCATTGAATTATTTGTTATGTGCTGAATCGATCATGTTGATCAAAATGACATGGTGACTGGAATGTCTCACTTTAAGAGGCGATTGTCTCTTGAATAAGTTCAAAAGTAGATAGGTGACCAGATGAAGAACTAATACAAACCTTCCTGGAGTACGGCATTTTAAGCATATGAAGAAATGAAAACTTTCGACTAAGTGAAATATTAGGTTGACAAGAAATAAGAAAATATTAATAATGACATAACTGCAACCAGAGAATAATTTTTAGTTAAAGTTACGGATATTATATATCCAGAAGGCCCACCAAATTGGTGAGCCTAGGTTTCATAAATAATATTTCAGTCTCACCTGAGGCCATCGCCCACCAGAATGGGAAGCAAATTTTGCCCTTGGGATGGCAGAAGCAGCTCGCTTTCCTTCATCAATCCATCTATCCGACCAAGAATTGGACCAGAGAACCTGAAATGCCACGTCCTTCACCACCTCTGTACCTGCCCATTCTCCCAAATCAAAGCTATAATTCAGCGCCTTCCCAGCTGCAACCACCGACTTCCTCCCATCCCTCCCCTTCAATAGAAGCCTATAAGCCTCAGCCACCAACCCATCCATGGACCTTGAGCAGCACAATCTGAGTAACCTAGAAAATGCAAACCGAGATGCAAGAAGGAGCTCCCCAAGAACTGGAGGTCCGAGCATCCATGAAGGAAATGCCACAGATTCTGCAGCAGGATCGATCAATGTCACACTTTGCACCAGCCCTGGATTCATGGAAACCCAATTTGCTCCGGTCCCCAATGCCGAATCATGGAGCACCAAATGGGCAGGCGCCAACGCCATTGAATCAATAACCTGCCCTACTACTCGCCCCATCTCCGCTGACCCGTATCCCGAGCTCTCAGCATCATATCTCCTGGAATCCCTAGTAACAATCTCCTCATAAGGGACCTGCCCTGTCTCAACCAGCTTATCAAATCCCCAAAACAGACCTTTCTCTTTGATCTCATTATAAACATCCCAAATTCGACCAAGAATCCCTTCCCATCTCCCATGCTCCCTCAAATCCAGCTTATCCGAGAAGCCTGCGCCCGGGAGATCGATGGCGACGGCGTGGAGACTGCTGGAACCGAGCAAGCGGAGGACATGGCGGAAAGAGAAGGAGCTGCAGCCCAACCCATGGACCAGAACCACAGGTTCCCCGTCTCTAGGGCCATGTTCGACAGCGAAGACTTGGATGGGGGAGCGGCTAGGGTTTATGTGAACCTTGATGAGCTTTCCCTTGTAGTAATGATGGCGGAGATCGTCGGGGAGGCTGAGGAACCAGGATCGGTGATCCGGGGGGCGGAGGGAAGGGAGGGAAGCGAGGAGGAAGGTGAGGAGGGAGACGGAGATGGTGAAGTAAGCCCAAAAGGCGAGGGCCCTAGCGGGGGAGCCGGGTTTGGTCGGGGTTGGGAGGGAGGGTTGCTTGCTGGGTTCTTGGGGAAGAAGAGGCTCCTTGGCCTTCTCTTCTTGTTTCTTCGACGTTTCCGCCATTAATGGAGAGTGGAACAGCAGAGGCTGAGAAGATGGGAGTGCGTGCTTTACTTTTAGGCTAGAAAGGAAAGGGTCTTTTAGCAAAACAAAAAAAAAAAGGAAAGGGTCAAAAAGCAGTAGGGAATGCACCCAAAAAAAAAAAAAAAAACAAGCTGCATGAAAAGGAGCTGAAGCTTGCAACTATTAGATTTTTTTTTTTTTTTTAAACGATAGTATCATATATAATGCATACAAATACATCACGGAGAGCATTCGGCAACTCCGCCTCTCCCACCTAGAGGTAGTTCCCAGAGTGGTTGGCAACAAAGAATGCCACCAAATCCACGGCCTCATTAGCCTCTCTAAATGCATGCTTCGTGTGAAGCACTATCCCATCACTAACTATGGTCCGAATATCTCTCCAAAGTGGGTGGTAATCGCCGATCTCCCCTGAAACATGCAGAATCCATTAGATGACTGTCGCAGAATCGCCCTTCAAAAAGACCTCTCTCCCCTGCAAGGCACGCCGAACATAGCACAATCCAGATCAGGCCGCTCTCAACTCCGCCCCTGGCACCGAGGTGTCGAATAACTGGTAGCCCCTAACTGCGATCACCCTGAAATCCGGGCGCCTAACAACGAAGCCCGCACCTCCCCTCCTGCCACCTAGCAGGACACGTCCATCAAAGTTGACCTTGAGAAAGCTCGGGGGTGGGGGTTTCCAGGTGAAAACACCAAGCAAGATGCTCCACGAGTAGATGAGGAGCCCTAGATATTCCAAGCTATCAAAGATCTATCCGACCGGATGGCCTGAGAGGCCTCCATCGCCAACAGCCACGCCCTCTCCACCAGCACCTCGGGCATCTCTCCCCAAAAGTCCACGCATTTCTAGCAAGCCGGATCTGATAGGCAGTATAGGTCGCCCGCACTGCCTCCGATCTGGACTGCAAGGCCCCCACCAATCGGCGAATAATTTGGAGAAAGGCCGCCACATGACACCAAGGCACCGTGGGAAACCCCGACTGCCTCCAAACCCTCCTAGCCTGGCGGCACTGGAAGATAGTATGGTTTAGCGACTCATCACACTGACACTCAGAGCATTGGGGAGATACCCATGCCCCTCCTGAACAGTAGTAGTCTAGTCTGTAGCCTCTCCCAAGCAACCTTTCAGAGAAATAAAGCTACTCTGGGGTGCAAGCCGAATCGCCAAATCCATCCGAGGTCCACCCCCAATTGCCCCTCATCCTGGACAACACTGTAGACGTCGGCTACTCTAACCCTAAGGCTACTGGAAGAGCTCCATACCATACCATGACATCAAGGCAAGGGTGTCCTGGAACTGGGAGCGACCGAATCCGCTCCGCAAGTGACTCCCTGAACAACTAATCGATTCGATGGGTGTCCCACCCACCACCTTCGAGTAGAAAAAGGTCACAAACCCAAACTCCATCCCCAGCCTCCAAGCTAACTCGAGTTGGCCAACGCAGCATCGGGAGCTCATCCACCCAAGCATCACCCACCACATCCACCCTCTGACCATCACCGATCAACCACCTGCAACTCGAAAGGACCATAGGCACATACCTGTTGATCTCGCTTCATACTAGAGAAGCCCTCCGACCCCTAGATAGGGTCCCACTGCTCCCAACGGGGCCTTATTGAGCAGTTATCATCTGACTCCAAAGAGACTATGACTCCAAGAAAATCCTGGCGGCATGCCGAGCAATCAAAGCCTCCCTCCTGGTCAACAAGGACTGGATGCCAGCCCTAGTCGATTGGCATACCAACTCCCAATCTACCAAGTGCACCCCCCTCGGCTGCCCTGCGACCCCCAAATGAAGGTCCGAACCAGCCTCTCTGTGGAGTGATTGAGTATTCTCTAATTGATTTTGATGAGCACAAAGCATTATGAGTATATCTTATGTTGTTCTACTGAATTCAATCTAGTGTTTCAGGCAAATCTTTATGAATTTCTATTTAAGTGCCTCGAGCATTGGTTCAAAGTATTTTGGCTAAGTATTGAACTCAATTTGAACGAAAGTCTGCATCATGAGTCGACTCTGAAACTTTGCGAGTCGACTTCGGGATAGTTAAAGTTTCTAGCACAAGCTCGAGTCGACTCCGAAACTCTTCAAGTCGACTCCGACAGAGAACAGATAGAAAGACAAAATGATGAATTTTAGACCCTGTTAGCGAGTCGACTCCAAAAGATTTCGAGTCGACTCCGATGCTTGGCGAGTCGACTCCAGATGGTCCCGAGTCGACTCCAAATGGTAACAGACAGAAAGACAGAATGATGGATTTTAGACATTGTTACCGAGTCGACTCCAGAAGGTTGCGAGTCGACTCTGATGCTTGGCAAGTCGATTCCAAGTTTGTCTGAGTCGACTCCTAGAGAAAAGCAGCCTGAAAGGCAGAGAATCAGTTTTTCGAAGATCCTGTGAACGAGTCGACTCCATATATTTTAGAGTCGACCCCCCCAAGATAGCCGAGTCGACTCCAGTAAGGTTCGAGTCGACTCCGAGGCAGATATATTCAGAAGATAGAGAATCAATTTTTCGATCTCCGAGAGCGAGATGTCTCTCGAAGATGTCAAATCGCCTCTCAAGTCAGTCGAGTCGACTCCAAGTAAACCCGCGTCGACTCGAGGAAGAAAAATAGAAAGTTGAGTTTCTCTAACCCTAAGAACGAGCCGACCCCTAAGTGCCCAAGTCATCCCCAGCTGTTGGCGAGTCGACCCAGTTTGGTCCGAGTCGACCCCAGGATAAAGCATGCACTTTAATTCAAATCTAGAACAGTGAATGAGTCGTCTCCAATAAAGCATGAGTCGACTCCAGATCTCACGAGTCGACTCCGATCCCAACGGATACATTGTCAGATTGTGCAGATGGGTCAGAACGGCACCAAATCAGTCTCTAATAGCTATTTTTCGAAGGGAATTGCTTAAATAGTTAGAGTGAATAGTAGTAGGATATAAGAGAGCGATTCCAATTGAGCATTTAAGGTATTCAACTACCAAGATATTTCGTATAGTGAATCCAAGCAAAAGAAGGAAGAAGTGCATTTAACTCAAATCAAAAGTGCTTCTTTTGCATTTAAGGCTCTACCACTGTCCTCCATCCTTCGGCACATTCGAGAGGAGACTCAGAAATCAAGAAGCCCTCACTTCCTCATCTAAAATCTGTTTGAGGGCTTCTAACTCAAGCTTGTTTATATTGTCTCACATTTGCTTTTTTAGAAGCTTTCTTTGTGAACTTTAAACTCTTGTTTTTCCACTTGATTCAATTAGGAGATTGAATCAAGAGTTGTAAGGTTTGTTGGTGAGCCAAAGATAAAACCAACGGTGTAAGGTTGTAGTTGGTGAACCGAAAAAAATCAACTAGGTTTGATTATGAACCCGAAAAAACAATCGAGTGGTTCTAGTCGGTAAGCCTGTCAAAACCGACTGAGTTCATTATGACCTCGTGAAAACAACAAGTTGAAATGTGAGCTTGAAAAACAACCAGCTGTAATCCTAGGGATTATAGTGACTCCTAAGTGCGGCTTGGGGAGAGGACGTAGGAGCAAGAGTTAGCTCCGAACCACTATAAACCTTTCTGTGTTTGTATTGGACCGTGTCTCTTTCTCTCTCTTCACTCATTGCATCTAGTGATCTAACTAATTTACTTGCAATAGATTTAGTTAATCACTCACCTTATTTTTAATTGGTCAATAATTAATTAAAACCCAATTCACCCTCCCTCTCTTGGGTTGTCTCCTTGGGCAACAAATGGTATCAGAGCAGGTGCTCTCATATCGATTGGTATTCGAATCTTTAAAAGGAGTAAAAGATTCAGATGACAATCCCTTTTGGATCTTTCCTTAGTGAGGGGCAATCCACCAATAGGCCTCCATTGTTCAATGGAGCTAACTATACCTATTGGAAGGCTAGAATGAGGATATTTATCCAAGCCTAAGATTATGATGTTTGGAGCATCATAGTTAATAGACCATATATTCCTTCTATCTATGTTGATAACATTGCTATACCCAAGCTTGAAAATGATTGGGATGATAACGATAGAAGGAAGGCACAACTAAATGCCAAAGAAATGAATGTTCTTTATTATGCCTTGGACCCTAATGAATTCAATAGAATCTATACTTGTAATTTTGCAAAAAAAATATGGGATAGACTTGAAGTGACCCACGAGGGCACAAATCAAGTCAAAGAATCTAAAATCAACATGCTAGTTCACAAATATGAACTATTTAAAATGGAATCTAATGAAACCATCTCTTGCATGTTTACCAGATTTACTGATATTGTCAACGGCTTAAAAAGTCTTGGCAAAAGTTATACTAACAGTGATATTTTCAGGAAGATTCTTCGCTCTTTACCAAGGTCATGGAAAGCCAAAGTCACGGCAATCCAAGGAGCAAAAGACTTGAACAAGCTGCCACTCGAGGAGCTCCTTGGATCTCTAATGACGCATGAGCTCACAATGAAACAACACAGCGAAGAAGAATCCTCCCATAAGAAAAAGGTAATTGCCCTCAAGTCTACTTCTTCTAACAAAGATCTTTCTTACAGTAGCAGTAGTGAAGAAGAAGACAATGAGGAAGATGAAGAAAAGGCTCTCCTTGTGCAAAAATTCAGAAGATTCATCAATAGAAAGAAGCCCTTCCATAAGAAGAGAGTTTCCTCGAGTTCCTTCAACAAGATAAAGGTAAGAAAAGGAAAAGTGAGGAAATCGGATGCCACGAATGCAAGAAGTCGGATTATTTCAGAGCCGACTGTCCCTTGCTAAAGAAGGGCAACAAGTACAAGAAGAAGAAATCTCTTCTCACCACCTGGACTGACTCCGATAAGTCATCATCATCATCGAAAGAGGAACAAGAGGAAAAGGCCAATTTCTGTTTTATGGCTAACGAAAATGAGGTAATATCTGAAACTTATTTAGATTTTACCTTTGAAGAATTGTTTGATGCCTTTAATGAACTAATGGATGAATGTAGAACAATAAACCTTAAAAACAAAGAATTGAAGCTAACTAATCAATCTTACATTCATAAAAATGATAAATTGATTAAGGATAAGGACTCTATTATTAAAAAAAAGATTAGAACTTAGAACAAGCAACCAATTGCTAACTCAAAAAATTGATATTCTAATTAAAGATAAAGAAAGAGTAACTAAGAAAATCTCTGAACTTAAAAACAGTAATCATACTTTAAAAGATAATTTAATTAATAATGTTAAATCATTGAATGAAGAAAATTTGAAATTAACTAAAGAACTTGAAAAATATAAATCTATTGTTGAGAAGTTTACCTATAGCTCTGAAAAACTAGAAATGATTCTTAATAGTCAAAGAGATGTGTTTAATAGAGTTGGGTTAGGATATAAGCCCAAGAACAAACAAAAATTTCTTAGAAACTTCTTTGTCAAAGCCGATGAAAGTAAAGCTAAAGATGTAACCTGTTTTTGTTGTGATAGAATTGGACACAAAGCTAATATATGTAACTATAGAAAAACAAAAGCTAAAAGAAAGATTAAAAATGTTTGGGTTCTAAAAGAAACTAAGATAGCTAATCTTGAAGGACCCAAGAAAACTCGAGTACCTAAGACTGTATGATTTTCTTGTGTAGGAGTGTCTTGCAGCCAAGCTCAATAAACACTGTTAGTACTTGGATAGTGGCTGCTCAAGACACATGACGGGTGACAAGGAGCAATTCTTCATCCTAAAGTCTAAGAAAGAAGGTGCAGTGATTTTTGCTGACAATAACCAAGGTCACATCATTGATATCGGTAAAATACAAATCACACCTTCAACCTTTGTTGATAATATTCGGTTTGTAGATGGTCTCAAGCATAACTTAC
>JAOXJJ010000914.1:6976831-6991705 GCA_025769935.1 Phoenix roebelenii
TCTACAATTATGCCATTAACTTTTGATTCCTTCCAATTTTACCCCTTATATCAATTTTTAAGGACTATTCTATCCTTCTTTATATATAAAAAAAAATGGGGTTATTACAGAGCTGCTTAGCCTAAATCAAGGAGCTGAAAGGGTAGCAAACGCTGTCATAAATAAGCTTGATGCAACCATCGACAGCGTAACCCAACTGATCCAAACTCAAGCTAGGATTACTTCAAAAATAATTCAGTAACTGAAAAATATTTCTAAGGCAGTTCGTCTGCTTACGGAGTGTCAGCGCCAAAATATGGAAGCTTCATCTTCATCTAGACGTCCACCTCCTTAAACTTATATTCTTTTTTCATCATTTAAAGTTCTTTTGGACTTTCAATCATTATACTCAAATTTTGTAATACTTACAATGAATTGAAAAGTCTTTTCTAAGAACTTACGTACTTTGTGCTTTCTGTGTTATGAGTATTATGTACTATCTGAACATCTTGTATGTTTTGACTCTTTGATACTTCACCTTTTTGCTGTGATGACAAAAAGGAGAAAATATGATACATTGTATGTAAAGAGAATCACTAAACAAGAAAACACTTAATTAAGAACTTAAGTTCAAGTTTAAAACACTAAAAGAAAATCCAGAAAATTTGAACAAAGTTCAAACAAAATTAAATGCACATGTTGAGGGGAAGAATCTGAAATTCTAAGAAAGCAAATTAATTAAACAAATATAAGCCAAACAATTGATTGTATGATTTGAAGGCTTATATAATTCCAAATGAAAGGCGGAGCTTTAATTTCAGAGTTTTCTGACTCATACCTTTCAATTTTGGATTCACTAAATGACTAGACATTTGAATTCATTTCAAAACTTTACCTATGAATCATTCTTTGAATGAGTAATTCACTTTACAAATACTCAATGTTTTGTCATCATCAAAAAGGGGAAGATTATGGAGTGATTGAGTATTCTCTAATTAATTTTGATAAGCACAAAGCATTATGAGTATATCTTATGTTGTTCTAATAAATTCAATCTAATGTTTCAGGCAAATCTTTGTGAATTTCTATTTAAGTGCCTCGAGCATTGGTTCAAAATATTTTGGCTAAGTATTAGACTCAATTTGAATCAAAGTCTGCATCATAATTCGACTCCGGAACTTTGCGAGTCGACTCTGAGATAGTTAAAGTTTCTGGCACAAGCTCAAGTCGACTTCGGAACTCTCCGAGTCGACTCTGACTAAGAACAGACAGAAAGACAGAACGATGAATTTTAGATCTTGTTAGCGAGTCGCCTCCAAAAGGTTTCAAGTCGACTTCAATGCTTGGTGAGTCAACTCCAGATGGTCCCGAGTCGACTCCAAAGGGTAACAGATAGAAAGACAGAATGATGGATTTTAGACCCTATTATCGAATCGACTCCAGAAGGTTGCGAGACGACTCTGACGCTTGGCGAGTTGACTCCAAGTTTGTCCGAGTCGACTCCCAGAGGAAAGCAGCTTGAAAGGAAGAGAATCAGTTTTTCGGAGATCCTGTGAACGAGTCGACTCCAGATGTTTCAGAGTCGACCCTCCCAAGATAGCCGAGTCGACTCCAGTAAGGTCCAAGTCGACTCCGAGGCAGATATGTTCAAAAGACAGAGAATCAATTTTTCGGTCTCTAAAAGCGAGACGTCTCCCGAAGATATCAAATCGCCTCTCAAGTCAGCCGAGTCGACTCCAAGTAAACCCGAGTCAACTCGAGGAAGAAAAATAGAAAGTTGAGTTTCTGTAACCCTAAGAACGAGCCGACCCCTAAGTGTCCGAGTTGTCTCCAGCTGTTGGCGAGTCGACTCCAGTTTGGTCTGAGTTGACCCCAGGACGAGGCATGCACTTTAATTCAAATCTGGAACAGTGAACGAGTGTCTCCAGTAAAGCACGAGTCGACTTTAGTAACAGCCTAGTCGACTCCAGATCGCACGAGTCGACTCCGATCCCAACAGATACATTGTCAGAATGTGCAGATGGATCAGAACGGCATCAAATCAGTCTCTAACGGCTATTTTTTGAAGGAAATTGCTTAAATAGCTAGAGTGAATGGTCGTAGAATATAAGAGAGCGATTCCAATTGAGCATTTAAGGTATTCAACCACCAAGAGCTTCCGTAGAGTGAATCCAAGCAAAAGAAGGAAGAAGTGCATTCAACTCAAACCAAAAGTGCTTCCTTCGCATTCAAGGCTCTACTACTGTCCTCCATCCTTCAGCACATTCGAAAGGAGACTCAGAAATCAAGAAGCCCCCAGTTCCTCATCTAAAATCTGTTTGAGGGCTTCTAACTCAAGCTTGTATATATTGTCTCACATTTGCTTTTTTAGAAGCTTTCTTTGTGAACTTTAAACTCTTGTTTTTCTACTTGATTCAATCTTCTGATTGAATCAAGGGTTGTAAGGTTTGTTGGTGAGCCAAAGATAAAACCAACGGTGTAAGATTATGGTTGGTAAATAGAGAAAAACCAACTGGGTTTGATTGTGAACCCGAAAAAATAATCGAGTGGTTTTAGTCGATAAGCCTGTCAAAACCGACTGAGTTCGTTGTGACCTCGTGAAAATAACAAGTTGGATTGTGAGCTTGGAAAACAACCGGCTGTAATTCTAGGGATTTTAGTGAACTCCCAAGTGCGGCTTGGAAAGTGGATATAGGAGCAAGAGTTGGCTCCAAACCACTATAAACCTTTCTGCGTTTGTATTGGACCATGTCTCTTTCTCTCTCTTCACTCATTGCATCTAGTGATCTAACTAATTCACTTGCAATAGAATTAGTTAATCACTCACCTTATTTTTAATTGGTCAATAATTAATTAAAACCCAATTCACCCCCCTTCTTGGGTTGTCTCCTTGGGCAACACTCTCGATCCTCGACAACACCGCCTTGGGGACCGTGGTGTTCGACATGAGATATAAAGGCATGGAACATAGCGTAGACTTGACTAGGGTGACCCTCCCCATCATAGAAAGCGAGGCCGCTCTCCAACCCTCCAACCTCCGCTGCACCCGAAGCACCACATTCAGGCAGTCCAAGATCCACAACCTCATACCAGTGATAGGAACACCCAGATAACTCCACAGACCCTCCAGCTCCCTCATACCAAGAAGACCCCTGACTCCTATCGCACCCGCACCTCAGTCTTCGGGCTAAAAGCAATGGTTGATTTTCTGTCACAAACTTTTTTCACGCTCCAGCAACCAGCATGAGATGAGGATATAAACAGGGAGGTTGGCCCACCAGAGGATATAATGCGTTGGGCCGGAGGTTTGAGGTTTGCAAAAATTGCAACAAGATTGGCCCAAAACCCTTGCGCCTAGTAATGCATGAATTGGGTCGCAGACCAGCCTAATGGCCCATCACCTGCGGCATGTGGTTGCAAGGCCTGTTTGAAGAAGTTGTTGGCTGTAGAGCTTGAAAATAGAGCTTTTGGAAATAGTGCTTTTATAAAAAGCTATTTGTTGTTTGGTAACTATATTTTTAAAGTACTGTAGAACTTTAATATGTGTTTGGTAAACAAACTGAGAAAGTACTTTTGGTATGATAAAATGACCATAAAGAATATTGCATAGTATTATATAAGAGAGCATAATAAAATATAATATATATTAATACATAAATATATGATATAGTATAATATTAATATGTATTAATACATAATATTATTATAATATAGTAATATAATATTGAATACTAAAGCATAGTAATTTAATATAATATTAAATTATTTAACATAACATATATATTATGATATAATATAATCTAATATTTATTTATAGTATAATACAATAATAAAGGTATAAAATATTATAATTATTAGAGTAAATTAATTTTTCAAACTTATAAAGGGATATTTTGTGTAATTATTATATTTTATTATAGGTATTTTGGTCCAAAAAGAAAAAATATTATAAGTTGGCCGGCTCTCTTTACATCCCCCTCTTACCCGCCTCAGTAGCTTCAGTGTTGTGCTCCACTTGATCGCACTGTCTTCATCTCCTCTTTTCTACGGAGCTCCAACACCATCATCTCACCACTAGTAGTGAGGCCTTGAGAACCTTGAGTATAAAAGTTTGATTAGTAATTTTACATTTTAAAAAACTAGACGAATTATTTTTAAATAAAATTTTAAAGTATTTTAAACTTCTTAAAAGATTTTTACATTAAAAAAAAAGTCTTTCATAGCGAGTTCGCCTTAGTCCCTCAATTGCATTTGGCTGCCCCTGAAGAGCACGGAGTGCCCATATTTTCTGTTTTAGTTTGTCCATATATGGAAAAGGAGCCTATGCCCTTTCACTTTCTCTAGCCGTTTGCTCGCATGGTATGCTATTGACTCGACAGCTTAGTGGACAATTAATCTGCGTCAAACATTTGTAACCTCATCCAAAGTGGCGTATGCATTGCTCATTATCTTCTATCTTATCCATGTTGTTGCTATGAAGTCAAAGCTTTTTACTTTTATAAGTTTGCTCTGGAAGCACTTGTGGGCCAACTATTTTCTTGAATTAATTGCCTTTTTCACCGTACGTTGAGTGCATGAGCAGTTAACTCAAAACACTTTTGAAAAGTCGTGCATCAAAACTGTATTGCTTCATTCTCATATCTAGTATAGATTCTTTTTCCATCAAGAGAATTTCTTTGACTAAATCATCTTCGATGCCTTGAAAATGCAGCAACCAATCAGATCGGACCTCAACAAAGCCAAGAACTATTAGAATACTACATTGGCATCTTATTTCTAAGGACTTGCCGTTCGAAAATTTGCAACCAATCATATGGGACCTCCACAAAGTCAACAACTACTAGAGTAGTAGATTGGCATTTTATTTCTAAGGATTTGACCTTAGAAAAGTCCAGATTCAAATTCTGGATATTGGTACCAAAAAAAAGAACCTAGACAACAATGAGACAAGCATTTAACGGCCAAAAAGCTAATTAGCATGCGATCCACAGAGCATAAGCCGCATCCACATCCAAAAGTTTAGATTCTGCACATCCCTTGATTACCATATATACATCGAAAAGCTATTAAACTACAGACCAACTTCTTCATATGTTTTACCATTGATGGAATGAATTTTGTGATATAGTCCACATCTAGTATCTTTCACTATCGAAAAGCATCAGCTTTAGAACAGCCTGTTAGATTTTTTTTTTTTTTTTGAAAATGTTCAAATTTTTAAATCCCTTATTTAATAATCCCATATCGGATGTGGCTCATCATGCCAAGATTAATGATTTCATTAATGTCTCAAATCATGCCAAGGTTAAGGATTTCATTAATCATAAAAATATTCTGTGCAAATCAGAGCTTATATAAAAGCTCTAGGTCAAGGGTCTCAAACACAAGACAGATGAGGCCTTGTCCGAGTGCGTTAGCCCTTTCTCCTTTTCAAATTTTTCTCTTGTTTTTCCTATTTCCTTCTCTTTTTCTTAGGTAACTAAATCAGTCCATTGGGTCATACCTCCACAAGATCGTACTTAAGATAGAAGGATTCGAGCTAAGACATGGTCGCTATACCTTGGAGAGTAGATCTTGCCGTATTCTTGCACAAGGGAATAAAATTCATCCTTAGAGCAGTATTTCACACACCTCTCAAAATTCACTCAGCTTGCCATGACTTATTTAAGATTTCATTAGTATCTCAAATTTGCAACATAAGTGTTAATAATGTTATCATTCACAAATTTTGAGTGCACAATGGAGCCTATATAAAAATCTGGGCTGAAAACTAGTTCAGATTTTCAAAATAAAAATTCCTAAAACTTTTCTTTGAAAATAGTGCGGAAATCTCTGAATAGTTTCTTAAATTAAAATCAATTATAACAACTGCTTTGAAAACTATGCAAAGGTTTGATTTTTTGCTGGGCATAAAAATTATTTTCTTTATCTTTTGCAAGCTACACTAGAATATTGTTGGTGTATTTAAAGCATTTAATACTTTGTTTGAAAACACCCGCAAACTTTATTGTGTTTCTAAAACTTAAAGGTTAAATTACATAGTTTGTCATTTAATTACCATCCTGCTTAGAATAATTTCTCTCATTCAAGATAATTGTTTATGATACTATTTTTCCAACACCGCTATCATCATTTAAATAATTTATTCTTTTAATTAGTGCATTTATTATATTTAATATATGAATTTCAAAAATTTAGTGCACCTTTATTGGAAATGATTAATGAAATACTTAAAAGTAGGATTAGTTAAACCTTGTAAAAGTGCATGTAGAACCATTTAATCACCAAATATTTCAAAATGGCCTCTTTTGACGATCATAGTGCCAGCAAATTTGAAAAATTCAATGGCTTATTTAAAAGAGAAGGCAAAGCCATGTAAGATATTGGCTGACCACTCTTGGATTGATCTCAGTCATTCAACAGTCCTATCTTGAATCCTTATATGGATCAGCTTCTTAAACCACCTCTAGTCCTCCAGAAATCGGTTCTTCTAATTTTCAAGCAAAACTCCTCAAGAAATAGACTTCCATTTTTGCCATGGGATTCTTATTGTCGCATCTGACATCCTCTAGGATGTTTATCTTCCTACCAAGATAGTTAAAGAACTGTTGGATGTCCCAAAGACTGAATATGGAATAGATGATATTGGCCTAGACCGATTTATCTATCCAAGTTCCCAAGTCTGCCGTGGTGGAATCTAAACCCATTAGCTTTCAGATAAATGAATTCCAGAATCTCCTCCACAAAGTTGAATTGCTCAGATAGAAATTTTCTAGGAGTTTTAAGCCTTTACTGACTCTCTTTCTCCATTCTGGTCAAACTTTTAATAAGAGCTAACTCATAAGCAAGGTGACTTCATCTTAATGGAGATTATTAACTCGGTTAGGATTGAAGAAGAAGACCAACTTAAGCTCAAGCACAAGCAAGAGTCTAGACCCAAGATATTGAATCCTATCCTAAACTGTCATATCAAGGCCAATTCAAACCCTAAGGGAAAAACTTCAAAAAGAGGAACTTTCTGAATCAGAATCCTCCCTTCCAACATTCATAAAATCTAAATCATCCAAACCAAACTCGACAGAGTGAGAAGTTAAAGAAGAATTAAAAGGAGCCTTTTTGCTTCATGCGTAGGCGCACTTATCACATAGTAAAGGATTGGCACCATAAGAAGACTAAACCGCCAAGGAAATAAAAAAGTACGCCATAACCTCATTTGGATATGATTGAAGGTGGATCTTCTTTCGTGTTAATTTTACCTATTCATCTTGTGACTGCCCGCTTGATTCTGAGCTAATCTATATTTTTTTTTGATTGCTTTTGGTTCTCCACATTTCAAGAATTATGTGGAGGAGGTGTGATGCTAAGAAATGACTCAACAATGCAAGTGCTAGGAAAAGGATTGATGAGCAGACTTTAAGATGATTTCATGAAACCTTGATCCTTCTCAAGTGTTGAATATCCTTAATGTTCGGAGAACCTGATTAGCAGATTTCTTCTAGTTTTAAGGGGCTACAAAATAGTTCTAGAATCCAAGAAGGTTGTAATCACTTATGATAACGAGTTTGTATCGAAAGGCATTGCATCAGGGGGCTTATTCGAACTAAGCATACTTTATAAGAATGTAAAAAAAGATCCTTCTATGATCCTTATCCAATATCTAGTATGGTAGAATTGGTCATCAACTTGCATCAAATTCATCATATGAAAAACTTAAATCTCATTTCTAAGATATAACTAGATTAAAAGTTCAAAAGTGAAATCCATGTACAATCGAAGAGTGCTCGAAAACCCTCAAGTTTGTGCATAGAAGTTCGAATTTTTTTGATCTAGTTCATATCAATGTGTGCGATTCTATGGAGTCACTAACTCCAAAAGGTAATCATTAATTTCTTCTTAATCCTATCATGGATCAAACATTGCTTACATGTATTTGTGCCACGGTTACTATAACTCGTGACAGAGTCATCTTCGTAATCCATAAGATATTATAGTTCGTATTTATTATCAACTTTAATCCGTTGGCAGGAGCTGGTTTCATTGTATGTTAACTCTAGGGTGTCGACTGACCCCATTTCTATCAACGGTAATAGCAATCTGAAAGCCTTTAGAAAACTTATATCTTTTTTTTAAAATATACACATAAATAGTTAAAAAATACTAAATGGCATGATCAGATTCGTATTTCATAACAAAGCTATTTTTATCAAAATATTCATGAAACTATTTTTTATAAGAAAGCATAATTTTCATAACGCATATGCTGATCCATAATTTAAAAAAAAGAATGATATTTTCATAAGCAAATTTTATACACAAAAAACATGATCATTTAAAAAAGTAATAAGGAATGTAAGATCTACTTACCTCTTTCGTCATATATGGTCAAACTTTACTAGGCAATTTAGTTAACCCTATTAAAAATATTAAAAGCAAAATTAATTTTTTTTGATGATTTTCATCAAATAATAAGAAATAGAGATGATTAATTGGATGATAGGGTTCGACGATTCTGGCTGGGTCAGGCCTGAGCAATTTGATCAATAAATCATAGGATATGGACTCAATCAGGGCCAAGGTCGTTCAACATATTTCATCATTAGTAGATTTTATGGACACTTGACAAGGTTGGATGATCGGTCTAGTAGGCGATCCAGGGACCAATGTAGTTTAGGGTTTCTATTCAGAAATCAAATCGAGTTCATAGATCAAGTCGACGGAACCTGATACTAGGTTTCATAGATCTTCTTTCTCTCTCTACTTCCTTCGCAAAATAGGGGAGAGCTCGTCTCTCCCATCTTCTTCTTGAATCAAAAGGGTGCCTGATACTGAGTTCCATAGATCTTTTAGATAGAGAAAGTAGAGAGAGGAGAGAGGAGAGAGAAAGAAGACTCTTTTTTCTTCTCAAAATAGGGAATAGCCCGTCTCCCCCCTTTTCTTCTCAGATTAAGGGGGTAGCGGCCACCAGACTTCCAAGGCAGCTGGCTCCTGCGGCAGCAGCCCAGGGCGGTCTCTCCACCAAGGCATCACCGACGACGATGGTCGGCCGACACAAGGAAAAAAGGAGAGGATTACTAAAGAACTAATCTACTCAACTTGATCATGGCTATTTTCCTAACCCACCACCACATGATCTCAGGGTTCCTAGGGGCGGCATGGGTTGGCCTTTTTTCCAGTGGCCGGTGGCGGAGAGCATGAGAGAAAGAAATGCCATAATAAGGCACACCTATTTTGGATTAAATCTTGATGATTAGCTAGCTCAAACCCATGCAAGAATGGCTATTAACCTAGCAAAAGAAGGAGAGGAAGGTAGGCTACACTTACCTCGATCCGGCAAGGTTTCGACGGCCCTTTTTAGCAACAAATGGGGAAAAATAAAGGAGGAGATTTGAAGAAGGAAACTTGGAATCAACAACGATTTCTGGCGATTTTGGTGGTGGAAATCAAAGGAGGAGGAAGGATCCTTAAATAGAGGAAGTCTCCAGTGTTGGGATTGCCTTAGGACTTCCAGAGTCCGGCAATATCGGAGGAGGAAGAAGACTCCGATTGGGAGTCTTCTTCTCCAACCATCACATGCAACAGGCACACATTTGGCCTAATTGGGCCTGGCCTCTTCGGGCCAGCCCAGAAGCCCAATAAAAGTGGGTTATTACACTAGGTCGTAGATATCTTGCTCATCTATGTGAAAACTACCTTAAAGGCTACAACTAGGGATTTGGGCTAACCATGACAAATTCTTATCAATGAACTTGTGGACCGGCCCACAAGCCCAATAAAAGTGGATGATTACACTAGGTCATAGATATCTTGCTCATCTATGTGAAAACTATCATAAAGGCAACAACTAAGGGTTTGGGCTAACCATGACAAATTCTTATCAATGATCAAGGTACTAAATGCAAAATCTTTAATATACGTTGATTGTATAAAGACCCAACTAATTTGTACTATTTGTAAGATATGTAAAAGTGTAAGATAAGGATCTAATTCAAGATTTGGTCTACTTCAACTCTTTCAGATGGATACAAGAACCTAGTTTAGGTCCACTGGATACCTCACCCATTGTACAGTATAAGTTGCCCCAATCTTCATCTTTGTGACTTTTGTAGTTTTAGATATTTAAACATTTTGTAATGGTGTTGCCCAGCTATGCAAGCTAAGAGATGGGGTGAATGGGGTTTTTCAAAAACCTTTACTAATACAGTAGCATTAAGTGCTTGATGGATGAATATAAACTTTAGCAAACTAATAAGTAAATAAGCTGAAGATAAAAACAAACAGATCAAGCAATATAAACATACAAGATATATAGTAGTTCGGTGCTAATTCTGCACCTACGTCCACTCTCAAAGACTTTCTTCTTGAGAATTTTACTATAATCTATAACCCATATTACAACACAGTTATTTTTCGGGTTCACAACCAAACCTAATTGATTTATCCAAAGAATCAACCAAAGAGATGAATTTGCCAACTCTCTTTCTTTCTCCTGTGGCCATTTAGGGGACGACTTATTTTTCTCTTTGACTCTTACTAGACTGGAGTCGACTCTTGTACTTCATGGGTTGACTCGTCAATATGATAAATTTCTTATCTTTTTGTCTGTCCACTAAGATTGTTGAAGTCAACTTGTGAAGGCGTATCAGTCAGTAATAGTGTACTAGGGTCAACTTGTTGCAAACTTGGGATCGACTCTTGAGGTACCTTAGGATGAATTTTTTGTGCTTGTATGTGAGCTTCCAAGAAATATTTTTATAGCCTTTTGGGAGTTCAACTTCTTGATGTCGAACTTCAGATAGATGATCTTCATTTGAGAGTATTTGAAAGCTTTTTTTTTTTACTTTCTGAAATTAATCAATTAAACTCAAAATAATAGATTAGTCAACTTTTGACTCAACTATTTTGTATCATCAAAATCAATCATTTAGAGTTAGCAAAGGAATTGCTAGAAATTTTCTTTTGAAAAGGTTCAAATATTTTTCCCCATTTTTGATAATCCCATATTGGATGTTTAAATTCAAGAAGACTTGCATTTATTGAAATCTAGAAGTTCTAAGCCTAGTTGGATTTTGTGGGTGTCGGGTTGGCGACCAAACGCACGCTAGCTTGCTCGACTCAGATCAACAAGCTGCGGTCAGGTGAGGCATGTCGTGTGTATCGTGGCATAGCATACGTGATGCGACCAAGTAAGCGTTGGCTAACCTTGACAAATTCTCATTAAAAGTCAAGGTACTAAATGCAAGGCCATTGATATGTAAAGACCAAACTTATTCATACTATTTGTGTGATATGTAAAGGTATAAGATAAGGGCCTAATTCAAGATCTAATCTAGTGCAACTCCTTCAGATGGATACAAGAAATACTAAGTGGGATTCAAGTCCACTACATACCTCACCAAAGTTTAAGTTGGCCCAAACTTCTTCATTATAATTTTTGTAGCTTTAAACATTTAAAACTTTTATAAGGAATTGTTAGAAATCTGTATTATTTTTTTCTGTAGGGCCCTCTTCAAGGGATAACCAGTACTTTCCATAAAGGCCCCTGTCGGCATGATTGCACCAATCTTGTGAATGGCAGCCTTCTATACATTCCTGTAGCTATACATGAACGTTCCTGCAGCTACTTTCCTTTTGCACCATCCTCTTTTCCTCAGTATACAAATCCTGAGAACTCCATAAAGTGATCTTCAGCCTCATCTTCCTAATAGGCCAAAACTTGATGGTCAAGTTTCTCAATGACCACTACAAGAATTCATACATTTAGCCATAAAAAAATATTAGTTTTGAAAAAATAAATTTCATCGCTAGGTTCGAAACCAATACCCCGTTGCTAAAAGTCATCTACAATGAAAATAGTAATTTATCACAAAATATTCAATATTTTATGATGCAATGAATGGTGTTATTAACACATACATAATTCATGATAAAATAATTCATCACTAGAAGTAAGCAAATGACATTGCCTAAACATCTATTTTATCCCAAAATGTTGGATCTAAGGATCATGTATATTATTTTAGTGTCATTAACACATACATAATTTATGATAAAATAATTCATCACTAAAAGTAAGTAAAAGATGTTGCTTAAACATCTATTTTGTCGTAAAAAATTGGATCTAAGGATCATGTATATTATTTTTTGCTACAGAAGTAAATTTTTTTTATGATGGAAACGTTTTCATCATAAAATATTTTAGTCACAAAAAATTTTTCATCACAAAAAGATGGCTATTACTAACGATACTATTGCATCACTCGAAATCAAATATATTATCCAACCGAATCTGTTAATATATCCGAACCTATGACCTCTTGGTTTGTTACCTACTAAACCACTATGACAACTTTAGCTTGTAAGTTAAAATTATAGTTTATTATACTTTATATGTTATCAATAAATATATATTTAATGATGAAATAATATCATCACTAAATTATATAAATAATTTACAACAAAAACTATTTTATCATAAAAGTTATACAATAATGTATAGATGATTAAATTTAATTTTTCATTAAGTAATTAGTATTCTACAATAAAAATAGATATGCTACAAACAAAGATATGTTTAACTATGAAATATTATCATAAATTTATATATTGAAGAATGCATGACGAAATACTATTTCATCTCTACATAGCCTACATTATGCAATTAAATTATGCACATCACCAATGAATAAATCTTCAACGATGAAATATTATTCTCACAAAAAAAATAGAGATTCATCTATGATGAAACATAATTTTATTGCCAAATATAAAAAATATTAGTGATGTAATTAATTTGTCACAAAAAATTGCTGGTATTTTTTTTATTTTCTTGTATCCACAAGTATATATTTGGGAATAATTCTAATATCATCATCAAAAACAATAATTTATTTATGATTAAAAAAAATATTGTCATTAAAAGTCATGGTATTCATGACAATAATTTTTTGTTGCAAAAACATCATAAATTGTTGCCAATAAAATTACCATTTTCTTATGGTGGATGCTGACATTTTTATGTAAAGAGTAATTAGCTAATTTACACTTTGTAAAGTCATGATCAGCTAAATTAACCATCGAAGACATTAAAGCATACTACAAAGCATGATTCTGATCATAGAGAGAAGCCTCTCCACCTATTATGTCACCAAATTCAAAGTTGCCCTATGTCAATGTGCAAGTGGCTTGAGCATGATAGCCACATGGCATGTAAACGCTTCAAATGGGCTATGCCAGCTCTCCTCCAAGTAGGATTTAATCTAGATAGCTAAATCTTGTACGGACTAGATTATAGATGATCATCTCCATTGGTGAGACAGCTTTCATCGCCAGGTTTTCTAGGAGAAGTGGAACCAGTTAGTTACCGAAGATCTCAAGCTAGAGGTAATTGAGAGCTCCAAAGCTCCTCGATGAGATAAACTCCCTAGTAGTCGTGATGCTTAAGCATCCATTCTCTTTCTTAGTAATATGAAGATAGCTAGGCAACAACATCCCATCAGGTGTGCAAAAAATGAAGGTTCTAATTGAGAATTCCTCCAATTGGAGGGATATGGATGGCGCAGGCTTTCTTCTAGCAGATTCCTACATATGTGCGGCCATGCCACCGACATTAGATAGCTGGAAGAAAAGGGATAGTAGCATGGGCCTATGTGCCTTGACATTCAAGAGCTCACTATCGTAATACCATCTATCTCGAAGAGGAGGTAGGGTGTAACCAAAATTATGAGTCTACACTACAACTAAGGATAAACTAGAGTTAAACTAAATAACTAAAAACAAAAAAATTGAAGGATAAAAGAAACAATTAAAGGTAGAGATAAAGATAATAACTGGCTGTTTGATCGGTAGAAGGATCCTCTCTCATGTCAGATTCCATCATTCATGCATAACATAATAAGTGGCATGATAACCACCCATATCTAGTGTCGATCCATGATCAGGTTCCACTCTCTTTGACAACTCTAACAACCAGGGTTGCCATTCTCCCAATCGCCGCAATTCGTTAACATCAAGTCCCATACTACCTCCAATAACTATCTACTGTGTCATAATTATTCTGGTAAAGTTAATGGGTGATGACCTTTTTGATTAGCATGGGCCATTCAATTACATTCAACCTTTCTAATGGCTACTCGGTCTTTTGACCGCCTAATTCAGCCTATCGAATTCCATGTCTTGATTTCTTTTTAAACATTCAACTCCTTAGTAAGATCAAATAATATTAAAGCTTTTGGTCTCATTCGACTTGAGTTCCTGACTCAAGCCCTTCCTTAGCTTGAAACTCCCCTCTGAATCTTATCTTGGGATTGCCACATATGTAATGATTCTCGAGCGTTAGATGGGGTGTAAACATGTCTAAATTTAAATTCAATTACCAAATTGGAATTCAAACATACTTACATACCGTAATGTAAGCGTTACAAGGCCCTGTGCATGTGCTATGGGGCCTTTATAAGGCATCAATATAGATGGGCAGCCAAGGTCTTTATTGAGATTGAGGCTATTATAAGGCTCTCTCGAAGTTACACAGACCGAGCTTTTATAAAATCTCCAAATCCGATATCTTGAACGCCAAAGCGATCAGGTCTTGCACAAATGAGTTGCTTTGCTATTTCGAAAGTTTCCACTGTTCAGTTAGCTTTTCCCCTTTTCAAATTTTTCTCGTATTTTTCTTACTGCCCTCTCTTTTTCTTAGATAACTGAAGGAATTCTCTAGCTCAGACCTCTACACAATCATGCTTATGATAGGAGGTTCTATATTGAGGGGGTGAAATACATTTTTAGATAGTATTTCATATGCCTTATTTCAGGCATACCTTTTTAAATTATTTTGAATTTCTTATATAAATTAATTTTGAGTTTATTTGACATATTTTAAAATTTTAAATTATATAAGAT
>JAOXJJ010000914.1:6999548-7020168 GCA_025769935.1 Phoenix roebelenii
ACACAAAAGTACTTTCTCAGTTTGTTTACCAAACACATGTTAAAGTGCCACAGCACTTTAGAAATGTAGTTACCAAATAGTAAACAATTTTTTTATAAATGCTCTGCTTCAAACAGCTCTACTTCCAACAGCTCTACTTCCAAAAACTTTACTACTAACAGCTCTTCCAAACAGGGCCGAAAAGAATAACGAGATCAATGGCGCCAAGGGGCGGCAGCCATAGGAGGGAGCAGCTCGTTTGGAAGAATACACATGGTTCCCTTTTTTTGGGGTGCCCACTTCACCCACATATACCAACCGATATACGGAGGTTAAACGGTTTTTTATAATTAGTTAATTAAAAATTATACTGATTGCAATAGTAGTAAATTTATGTTGGAGTAGAGTTTTCATTATGAATTGTAATTGATTGTCAGTTCACAGAAATTGGATCAGATTAAATTAGTCCTAGAATAAGAGAATACATGTTGATGGAATTCCGCTAGTGAATGCCTTCGGCTGGTTGGCCTGTCTGCTAAAAACAGGAGAATCCGACCCATCTCAAGATACAAAGAAAAGTTCAGAAATTGCCGAAAATAATCTAATAGAGGATTCTTCTAACTGAGGAAAAGAACAGTCCTCCTGAACTGAGGAATGACAAAATCTAGCCACAAACAACATCCTAGAGCTGCGACTCATAAAAGCTTAGACCAAGCAACAACCACAAAGAGAAAATACCCATGCTTTGGCCCCAACCATGGCAATCACTGGAGTGGCACTGAAGAAACCTGCACACCACATACATTTGGGAGGAGGGAGGGAGCGAGCGATCGCCTTGAACCCATTACCGACCAATTGAAGAAGGGAAATAAAGAAGGAAAACAAAAACAAGGGGCCACCATCTAGCTACTCCTCTACCAAGTACTTGAGAAAGAAAACAAAAAAGATCAAACTAAACTAAACTAAACCATACTAACACTACCCGCTTGACCCCTCGCTCCGCAGCTTCACTTCCCGCAGCATAAGCATCGATTCACCTCCAGCAAGAACACACCAAAAGGCAAAACCTATACAATTTGCATAACAGTGTTGGCCCTCCATCACCCATCCGGCAACAAAACCACCTATGATCAGGACACCTACGATCACCAAAACCTAAAATCAAACAACGCTGGGAGCTCAGCAAACCCATCGACCCACGAAGGAAAACCCCAAATTTCCCTAAACAAGAGAGTGAGGACTTGTTCAGTTGCAGGATATAGATGCATTTGAGGGGGTTTATCCCATAATTCCACCGGACATTTTTTGCTTTTTAGAGCTTCGTATTCCAGCCAACGCCAGTCATCCAAGCTAAAGATTTTGCTTTCACAAGCACAACCAAACGTAGTTTTGCCTTAACCCAGGGATAAAGAAATAGAGATGCAAACGTCAGGGAAAGCCATCTGTTGGTTTTCTAGCTGCAGTTTTCTATCCTGCAATCAAACGCAGCCTAGAATAATATAAGGATCCGCATTAACTAATTTACAATTCATTCATTCTCGGGCATAGTTGTTCACAAAACGTGGCATGCATGAGCTGGAGTTCATCGCTTGCTGATCTTAATGACAGCTTCATCTTCATCATCTTCGAACTTTATCTTTAAAGCTAGAGTGGCCAAAGAATCAAGTTGAGGAGAGAACAATTGAAAAAAGACATCATAAGCAAAGGGAGGTTTGATCAGGGATAGACGAGAATGGAATGCTTTCTGTCAGTTACTAGTTCAATACCATTCTATCAGACAATAAGGGAAGCAAGGTAAAGCAGCGGAGGTAGGAAGAAAGAGATTAAGTGGTAGCAATCCCTCATTCTATTCTTCTTTCATTTCAGGTAGCAAGAGGCTCAGCGAACGGATAAACCCTAGAAGTAAGAAACTCCCTTAGTTTTCCACCCACATTCCTTGCCTGTAGCATCCCTTAGCGTTAATCCAACAGCGAACTCAAACGATTGGGACAAAAATAGGCTGCTAGATAGTGCTCGAATGCGTTGTTCTCTTTGAAAGAATGCACTGGCCAAGTGCGGGAACATGCTGGAGTATTCCTAGATCCATATCTACTTAGGCAAACCTACGATTTCGAACATCGCCCTATTAAAATTTTCTGATTTTCTTCTCCTATTGCTACTGGTAGTGCATCCTTTTTTTTTTTTTTTGTGGCAACCTTCCTTTCCTCCATTGATTCACTAGGCTTGTATCAATCCTCAACAAGCTCTTTTGAGGGAAAACAGAGTGGAAGGTCCCGGGGAAGATGGTGGGTCATCAAAAAGTAGTTAAATCGATTGATTTGTTCATAGCAGTTAGACACAAATCCTGGTTTTCTCTACTGTTTGGGAGCCCTTGCGCCCACAAATAGCCATTCAATCCTTGTGTGATGTCTCAAAACCCACCACAGTTGTTCAGCAGCAAACCACAACAGAATTGATGCCAGCATACATAGCACAACATAATGAAATGGTTGCTCCATTGCAAATGCTCAAGACCGCCAACAAAGATTTTAATCATAAAATATATTTTCTACAATATTTGAGATGTGAAAAAAAATGTTTTGTTTCTTGTTGTCTGAGCTTACACAGAAAAATCGTATTCATACACTGGCTTATATTCATTATATCATCAATTATGGGTTCCCTCAGACCCTATTTGCTACAATTTTGTGCCTATTGTACACTTTACCAGGACCAATGGACATAAATGTACTCATGTATACTGTATACAGCGGCCGAAACATTGACTCGGTGCAAAACCTAGAAGGTCAAGTGTGTGAGCAACATGCTCAAATTATTCTTGGGTAAGAAGACCATCGAGTAGAGGGTGCTCTAGTTGTACATGTCTCCCCATCATTCTTCTATCTAGCTGTTGTGATCTGCCAACCAATAAAGTCATAATATTTAGTATGCATACACAAAATAAATAAATAAAGGATCCAAAATATGTTGGCCAATACACTATGACAAATGACAAAATGACACCATGCAATTGCTATACAAGTATCATGACTCAGCTCTTCTTCATAATTTAATAGAAGGATAATCAATAAAATGAAGTACAACACATGCTTTATGCATACAAGATTTCAAGGTTGGCATTATGAAAATCAGTACGCATTAACACAACGCACGCTAACAGAATATCAGGATGCATTAGAATCCCATAATCAAATCAAAATTATATACGTTTATACTAGACTCCGCTATCAAGCTAGGCTTCAGTTCAGAAATAATATAGAAGTTATGTCAAAATTGGATGATATTTTTGCTATCCTTTAGATTCAAGTTCGAAAATGGCTTTCAGGTAATGTCTGTCTTATATGAAATCAATTTGAAACAAGCACAAAAATGTTATCGTTCACAAGAATTATCCACATAACCAAGAGTGCAGATGATGTTGATGGCATACCAACTATTCATAGATGAAAATGTCTTCATTAACACTCATCGAAATATAAGTCAAGGAAAACAAATAGAATAGCCATTCAATACTACATAAATTGAACTGAAAAAGATCTTAATTAGAGTAGCACCAACGAAGATCAACTCACTTTATTTCTATTAGCCATATATAAAAATTATTAACTTCTAGTCTATGACCAATACAACAATCACAGACATGTTCACAGGTGTGAAGAATGAAAGGTGCAGTGGGCATTAAACAGATGAAAATTGCCCAGATCAACACAAAAAATGCTTTGAAAAGCAGGCACAGCCACAGGAGTAGCTATCCAAGCGATTGACATCAAAAAAATAAAAAATTGTCTGGTACTTCTCAAGTCGAGATGGTCATTGACTTAGAATTTAAACTCCTACTATTAAAGAAAAAAAAAATATTGAGACAGTTTGAGTAAGTTGTTGAGGTCCCGAGATGGAATTGAGGACAAATTTGTAGCATGTTTCTCAAATGTCAAAGGATGAACAGTGAGATGAAATTTTGAGTCTGAAGCAGAAATATGACTCCAGATAGTTGTTTGATTATCAAACTCAAAATAAATTTCACAATGACTCAAACATTTGGATCCCAACGGACACATGAGAAATATGATAAGCTTAGTGGAGATGAGGATGTGGTAAATGTTTGGTGAACTCAGATAAGTTATAAGAACACAAAAGTTGAGAGAGATTAAATAGGGATAAAGTGGAGGAAAATCATTTGTAATGTAGGACAAAATTCCTAGAGAAGCGGATTCTGAATCCAAAATAAAGGTAAAAGGGCATCCCAATGCACGAGGCTCCCGCCACTGCTGGAGGGGCCTAGGAAAGGTATGTATGCAGCCTTACCCCCCGCTTGCGGAAAGGCTTTTTCTATAATTTGTACCCATGATACCAAGGTCATGTTGGAGCAACCTTACCATTGTGCCAAAGCCCGCCATTTGAATCTAGGATAAAGATCATAAAAAAAAAATCAAATAACATATTAAAGTCAGCTCAAAGTTTCTGGATTTCCATGAAAACAAAATATAGAAGCATCAGTGGTAAAGTATAAATTTGATTAGGCAAAAAAAAAAAAAAAAAGTTGTTCTGATACAAGTGTTACAATCTGAGTCAAAAAAATTGAATCAATCTGGGTCATAAATGATATGAAATCATATCCATCTTGTTCAGCATCTTGGCCTTGGAAAGCATGAAAAGAACAACATACACAAGATTTGTGTTAATGCAAGAGTATTTTCAAGGTCTACAACTATTCAAGCAAAGTTAAACTAAGGCAGGGACAAGGGAAGCCAACATCTTCACGGAAGGTTCATTTCTTGATTTTTTTTCAACCTAAACCCCAAAAAAGTCAACTGAACATTCACGGTTCATTAAATTTTGTGCATTTGCAGATAAACATGCACATACACCTATGCACATACATACAATCATAAAGAGAAAAACTTGAGCTAGTATACTTCTAAAGCTTCAGTCTTATGAATCTAAGATCAAAAGAACTTGTAATTTGAAAATCGACACGATCAAACATGATCAAAGTCTATGTGCATCCAAATCAGTTGACAGTCTGGGTTTTAACATGTTAAGTCACTGGTTTGAACTCAATTTATATGACCTATAGCATATTTTACCAACATTTACTCAATCGATACCATTATTTGTGTATCGACTTGATGTGCAAATGAAACCTTACGATATATCTTAGGTACTTTAAATGCACGATATCATGATACCTTTTTTAAAAAAGACCATTGTTAATTTTGCATCTTTGGGGAAGGTTCCAATCCTACTAAAAGAATACTAGCTAAACCCTATATTTTTAAAAAATATTAATTCTGAATGCTGCTATATCTTAATCTAGAAATAACCACCAACCCTTCTCCCAACTATTTGGAGTCAACTTGAAGGATCCTCATTCACTAAGAATTCCCATTTAGTGTTAGCTTCCTTATATTTTCTTCTAATATACGAAAATAACTTGTACATGTAAATATACAAGAAATACATTCCCCTTGTTTATCTCTCCACCCAGAATGCACCTGTGTAGTATGACCTCTCTCCATCCTATTTCCCCTTAAATTAGATTTAAGATCTACATGTCTAACCTAATCTTATCTAGTTCATATGAATTAGCTCAAGTGAGATCGCTTTTACGTTTTACACAGATGGTAAGGAGGGAGGCAAAAGAGACTATCAGGGAGGATTTCATCCATTCCATGTACACAGAATCTTGCTCCCTGATCCTCCTCATGGATCTCTCTCTACATAACAGACCCCCAACACACCTTAATGAGGAGGAAAACGACCTATCACCTCACTCTCTCCCAACTTTAATCCCCCTTTCTCTTTCTCTCTCTGCATGTGTAGTGTTGGGGGAAGGTATGGAAGGTTGCATCTACGCATGTAAGCTTCCTACCCTACCTAATCATCACCTCCATGCTCCTAAATAGCGCATCATAATCCAATTCCTAATTGTAAACAAACAAATTATAAGAGTGGTGCCATTAGCCGAGAATAAGAGGTGCAAGTGAGAAAGAGAGTTTTAATGGATGAAGGGTTTACAACACTCATTGCATGTGTAATGATGACCATGCATACAGCCACGTGCATGGTGTGTATATGTGTGTGTTTTTGTGCATCTGTGCACATGTGCAAGTCTCCTCATAGCTTTCATTTTTTTATCTATTCTTTTTCTTGCACAAAAGTAACCAAAAAAAATATATAATCCTGTGCTATGGACACCAAAAAAGGGCATCGCAGTGCACAAGGCTTCCGCTACTGCAGGCTCTGGGTAGGGTCAAACGTACACAACTTTACGCCCATAGACACTAATTAACTTAAATTAAGCAAGAAAAAAACTTGCACTATAACTTTTATTATTTGAGAAGAAAAAAAAATACAAAAGACTGTCTATTCAAATATTCATCAATCTCAAAGAGCCATGGCCATAATCATCCAAGACTTGTCCCAACTGATTGGGCATGCTTTATAGATTATATATGGAACTCTTTTATAGTTTGACATACTTTTGTCAAGGCTGGGAATGGCATAAGCCATTATGATTTGTTGGAAAAGAAAACAGTGACAAAATATCGAAGCTACTTTGAAACTTAACCAAAGGACTAGCAACATTCTTTTAGAGTTTCGAAGATATCTAATTTATAATATAAGAAACACTACAGATTTATATTGTTTTCATCAAAGCAAGTTGAAACTTGCTGATTTTGGCAAAACCAATTTCATTTTTAGCTGGCACAAGCAATATAAGAAGCCAAAATTTCAAGCCTTTCTAATCAAGGTCCGCCGTACCGGTACCGATCGGCGTACCGGTGGCCGGCCGGACCGGTACAGTACCGGTCCGGTACGTACCGGCCGGTACGTGGTGGTTTCAAAAACCACAGCACGAGGCGTTGTGGTTCTTAAAAAAAAATTGTACCGGTGCAAACCGGCCGGTTCGCATCGGTACGAAGCCGGTACCGGCCGGTACGGGCCGGTTCGCATCGGTACGAGGCCGGTACCGGCCGGTACGGGCTCCGAACCCGCATCGGTACGAGGCCGGTACGTGCCCGTACCGGCCGGTTCGGCTAAAAATCGGAAAATACCGATTTTTTTGTGGTTCCGGTACCGGTCTAGGACCGGACCGGTACGTACCGGCCCGTACCGGCCTAGCCGAAAAATAGCAATTTTTTGGTGGTTCCAGTACCGGTCTAGGACCGGACCGGTACGTATCGGCCCGTACCGGCCGGTACGGGCCGGTACAGCATTCCATGTTTCTAATAATGCGGGGAAGATCAGAAAGAAGTTCCTTGATAGAAGTACAAAATGCTGTGAAAACACTTCATTATAGAGAACTTGACCTTGAATAAAAATGAATGGTGTTATAGGATCCATAAATATGAAATGACATTTGTTTTGCAAAAACCTCTAGGAAATGCATAGCACTTAGGCGGAAAGCAAATCATGCGGCAGAGTGAATAAGTATTTTTTAATGACAGATATATAAACATTAATTAAAATTCACAAGATATAAACAGAAAATTTCAAATAAGTAATTTCTCTGGAAAAAGGTTATCAGCTTCCTGTTTATCATGAGATTTAATGTAACACGAGTAAAATGACATTTTCTTCCTTACGAATAAAATAATAATATTAACCAATCGTCCAAATAAGTAGAAGGGCACAGTATTGGATAATGAATTACCAATACAAAAACTCTAAAACAAACAAATTTTATTGTAACAAAGGCAACCCTAGTACAATACAACATACTGCCTCTTGCAATATCTGACCCACACCATAAACCCACATTTAAGGACCACCTAGGCAGTTGGCCCCATGAAAAAGAAAATAATTAATACCTTTTAAAAGATGGTACTAGGAAAAAATAAATTGATTAAAATGTGATAATAACTGTAGATTATTTTAATAATTTAGGGGTATTATGTGTATTATCCAAAAATCTAAGCATACCATTTTAAAAAAAAATTATGTTTATAAAGAATTATGATAGAGTCCAAGACACTATAAAAGATTACATGTTAGCTATCATTCTAAAAAGTTAGCGCAGGAAAATTTGCCTAAGATCACCAAATTCCTTGTGGCCAAAAGTTTAGTATGCTTTGACAAGGTTAATGGAAGTGCTGACACTTTTTCTCAACCATAGACATAACATACAAGAATTTGCGCGACAAAATGGATCGAGGAACTGAGGACGTTTCCAATACCGACAGCAGCAGCTCCAGCTGAAGCAATTGTAGTAGCTCTGGCACCTATTGATTTTGCACCTTCTAACATCTCGAGATGAGAATTTACAAGAATTTTAATCCTTGCTCCTCAACAGGTGCAATCTTATATGTAATGATTGACCATTACACTTGCTATTTGGAATTACAGGTGCAGCATAGACAATGTGGCATTTAATAACATAGACAGACAATAGCAGCACCAGTAAACTATTTTTAAAAATTAAAATGTTCTGTTGAAATTTTCATAATCCAATACATATGAAGCAACATTTAATCTCACAATACTTGCAATGTTCAGAAAATGCAAATTCATTTTTCATAAACATAATTCTCAGACACTGATGCAGTTCATGCCTATCTAGTACAAACTCCACTGAATTCAGTTTTCTTCAAACACATGTTCATGCACTAATTCACATAAGTATCAGAAATGTTACTCACATCAGATTCAAGAAAGTTAATATCAGCTATAAGTCAGATAATCTCATCTTATTCGAAATTATATTCATGGTCATATCCTTTTATACTATCATTTTGCAAGAAAATAATACAAATTCATTAAAAAGAACTTCAAATGTTCTGTTGATGCAAGAATGTAACCTCTGTCCAAGTAGAAATAATATCACGTAGAAATATAGTCCTCTTAAAAACTTGGTCGCTAGTCTACCCAAGGGAGATGATTGAAGACTATAAGTTATGCAGAATGCAAGTTTTCATCATAGCATACCTTGAAACAGTATATAATGCTGTGAAACATAAGTAATAATTAAAAATTGACATGGAGATGATCAATATAAAATTGTTCAACGACGTACAACTTCACAAACTAGAAGAGATATTGAATGGGTTAAGCAGCATCAAGACCTTACACAGTTGATTGGAGCTCCATAGATTCTGAGTTATCATTCTCCTGTAATCCCAGAAAGCAAGATTCCAGTGTCATGATCATTACAGTTCTCAGAAGAGAAGATAATTGAATCAAACAATCCTTCCTAACACTTAACATGATTGAAGAGTGTCCTGCAGCTTATTACCTCAATTAACAAATCCTTTCTAGTAATTAAACCTATAACGCGAGAAGCACGAGGGACAACAAATATATGCCTCAATCCTAACTGGCGGAAAAGATTGTACACCTGTCATAGGTAAGATAATATGCTTTATAAATATACAAAATATGCTGACTCACCTTCCAATGAAGAAAAACATCATTTAAGGGAAATATAAGTGTACTCACCTTTGCCAAAGTCATATCCTCGGGCACAATATAAGGAGAAGGGTTAAGAAAAGGGGCAAGATCTAAGTACAACTCCAGTTCTTCCTCAGTCAGATGAATTTCCTCTATGGACACTCCTTTGCTTGAAACAGGCTTCACAAAGTCACTGAAGTTGTGCCTAGACAAGAAAAAAGAGATGCTACATCAACTATATACAACAGAGATAAAATATTCACAGGGAAAAGACATGCACCTGTCGGATACACCTCTGATATCACAAGGAAAAGGACTATTCTGAAAATCTGCTTTCGACTGTAGAAGAACCAACAAGTGACTGCAAAATCAGCAGTCATATAAGACATTTAAGCCATATTTTGACCCTTTGATCAAAGATGAAATGGACGAACTGCATATATTTGCAAGTTCCTACCTACGAAGAATTAGACCTATCACAAGTGTCTCTCCATTCTGTCCATGATCTACCACCTGGACACCACATCATACGGGATAAATTATAGCAGGCAGCAAAATGTGTCACAAAAAATCAGAAAAATTTGAACAGAGTGACTCACTGGGAAACCATTGTGCTTGTTGCTTCGCAAAATAGAAACTATGTCTGCAACTTTTACAATACGAGAAAAGTAGACAACCTGTCATATGTCATCGAAGCAAAACACTAAGTTAGAAGTTGATGTTATTGAAAGTAAAGTTTATATACCTGTTTCAAAACCGATGTTTGACTACCTTTTGATTTTTGCATGCCTCTTTTGCTGTCATAGTACGCATGTACTGTTTTGGCCTAGATTCAAGTAAGGGGATGCCCCTTAGTTGGGCTTGCTCTTCATACAGTCCATTGTTGAAAAAATCACCAACAGCCTGCACAAAAGCAATTTAGTACATTCATGAACTGCATATTTGCAGGAGGCATGAAATCAAAGAACATACCTTTGATATTAGAAGAACAAGCATGATAAGGGGTAAGAGTTTCAAGTTGTTTGTGATCTCAACCATAATAACGCATAAAGAAACTGTCATTCGCATTGAACCTCCAAGAAAAGAAGCAGCGCCAAGTAGCGCATACCTGGATTAAAAGTCAAACTTTAGGTTAAATTTGTTTAAGTACAAATATAATGCATATTAATACTTCTCCTCTTAAAGCTCAGGAAACCATAACTATAAACCATAAGCATCCCGACTTCTAAATGTCATCTTCCAATAATACTGGACCAAAATTAACAGCCACGCGGAAAGAATGCTACCATGTTTGCCCCAAAACATCCCTGGGAAGGTTTTGCAAACAAAGTTTTTTAGTGTGCCACAAGGTAGAGTTAGGGTATTAATTTGGGGCCAAAAATGCCAGGTTTCACCTTGGTGGTTACTAAGAAAATAGATTTTACGGCCTTATTTGGGACCTTTCAGGGGACATGTAGCGTATTCCATGTGGAGAAGCAAAACTTAAATTGCTACTGTCTGGAATGGATAAGTTTTCCATACATAAAATCTTAAAATTGGTTTTTGACAAAATAAAGTAAAGATATAGCGAGAAGACTTACGTTCCCTCCTCAACATTTAGTTTCTTGTAAAATTTAACCACAAACATTCCAACAAGCCGACCATAGGTTGATCCAATCATTATTCCAGGAACAAACTGACCAGCCGGAACGGCAGTTCCAAATGTCACCACTGCTAATGAATAAAACATGACCTGATAATACAATTAAACAAAAAAAGAAAAAGAATTACATATACAAAAAATGTGTATATAAGCAATGCTGTATGATAAACAAATTCAGTGAAAAGAATATCTAAACAGAAGAAGCATTGATATCCGAAAAATGAAACATGATTAATAAAAGATGGATGAATTCATGCATTTATTAGAATTCAAAATAATGTATGAAACAAAAACTAACAGTAAGGGAGGCAGAAACCTGACAAGCTGTTTCAGCTCAAGCCAACCAGTAAAGAAGGAAACACATATTTCAGGGAAAGAAATGAAAATGAAAAGATTCTACCCTTAGGAAAAGAAAAGATCATAGAAGTTACTTGTCTACAGGAACCTAGTGGCTAATCAGCTATGCATCATGTAAGAAAAAGAAGAATGAAGCTTGTGGGAAGACGCAATAAACATGGAGGTATGGAACAACATAAAATTAAAATAGTCATCAGGGGTTATCAAGAGGAATAAAAACCAGCAATTAGAGTTCATGGTTCAACTCAAACAAGCATATTTGAAGCATAATCAAAACAAATCCATGTTTCTTCAATAAAAGCACTGTTTTTATCAAGTATGGAGCAGGATTATGAAGATGGCATGTGCTTTAAAAAAAAACAATACAGATACCAAAACTGTATATGCCCATGATGATCACAAAACAAATACCAGTTTGCAAACACAATCAGCAAGTTTCTTTGATACATACCAAATTAGAAACACAAGATGCAATAGGAAGAGAGAAGGAGGAAAGGGTACATAAGCTACCGCTTCACTAATATCGGCCACCATACGAAAAGATAGGGAGAAAATATCTGGAATTAGAAATCCTAAAAAACTAAACTGAGGAAATGATGGGTTATGAAATTAATGCATTTGAGGAGAAAATAATTCAATTTCTATCACATCTTTTAAAAGAGAAAAGATGCTTGACTTTCCAGTATGGCCAAGCTGGTTAGCATTGACCTTCATATGCAAGCAGTGTTCCCAAATAACATGATGGTCAACTTCTGCTAGTAAATGATGGATGGATGGAGAAGTGAATTTTGAAAGAATTTTTTCAGTACACTTCTTGGTACATGTCTAGGTCAATACATATGCCGTACAGACATTGACTTTAGTGCGTAAAATATCATCAGTATTACTTAAACATCAACCACACAGTAAGGAACAAGGCTGGCTAAACTGTCCCGAACCAGGAGGTTCAAGCTTAAGTCAAATTGAGCCAGTCGAGAACCAGAATGGTTCAACTGGTCTGGATGGTTCGGCCCTTAACCAAACTCCGATCCTCCCATGGTTCAGTTTTGCAATCTTTCTCCCTCTCTCCCTCCACAGACTTGTTCGCGATCTCTCTCCCTCTCCCTCCCCCTCTCTCTCCTATGATCTCTCTCCCCCTCACTTGATCGATCTCTCCCCCTCTCGATCAAACCATGCAACGACAACGGCAACAATAGATTGTGCGACATTGACGGTGAATGGGTACGATTAATTTCTCTCTCCCTGTCCTTCTCTCCCCTTCTCTCCGAGCCCCTAGGGTTAGGTTTAGGGTTAGGGTTTTCTCTCCCACTCCCCTCTCCCTCCCTCCCCCTCTCTCCCTCCCCCTACCTCCCTCTTCCCTTCTCTCTCTTACCTTCCCTCTTTCTATTTCGGTACACCCCAGAATGGCACGGTACAGACTAGACCTGTTCAAATCTTGAGCAGTCTGCCAAGCCTAATTGAGCCTAGAGTGTTTTGGATGGGCCTGGGCCTTGTTTTTAAGCCTGGCAAGCTTAGCTCGGCCTAAAATTAGAGCCCACCAATTAAACAAGCCAAACTCGGGATTACAAAGACTCAGCCCAAGCCCAATACTTTTTCGGTAGATAGCATGGTATATAACCCTTAGGCTTTAGCCCATGCTCGCCCGGTTTGGCCCTCGCCTCAACCCCCGACCAAGCCACTAGTTCCTCGACTCCAAAACCCTAACAAACAGCTAGAGAGGGACAAGAGAGAAAGAGAGGCCCCTTCCTCCCGCCATGGCGATCCTCTATGGCTCTACACCGTGGTTGCGAGGGGGACGGTGATCCTTGCTGAATTCGCTTCCATGATAGACAACACTGACACCATGACCCAATGGATCCTCGAGAAGCAGCCCCTGGACTTAGACTCCAAGCTCTACCTCTCCCAAGACAGCTACATCTTCCATGTCCTCTAATCCAATGGCCTTACCTTCCTCTGAGATGGCTAGCGATGGAAGTCAGTCCAATGCCACTCTCCACTAATTCCATTCAATTATCGATATTATTGCTTCAAATCATCACTCTAATCCATTTTAGTTTGACGTGGTGTTAATAGATGGCATATTTTGTCTAAGGTCGAGGGTCTTGATTGGTTAATGAGAAAAATTTTGGATTTTCATGGTTTTTGGTGGGTTGTTTCTATAGCTTCTTGTTTATCTGGTAACAAAATGATGGACAGGTCTCCTCAGTTCAGATCTCCATTAGCTTTTCCACATGGATGGTGATCATCACCAAGACCCTCAGAAGAATGAAAATTATTCTTTTGATCATCATCAAAGACACCATAAACTCCCAATGAACTATAAATAGCATAACACGAAAAAAAATTCCATCATTTGATCCAAACTCAAGCAGAAGAATGGAGAAGTGTATAGCATTCATCGTGTGGCCATCGGAGGAAGTGCTTTTTTCTATAGCTTGTTATTAGAAAAAAATTGTATGGTGAAGCCCAGCCCAAAGATGCGTGGCGCGGAGCCCAAAGCGACTATCGTCAGGCCTAAGAAGTAGGTTCAAAGGTAGGGCTGGGCTCAGCCAGGCCCGAGCCTAATTTTGGTCATACCTAGGGCTGACCCCGGCCCTTGGCACAACCCACCCGATAAGCAAGTCTAGTATGGACCTATGTCGTACCGAGCCGGTTGCCGACCGGTACGATCCCCGATACTGGTTCGACCAATCTTGAACTAAGAAATACCATAAATACTTTTGTAGCTAACATGTCTCTCCAGGTAAATGGTAGTAAAAGACAAAATTATCACGTTTCAACACTATATGTTACAAATAATAGCAAGAAATTGAAAAAAGAAAGAGAAAATATATAATCTACTTTTAATCAAGGTTCGTTGTCTCGGTACGGAACTACATACCGGTGGGAATGCTTGTAGTTATTAATAAGAGAAATATTTGTTTATTTCCAATATGCACGTTTACCATTCTGTCTGAAGCCATTTGAGGCACAAAGTAACAAAAAAAAGAGCTTTAACAAACTTACCAGTTAGTAGAAGATAAGAGAGCACATAAACAACAAAATCATGCCTCCCTCTTCAACCTACTTCTTTCTTCCTATCCATTTGCTTCTTTAATTAATTCATTTATTTTATTTTTTCATAGCCTTACAAGTCTCTCAATATTTCAGCTCATACTTTCCTTTGGGAAGAAAAGAGCCACCAAGGAAGTATTTGCCACAATTTTTGCTTGGTGTCTACTATATCGATAAAGTTAGAAAACTAACATTAGATATGCATGATACTTGCCATCTTCTCAGTTCTTGAGATGCAAAATGCAACACGATCATCCATGCTTGTAACCTGTGAAGTTTCATTTAATGGTTCTATAATCGGCACACATGTGAATAGAGGCTTACTATATTGATATAGTCTCAGGGCTCCATCTTTTACATAGTTTATGTTTTTTTTGTTATTTATGTCTTTTCCATCCAAAAGCCATATTTAGGCTTGGATTTTCAGTCGAGTCATCTACTAAGACTGCCAAGCAAAAAGAGTCCACCTAGGTGTGATAGGAAGCCTAACCCAACCCCAAACCACCACACTTAATTGCTTGAGCCTTGGCCTTTCTTTAATGCCCACGGCCATCATTCATCTCTAGAAATGGAGGAGAATGGATGATAGTCTTGGAAATAGAATTGCGCATATTGAATGTTTGGAAGAAGGGAGAAAGTTAGAAAAGAAAAAAAAAATATACAGTATAAATCTGCAGAAATACGTAGAAATCTGCAGAAAACAGCACAGCGAAAAAAATACTATTCACGTGAACAGTAACTCGATCCGGTTACTATTCATGAAACAGTAACTCGGCCTATAAAAAAAGAGAACAACCGCCAAAAAAAGAAGAAAAAACTCTAGAAAGGTGAATGCCACCATAGGCGAAGCCCTAAGAGACCATTTTCCTTCCACTTTCTTCCTGCTTCTTGATCTATTTCTTTTTGGAGCCACTTTCTTGACCCGTCATCCTTCATCTCAATACCTTGGTAGAGCGTGGCCTGAAGATTCTCATTGGATTGGAATGACCAAACTCGCAAAGGTAATTATCCGACTAGTTCTATCACCATCTTATGCCCAGCCCATGTTTCTTCGTCCATCAATCATTATCTCTACCCATCATCATTACCATCGTTGCCATCTATCACATCGTTGGAACCCGAGATTACTGGAAGTTTTTTATTATTATTCTATTGTGGTTATTTTCGGTTTGCTGCACTAGTTATATTTCATTGATTAGGCTTCATTAATAAGATATCTATCATGTTCTGTTTTGCGCTCACATACCTCTATGATGATCTTTTGGGGTGATGAGTATTTGTTGAAGTGTCTAATTAATCGCATCATAATTGATTATTAAGAAATCAATCTACACCTATAGTAACATAATATTCATAACATGGCTATTGCAACTCATAATATGACTGAGTTGCTAATTTTTGACCCCACAAGGTGAACGAAAAAGTGTCAGAAAATGTCCACAGCAGCTGCTGAGGTGCTCAGCTGAGCAGAAACAGACCCCCATGATCCTCCCTAGGGCCTAGAGAAACGAAAGACAGAAAACATACTAGAAAAGCAAAGTCAATATGCTGGCTGTAAAACCTTTATCAAAATGTCGTAGCTATATATAACAAACAAAGTTGAAAAAATGATAGTAATAACTCAATGACAACAAAGTTTTAATACCAGAAAGGTGAGAAGGCTTTGAGCACTATACTCATGAAATGTTTTTGCACTAAATAAATTGCGTATTGCGTCATCCTGCCAAAAAAACAGCAAATATATAGAGACTTAGAAAAGAGGGGGAAGAATGAAATTTAACGTTAAAATATATTAACATCGAATATGATGCCTGAATATTATCAAACCTGTGTATTGAAGAAAATGGTTGCCAGATCATTGTATTCTTTATCATCAGAACAGTAAAACTGTATGCGGCAAAATTAAAGAAAAAATAAGAAAAAATAGCCTTTATTTACAAGATAAGCAGCAACAGAGAAAACATCATAGACATCAATATGATAGACATCTCACATTCACGAAATTTCCATCTGTCCCAGGTGGACGAGGGCATTCAATATCAGGATTAACTTCTGAATTAGGGCATGGACTGCACTTTCTAAATAGTGGTAACCCAAAGGAAATAACTGAGGTTATCAGGGATATAAGGCACACTTCAATGATCTGCAAGATTTTGCACAAAATTCAGACATCAAGCTCCGAGATAGGTGTAAGATTTGAAGTAGGATAGCAGAGAATTGAGAAAAAAAATTTACAGCTGATGTCAGCCAAAGTTCTTAACATACCTTAACTCTATTCCCCTTCTTATGCAAATCTTTTCGACGCCAATTAGTTATATAAAGAGTGAGCTGATTAAATAAGGCTCCTGAATAAGAAAAAAAACAGCATGAGACCAATCACAGAAAGAAGATATCAACCATATAAACTGGACAGATAATCTGTACATCTTTTTAAATCAAAAACAAGGTTAATGAAAACCCACCAAGAAGACCACCAATAACCCCGATAATGGCCATGGGCAGTAATTCCTGAAAAGAGTAGTCTTCTTGACCACTTTACGTGTAAAATAGCATTATATAAATACAGCACTCAATGGAGTATTTGTGAATTAAATATGCAACAAAATGAAACAAGATCAATGTCTAACCCTGATATGTCCCAAATTATGAAGCCACCAGAACCAAAATGTCCACATTTCCCACTCTTGCACCAGCCCATCGCAGACCGAACCACAACAGCCACAACAGCAGATGTAAAGAAAACTCTCCACATAAGCTGGCTTCTCCACCTGCAAGAAACAACAGGACAGCATATATTATCCACTCTCTTTCAAAATCTCAATAAGTTAGTGCCAAAATTTGAACATAAGAAGGAACATAAAGACAAAACTGAGCCTCAAAGTCCTTTTTGGTCAATTTAGCCAGTTTGGGCTAGTTCAAGGAAAAATTGACCAGTTTCAATCCAGTTTGGGTGGTTGTTGGCTAGTTTCAGCTGAAACTAACCAAAAATGATCATGGAAGTGATATTTATTCATAATTTCGATATTTAATGACACTTTGGGCCATTTCTTCATTTGGTTAAACAAATAATGTTGATTATATTTTTTTAGTTACAAGAATTGACACTTATAAATGAAAAATCAAAAATCTGAGAAGTATCTTCCTCTTATTAAACATGGACTTCTGTTTTTAAAATTTTACAAGTATTTATGAGTTTGGTCTTAAGCTATTCAAAAGCACTGTCGTTTTTCTAAAAACAAATGCAGGAAGTCTTCTTTTGGGTCTTTGCAAGATTCTATTCCTATTTAGCAGATCATGTTGGCTGATATGTAGATTCGAAAAACCTAAGCTCCGGTTGTTAGATCTGAGCGCATATATAGGCATGCAAATAGCATATATAGTTGTGTCTTCATAAGTTACATATTGTGCTTGATACAGTGGTATTCAAGATTTCAATTTCTTAATCATTTGAAAGTTTTTATGCTAGTGCATTTACCTTTTCATAGAGACATATAAAGTTAAGTATTTAATGACTGGATTATTATCAAACAACTAAAAATAGCAAAGTGCTTTACAAGAACTTATTTTTTGACAAACTGCTGTAAATGAACTTTCTTTTTGCTAGCACTAGTAACAAGAGTTAATAAGCAAAAAATACAGTTCTAGAAGCTAAAATTTGTGTACAGAAGGGTGAGGAGAAAAGCTTTTTTACCATGAAGTAACCTCTTCCAGGGCAAAGAGTACACCACCAACAGGAGCTCTAAAGGCAGCAGCAACCCCAGCTGCACATCCACAGGTTACCTTTTCAAACATTGAAAAGATATTCATGAACTGAATCCAACAATTATTAAAATACTCATGTATAGAAATTTAAATTGCTAAGCTAGCATCACTGTTACTGCAGACAGAGATGAGAAGGCAATAATCATGCAAATGCATCAAAGGGGACATACTTGCACAACTTCACACAAGTGTATCTTTGCCCATGAGCTCATGTAAAAATGAATTCTCAGACAATCTCTATTTCTGGTCATCATTACAAACCATTTGTATATCATCTGTATATGGATTCCCCACACCAAGAATTAGACAAATAAGACATAGAAGTAGCAGTCTATTCCATGATCCAATTCCCAAATAATGTTGTAATCATGAAAATACTAGAGAGTATTTCATATCGTGAAAATATTCCATCATTTATCATCCTATTGAAATTTTCCAGCTTAAATCAGAATGCTTGTGCATATGTCACCCTAGTACAGTCTTTCTATACTTGTTCAAGCCCTAATAGTTCCGATTGCATTTAGGATTATATCATGCCCTCTGCATCTTTTATATGATAACCTAAAGGAACAACATTTTCTATTCCATTAGAAGCTAATAAAGCAAACTATCTTGACAATAGAGGTCTTTATTTGTGACTTTAAAGGTGAAACAAATAAATGCAGAAGTTATGGATAATAAACAACCACAAAGTGCAAATTTTGAGAGAATGAAAAACAGGTAGTTAATGATAGAGGAGCTCTTACATCTGGTGGAAAAAAGTTGTAAAACACGCTTTTCCTCATGAAGTATGCTTAATATCAGATAGACTGATACCATGCTGCATGGAGAAGGAAGTTGACTATGGTTTGAATGGCTTTCAAGCTAAACCATATCACTGATATTGGGGGAAAGATCTATAAATATATTTTAATCGAGTGATGGCAAAGGGTATACAATGGTATCAAAGAGAAATAGGCTGAATAATGGGTATTTGGTTTGATGAAGTCTTAGTTCAGTTAGCCAAGAATAACAACTCAAAACACCATCCTGCCAAGAGCCTACCATGTCTCTCTAAATAACACGGGCATGCATGCACCATCTACATATCTATGTACACCATAGATCATGATTAATGGTGAGGATTTTGATTTTGAGAAGTCCATCGCTGATTTTTAGTAGGAAGCATTTGGAGCCAAATTGTCTCAAACATCCTAGCCAATACACACATATACATTCATGCATTCATACATACATATACATATACATATATGCATGTATGTATGTATGTATAATATATATATATATATGTATCTGTGTGTATATATCTATATATAATATGTATATATATATATGTATCTGTATATATATATATATAATGTGTATATTATATAATACATGTATATATTTGTATATAAATATATGTATATATGTGCATGCATGAATAAAGAGGTAGAAGTGAGAGAGTCTCTTGAGCTAGAACCCTATGGTAGGATTCTAGCCAATATATTGTCAGTCCAAGATCAAAGATAGACCCTCTAGACTGAAGATCATCTTTTGATCCAAGGTCCGGCGTACCGGTACCGGTCGGCGTACCGGTGGCCGGCCGGACCGGTACGTACCGGTCGGCGTACCGGTGGCGTACCGGCCGGACCGGTCGCCAGATATTTCGAATTTTTTTTTTAAATGTTGTCTCTGTTAGATCTTAAATTAAGTAATGATTGATGTTTTTTTATTACTTTTTTCATGATTTTTGATGTTTTTATATTTAAATTTAAGGTTGAAATTTAAAACATAGATGATGCATGTTATGTTTTTCTCCCGTTTCAAATGATAAAATGATACACATAAAATATCTTCAAATTAAGATACAATCATTTACATACATTTAAAGCACTCTAGGATATCTAAAATCGGGACGAGTGCCGATGACTCTCGTAGATATCCGGATCATAAGTATAATCAGGAGGCAAATCAACCCAATCAGAAGGAATGCGCGCCAGGTTATAAGAACTGTCGGATCTCTCGCTCACGCTCTGGCTCTGAGAGGTGTCCTCTGATTGTGTAGGAGCCCATCCAAATATGGCGGAAGCAAAATCCAATGCACCATATCCATATTCTTCGGGCTGAGGCTGTGGATAATAGAATCCGTATTCGTATGTTGTCGGATCTGCAGTCGTATCCTATCTTCCTAAACGACCTCGAGGAGCCGTCTTCTATATCCAATGATATCCTCACGAAATCTATCAGGTGGTCGATCGTGGTCCGTATCCTGTGTAACACCCGTAAATTGGAACTCACCGGTGAAATAAAGACCACCCTCCAGCTGTGTCTCATGAGTACCATACCGTCCTCCGCTCCCTCCATGGCTAGAAGATCTATCACCACCAGAACCTTCATCGCTGCTAGTCCAAGTCTCTTCCTCGACACTCTCCATTGGGATCCTTTGTTTTCCTT
>JAOXJJ010000914.1:7020268-7043084 GCA_025769935.1 Phoenix roebelenii
GAGAGTCTCGGCCACTTCGTGCTGTCAGGTGGAAAGAAGTGGCCGAGGCCACTTCTTTCTTTCATTTGATGGGAAAGGAGTGGCCGGCCACTCCTTTCCCATCAAAAAAAAAGCTGTGGCCGACAGGCCACAGCTTTTTTTTTTCTTTGAAAGAAGTGGCCTGTGGGCCACTTCTTCCTAAAAACCACGCGCGCCGCGTGGTTTTTGAAACCACGCGCCACGCGATGGTTTTAAAAACCACAGCGCGAGGCGCTATGGTTCCAAAAAAAAAAAATGTTTTTTTTTAAAAGTTCCTTAAAACCACGTGCCCCGCGGTGGTTTTAAAAACCACAGCGCGAGGCGCTGTGGTTACCCAAAAAAAAAACCGTACCGGTGCGAACCGGCCGGTTCGCACCGGTACGAGGCCGGTACCGCTTGGTACCGGCCGGTACGGGCTCCGTACCGGCCGGTTCGCAGATGAAAACCAGAAAATACCGGTTTTCATCTGTTTCCGGTACCGCTCAAGGACCGGACCGGTATGGCATTCCTTGTTTTGATCTTTTGACCATAACATACCGACACTAAACAAATCTTCATAAAAGTTTTAAAGATTCACCAACTGTAAATTGTGTGGCACGGCATGACAATGCCAATACAACTGCTGCACCAAAAGGTATGACACAGCATTTAAATTAAAAAAACCAACCATTGACAAAGACCTACATATCTTGAAACATATAATTAACCAAATTTCAACAGTTTGTATCCTTGTAAACCATAGAACAAGACAAAATATCTTTCTGATATTTTTTATTATATAAATAATGAAAGCATTTCCAATTTAGATGGAACTGATTTTATAACAATAGGTAAGAACAAATATCTCTCCCTCTCTCTGTGCATACAATATAACCAACAATACACAAGAAGTTTGGTACAAAACTTCTTCCTTGATAATGATTTCTTTCACAAATGTCAAGAATAACATTGTCTAGAATATAACATTTCTTTAACAATCATTCTTCTTTAGCAGCAACCTCCAAAGTCAGTTCTGAAGAATCATGTCCAAAATAAAAATAGTGCACAAAACAATGCCCCCATTACATCATCACCATGAGTACCACCTGGTCTACCATCACATTCAATCATAAATATCACTACCAGCACCATCACTCTTAACAAGCCAAAAACACAAACTGAAGCATCACTATCAGCAATAGTCCCCACTAGATGAAAGATCTCATGTATACCAATAAAAACATCAGCAATAGCTCTCATGTTGTCACAAGTAGCAACTTGCATGGACTTATAAATCCAGTGAGATTCCAGAAACATTGACATTGCTGTTTGGATGTTAAAATGAATACTATGAAACTTTTGATTTTTTTCAATAAAACATAAATAAGACTAGACATGCTGGGCAGTTAGCTTTTTCAACTTTTACTCTAGACTTATTGTGTGATGTCTACCAAACAATGTTGAAAGAGTGGTCTAACATCAAATCCATAACTATAACATTAGCATACAGACAAATGCAAAAGAATCTAAGAACTGTCACAATAACAATTTAACATTCAGAAAAGCAAATATACAAATATATCCATACAAAATATCTGAATGGATCGGAATTTAAACATAACAGAATGTGAGTCAAATATGTAAATAACTACAATTTAAAAAGCAACTTCCAAATGCAGTATCTCATAACAAAAAGAATGTGAGGAATACCATAATTCAGAGAGGAACAGACAACTCACAAGGTCTCGGCGATCTCGATCACTCTCGAAAATGCGTAACCACCTTGAACTTAGGTGATACTTTGTGGATCCGCACTGTATATGTTCATATCATGATGGCCATAAATTAATAAAAATGAGACACTAGTATTTGATAATATGCTGAGCTAAAAAAATAAGGGAAGTAAATATTAAAAAGCCGCATGTATTAAAAATTTAAATAGCTAGAGTCAAGTTGCATACAACAAGAAAGGAAAAAGCAATCACAAAAATTCTGAAGTAACACTACCAAAGTTTACTAAAGCAATAAAGTGAAAATTAAAATTACATGTCAACATGAAAATGAACAATTGCATAGTTGATTGTAAGTTTGTAACCAGTGCTTTTAAATTGTGCTCCATGAATAAGGCTAATTCCACAGCCAAAAGGAATCAGGTTAGTTTTCATATGGCTCAATATCAACATACTGAAAGTAGAAGCATCATTTGATGTGAAGCATGGGTACATTCTTAAGATAGCCGTCTACAAAGCCTATACTTAGGATATCACCTGATACTGGTCAAACAATTCCCATTAGTATTCATTTGTTGGTTTATCACATACCAACAGGATATGGTATGGATACCACCCGGGTCAAGTAGCTTCAACAGTGAAAAATGGCATCCCTATGCAAGAGACTTTCCCCACTACATGGTTTGCGGAGGGTCAGATATATGCAACCTTACCCCTACGTGCGCAAAGGTTGTTTCTGTGTTTCGAACCCATGATACCTAGTTCACAATTGAACAACTTTACCATTGTGACGAGGCCCACTTCCAGGTTCAACACTCATCCAGAATTTATTGAAGAAAAACCCCCTTCGACCTTTATCATTATGTGCCCGCGCTATAGAAGAAAAAGCTTATGGAAGGGAAGTGGTGAAGAGATAAATCTATAAGCATAATCATAGCCATCTAGCTTTCTCCCAACTATTTGAAGTTGGCTCTATGGATCCTCATTCGCCGTGTATTCCCATTTAGGGTCACCTTGTTACTCCAGGTTCCTCTATATTCTTCCTCACAATCTCCTTCCATGTTATCTCAAGTCTTCCACTCCTTTTCTTAACACCTCCAACACAAAGTAATGCCCCTTATTGGAACCTCCTCACATCTCTATTATACATGTCCGTACCATCCCGGTCAATTTTGTCATTGTCGTTAATTTGTGCAACTCCTACAACTACTCTAATATATTTATGTTTTGTTTAATCCTTACTAGCTTTACCACACATCCATCATAACATTCTATTTAGTAATACATTCAACCTTTTTTCATGTACTTTCTTTATTGCCCAGTATTCTGAGCCATGAAACATGACAGGCCTATTGTCTTATAAATTTTTTCCTTAAGTCTCCAATCTATGAGTCTAGCATATAATATTCTGGATGCCCATATCACATAATATTCCTAAATGCACCTCATCATTTTGTGCAACCAACTCTAATTCTATTACATATATCATCATCAAGCTTCCCATTATTTTGTATAATAGACCCTAAGTAATAAAATAGGTCACTTATGGTATCTCTTGATCATCAATCTTAATTTTTGTAACATCATCATTTCCATATTCACTAAATCTACATTCAACGTACTTTGTCTTTGTTCTACTAATCTTTAAGCCTTTATCCTTTAATGTTTTCCTCTGTAAGTCAAACCTACTACTAAATCTAGTTCTCCTTTCATCAAACATCATATTGTCTGCAAATAGCTACAATACAGTACTTTTTTTTTGAATATTAGTAGTAAGTTCATCAATAATTAGTGCAAAAAGATACAGGCTTGGTATTGGTCCTTGATGCAAACTCATAGTAACTGGAAATACACTTATTTTATCACATCAACTCCTAAGACTTGTCAATGTCTCAGCATACAAGTCCTCAACTTCAACAGACCAGTTCTAAAATATTCCTTCTTAAATCCAATCAAATTACTTTACTTAGTATCCTATTATTGAATTTCTCTCTGTTAGTGAAGACCATATATAGACTTTTCACTTTCTCTGCATTCCTATCAATTGTCTAAGTAAAAAAAATAGCCTCCATTATGGATCATTGTAAACTGCTTATCAGAAACAATTGTTATTCTTCTGAATCTTTGTTTATTTACCTTTTCCCATAATTTTATAGAGTGGCTTCTAAACTTAACTTCCCAATAACTAGAATAGTTTCATAGATCACCTTTATTCTTATATATAAGTACTACAATTCTTCCTGGTCATATGATGTTTTCTTGGTTTTTAAACTTTCATTAAATAAGTTAGCCAATTAACCCAGCGTCTCCAATGAATTTCCAATTCTCAATAGGTATTTCATCTGGCCCAAATGCCTAATATTTTTTGTTCTTTCCAAAACTATCTCCACTTCACTTTGATGAATTGTGTAAATAGAACCTTCACTTGTACTTACTTTTGTTTCAATAAAAATTTCTTTATTAGAATTTCTTGTTTAAAGTTTTCAAAATCATAACTCCACCTTTCTTTAATTTCTCATCTTTCACTAATATCTTATTATCCTCAACTTTAATGCATCTCAATATTCAATGTTTTTAGATTTCCGCTTTCTAGTTTTAGCTATTTTATAAATTTCATGCCCACCTTCTTTTGAATGAAACCAATCATAGAATTTATCATATGATGCATATCCCACATTTTTCTCTTTTAGATTCCACCATCTTATCTTAAGACATTTATAAATCATTTTCTTTTTGCATTTAATGTATAAATAAAAGACTAATAATCCATGTTGTGTGGTTAAACTCACTACTGGTATTATTGGTGTCACCTTGCAATCCTTACATATTGATATTTCTGTTCTTTTTAATGAAAACATAATATACTTGTGACAAATTTAATCCACTCTTAAAGGTTACTAGATATCCATCTCCCTTCTTAAAATATGTGTTTGCAACTGCTAAGTCATAAACTACTGCAAACTCAAGAATCAGAACTCCTATGAAATTCTACCCCAGACCAAATCCACCATATGCTCTCTCATATCCCATATTGCTCCTCCTTACAATGCTTATTTAAATAACCATCCATAAGCATCTTTTCTTCTTTAAGAAAACCTTGCATTGATCCATCCAATTCCTCCCAAAACTGTTTCTTAATCCTCTCCTGCAAGTCTAATGTGGTATATAAGCACCAACTACAACAATAATCTCCTCATCTAAAACTAATTTAATAGCTACTAATTTATCCTATATCCTTTTTACATCTACAATTTTAATATTCATTACCAAGTTTCGCTGAATTGGTACCAAGGGTCATACCGACTGGCTACCGATTCGATACGGTACCAATAGTACCGTGTCGACCTGAGGCATGCCAAAACCAGAGGGAGAGAAGGAGAGGGAGGGAGAGGGGGGGAGAAGGAGAGGGAGGGAGAGGGAACCACGGGCGTAACTTTAATCTCCAAGCCTCGATATGTGTGGCAAGAAAGAGAGGTGACGACATTGTGAGAGAGAAGAGAAAGTTAGAGATGGTGGTCCATGGTCATCTTCACCATCGTCGTCGTCGTCATTATTGGCAACGGCAGCGGCAGTGATGGAACCCTAACCCTAGCAAGGCAAGCTGCAAGAGGCAAGGAGGATCAGGAGAGAGGGGAGAGAGGGGAGAGAGGGGTTTGAAGGAATTGAACCCAGTTCCATTCTTAAAAAACTGAAACTGCTTGAAAATAGGCAGAACCAAGCGATTCAGCTCAGTTCAAGCTGGTTTTGACCTAGGACCAAATCTGGTGGCCGAACCATCCCAATTCCTAGCCAGTCCGGTTCGATATGCCGTGAATAGCCCAATTTAGGATAGTAAGCAAACCTACTCCATTTCTAGTGTTATCTTTACCTACATATAACAATTTATAACCATCTAAAGTATTCTTGGATTTATTACATTTCTATTTTGTTTTTGTAGACTAACAATGTTGATTTTCTTGTATCATTGTATCCACTAATCTCTACTTTTTCCCCTCAAAGTTCAAACATACCAAGTAGCAAATCTAATTCTCCTTTTTTATATAATTACCTCTTCAGGTTGACCATCATTGGACTGGATTTCTACTAGATGATTCTAATCCAAAATAACCCTTGCTCATTTGTCACTGCAACCAAGTTACTTATCACTTGTGGGCAACCACCTAACCAACCCTTGCTTATTTGTCACTCAATCGGGTCACGCTGTAACAGTCATTTATGGACAATAGAAGACAAAATTATAGATAGCTTAATAAACTAGACACAAACAATATGATACATACCATAGTTATATATGAAGAGTCTATATCAATTATTTTGTATTCCCGCTACATCCCTGTCCTATCTTATCAACATTCACCATGTTAGTGTGTCTGCATAACATACTATCCATATTTTGTATCCAAGTCCACTCTTCACAGGCCAGCATTTCACACATGTTGGCATAAATATAATGCATAATCCAGTAAATGGATAAGCAACTGGTGTATTTTTGACTTTTGGATTGCCTTCCTAATCAATGACTAGCCACTGCATTGTCATCATATAGTATTATCATACCGTCAGTCATTTGAGTTCTTCACATGTACATACAATTTTAACTTGGACCAAAATTGTTCTACATTAGAAAAACAACATTCTAAACTGATTTATAGAAACTTAGCATCATAGACCATCCTACATGTCTTTGCCGATTTATTCAAAATGTGTAGTTCATAGTTTCAAGTAACCTAGCATATAAAATAGCAGTAATTGAATTATATAACTTTTACTGAATTATCATACATACGAATAATACATTGACGCATTAACAAGTAGACTAAATAAACTAATGGTAAAAAAATATAAGAGGATACATGACTAAAAGATAATGTATAAACATTTTATGAAAAGTGGTTTTAAACAATAAGAGAAACAATAAGTGAACTAATGATACACCATATGATAATAGAATCTTCATTTAAACACACATGACTCAATTTGCTCCACCCTACATAGAATGTCAAGGTGGCTCATATCTACATAAACTACAAGTCACCACCCTAAAAGCTATATAATATTGCATCCAGATAAACGCATGTCATGTTGTCAGTAGTTGCACTGGCTTCACAACACCTAAGGCAAGAGGCTACTTTGGTGGAAATTAAGGTTTGTTGTACTGGTATCAGGCACCATATTGGCTAGGTAATAGGTCAATATAGCATTGCACAGTATAGTGGACCAAGCTGACTAGGTACCGTTATACCAAAAAACATATTTTCTTTTTTTTTATTTTTATGTTTTACCTCTTTAGGTTTCCAATTGTGATACATGGTTTAAGGGGATTTCTTATCTGATGTTCTCACAAGTTCGCATGGTTTTATTTCTAGGTATATGTTTTAAGGTTTAAAAAATTAGAGGACAATGCAGAAGGCTTAAAATTGAAATAAAGTATAAAAAACTATGTTTTAGAGAATATTTACATAAAATAAATGAAAATTACAACACTTAAGAAGAAATAATATCAACTTATTTCACGTTTGTCGTACCACATGAACTGCCTAGTTTGGGTGTACCATACCATACTGGGTATCGAATCAGTACAAGCCCCATACCAACTCATACCGCCCCAAATCAGAATGCATATCGTACTATGCCAACTCATACCGTCTGCTTTTTGGCAATACCATGATAAAAAGTGAAAATAAAAGGAGTCTTGGTAAAAGATGTGTATGTACCATATAGACCATACCATACCGAACTAGTTACGTACCACAATAACCGATACTTGCACTTACTTTGAGTCCAATATAGAGTATGTTATACATATTATAGAATATCAACATACAGGTCCTGTTCATAATCAAAGCTTAGGAGTTGATGCCAACCTAGGTATTATCCCTAATTCTGTTGCTGATAATTTGGTTTGTATTGTCCCAAATGGCCACCTGGATGCTCATATGTCCTTCAATACTGGTCTGGCCATCCTAACACAGGGAACTAGGAGATAGCATACCATGTCCCATAAGGGAGGTAAGGTTGTGGAGGATAGTAATGAACCACATATGAAGTCTGAGGAGAAAGATATGCTCATGGTCGTACATTAGGGTGGGGCCAAAATACTCACCCTAGCTATAGGATGTATATACTAGTGGCCTAGTGCCATATATCATGATCCTAAGTATCTATCAAGATGTCAAGAAGACCTAGTCCATGTGCGATATCAGTATAGCATCCTAGATCAGTGCTTAGTGGAAACTGGAAATAACCAAAGATGAAGGTATGGCCTGTGCATGTCTGCCGAGCATCTTCTTGCTATAGGACCCCAAAACTATCTACACTATGTGAGATGCCAAAGACATGTCTCAAAGTGAAAAATCAAAATGATATGATGCCATAGACATGCAATTCCCCTACTATGACTAATACAAAAAGTTAGATCTTATATTCATCCCAATCATCAAGAAGTACACCCTATTAGTCCATTCCCTCTGGATGTGTCCTAGAAAATTTCTAGTCCCTTCACCATCATGTAACCAACTTTTCTCCTCTCTTTTCACTTCTGCTTTCCACTATTCCTAGATAAAATAGTAAGTATCCTAAGCAAGATTTAGGTCCAATCAAAACAAGATGGTATCCCTGGTACCATACCATTTCAACAAGAAAACAAGATCCAGCTGGTTATGGGACACTGGCTCTCTCTTGAACTATGACATCTCGACCATCCGATTGCATCTTGATGCTTAAGATGCACCAGGACAATTAGAACAGATCGAGATGATCTTGGAATAAAGTAATCCTTATCTTTCTCCAATAAACAGATCATAACTGCAAGTCTCCAATTCTACTCACACCTACAAGATGAGGTGTTCAGAAAATGATGCAAACTATTAATTATACTTAGATCCTTTGAAAATTTCAAATTCAGAAACCACATCTTAATTGTGAAGAAAAATAAAAAAGTAGCAGCTAAAAATCCAAAACAACCATTATTTCTAATGTACTTAATATATTTTTAGAACAAAAATGAAAATGTTCTTTACGACATGCTTCACCAAGTTGTATTGCGTATATTCTAACAATTGCATTGCTTTGATGAAACCTACGCTCAAACTCTACGAACGCACTTTCTTGTTTCAGCATTATCTGATCTAGAGATTTTAGTATAAAAAAAAATAAGCATTCTATATTTTTACTGTGATTTAATAATCAAAAGGATACCTTTAATGTCTTTAATAACAAGAGATGCTACTTGATGATCCTCTGAGTTAAATCCTGATCCCAAGACCCATATCAGTCCAGTGCTGGTTAGGAAGGTGTCGCCTTGGAGTTTCACTAGCATGCCAACTTTTTTTTTTGTTTTCCTTTTTACTATTTGTTTATTGATTTAATAATTGTTAGATGGTTTTTGGTGTTTGTTTATCATGATTTAGAACTAGGGAAGGTTTCTGAGCCCAAAAATGGTTTTATGATACTGGTACAAATATTGGGACCAATTCAGTATGAGGTTTATGATGCTCATAAGCTGAACTCTTTTCTCTTCTCCTTCTCTCAATCAACAAAGAAGAGAAAAATAAATAATTATGTCCCAGCAAATATGTCACTAATCCTTAATGTTTAATAGTACCAAACCATAGATATAATAGCATTTTGCATGTCTTAAACAAACAGGGAAATTCTCAGTTGGAAAATTTCTTTTGCAAAAACAAGTTTATAATTTTAAGCAGCCAACCCATACTTGTCCAAGAAGAGAAGCGATACAAGCACCAGTATGGACAAGAGGTCCTTCTTTGCCTAAAGCAAGCCCCCCTCCAACCGAGCCAATGCTTCCAAATATCTGTCAAAGAAAAATGTAAAATAAATATATAAAAAGAAACAACCATTCAGTTGATAATTCATAGGCAAAGTAAAGGGACAAACCTTTCCAATCAATGTTCTAAAAAGAAGGATTCCATGTGTATCAACTCCTATATGTAGATATAAATGTCACAATTCAATCAAAGGAAATGGATATAGGATTATTATGATTCCCACCTAGTGCTTACCATTTAAATAACCTTTAATTTCAGGAATACCAGATCCTGCTGCCGCTGGTGCAAAATGTGTGACTATAAATACAGAAGAAAAGACCAAGCCCAAATTGAAAATTATGTACACCAAGAAACCCGCAAAATATGAGTGTTGTATTATAGAGAAAGTCGCAGCATATTTCCAGCCAGAAAAGTTTTCAACAGCTAGATTAATAAAAACAGCAGCTAATCCAGTGCCTGAAAGTAAAAGATAATGTTCATGTTAATAATTCTCTTCTAATAAATCCAAAGATGTTGCCAAGCTAACTAAAAAGTAAGTTGAAAACAAGCTAGAAAGACAAAAAAAAAAAAGCATAATTGGAAAGATTTGGTAAACTTCCTATATCATTAATTTAGCCCCATAATTGACAAAGAAACAAAGTTTCAAAAAGATAGGACATGGAAATGAAAAGTGAGAATAAATTAGTTCGTACCTAAATGGAGGTATAAATTCTAATGCATAGAAGAAAGCATGGTAGAAAATTTCATTCTCAAATACAAGGAAAACAAATTTGGATTATATTTCATTTAGCTTTTTTCTGTTATGATTGGGCCTTGACGGTTTAAGCAATTTTATACATTACATTCACACTTAAATAATTTTCTAGCCAAGAGGTAGAAATTGAATAAAATGAAGGAACCCAAATTATCATACAATGTACTTGCATATGAAAAAAATAAAAAAAAAAATAAAAAATCAATTTGCTCCTTAGCGACCCCCATGTTATGTCCCCTCCTATTAAAATCCAATAAATTCCTCTTCCCCACTCCATGTTACTACATTTTTACCTTTAATTAATATATCCCCTAGTATATTGTAATTTTTAGCTTAGTGTCAATAGAAACCTGGAGTAGTTGTGGTGATAAATATAAATAAACCAAAGCCAAAGGACACCCCTAACCCAGATAAACCCAGCTTTCAATCAGAGAGAGACTCGCAAACCAAGGATTAGAGTACAGCATGCTTTGCCTACTCCAATCATGAGCTGGCATAAAATGCACCATGACATGCCATGCCATGCCATGTGGAATCGTGCTGGTCCTAGGCCAGCATGCAACAACTCAAGGCAAACAAAGCGGGTCTGCGCCAGCCAAATGGATTCCTACAGAATTACCATCTCCCCCTCTCCCCACAATTATGAGTTCGAATAGTCTACTTTACTAAGAGAATCTCCTTTCTACAGATTAGCCATCTTATTTCAATGATGGTCCCCATCTTATCTTAAATTGCCTTAGCAAAACAACTTAATAGCAATTCAAGAAAGGTTGAACTTAAATTGAGGGCCTTGTCAAAGGACTCATATGTCAGATAATCATAACATGGTCCATAAATAATTGGATGCCGGTTGTTGGTAAATATTAAGTTTAGGGTTGAGTTAGCAACATCCATTTGCTAATTGATATCAATAATCAACAATTATAAATTATTGCATGTTGATATTGCATGATTTGCAACAAATGCTCTTCATTCTATTCAATCTTTTCATTGCTCTTCTACTTGTACCATGCAGATTGCAGATATCTGTGTATGTTAATGTATTCTTTCAGTAAAAACTATGCCAGTGTTTCCTGAATACAATAAAAGTATTTTAATGATTTAATTTTGAAAAAGACCACCAAAAAGTAAATGACATATAATCTATAAAGCTAGCTAATGCATCTGATTTATACACTATCTACATGACGTTATGTTAGCTAGATTATCTTTAAAGTTTAGATAGCTTAACATAAAAGGCAAATCAATCAAACTTTTGTACACTTCAATGTATTAAAAAGTGGATAGCAGACACATAGCAGACAGGGTATTTCATAGAGGATAGTGGATAGCGGCCACTATGAACCCAAAGCAGGCTGTTAAAACATATTCAATGTTTTTCTTACTAAGTATCAAAAATCAATACTTCACATCAAACTTCATGCAAAAAAAAGAAAAAAAAATAGGACAAAGCTATAAAAAATTAAATACCATATCAACATTCATATAATGTAAGGTCCACAATCTAGTGACAAATATCATTATCCACCCAATATAATCGCTCATAAGACAAAGTTATCCACAATCACAAAACATCAACCATAAAATAAAGATTTCTGACATGCTAGGTGGTGCATCAACTATAGATTGCCAAAGGGATAGCTCCATTGCCGAAGCTTTGGTGGTGCAGCTTTGGGAAGGACGCCTCAATTATTTTCGACTCTCTATTCTTTTCTTCTTTCCAAGTCTCCATTCAACTAATAAGGGACCAACTAAGTGGATCAGCCCTTCTTTTAATAAACACTAGAACAAATCAAATCTTGCTTAACTGCTGAATTGGTCCAACCTGCTATGGACCAAAGCACCCATCATGGATTCAAAAACTACCAAAACGAGACGTTAAAACTAGCAATATACCATCCCAATGTGAAACCGGCATTAGCATGGGTGCTGGGACACCGACACCCCTTAACTAGTAACTAAGGTCCACCGAACCAGTACCGGAACCTATACCAGTCGATGGCCGATTCGATACGGTACCTACTGACACATGGTACGCAGAGGCGTGCCAATTGTTTTCAATGTTTTTTAGGTTTGATTTATTGGTAATCAGTTTGTTTCAACTTTTCGATAATTTTATAAGTATAATTTGATATCTCTTGATGTTCTTTTATGTTTCTATGATTCCGATACAACCAAAATGATGTCTCTTGATATTTTAGAGTGATGCAAAATATAAAATGATTAGTGAGATGTTGTATGCTACAAGAAACAGCATAAAATATTCTAAAATCAATTAGTGAAATACAAAATATAAAATGATACAATCAATTACATATATTTAAAGTATAATATACATATTGATATCTAAAATCTTATCGAGTGGCAATGCATCTTGTAAATATCCGAATCATTAACATAATCAAGAGACACATCGGCCCACTCCTCTAACCAAGTTGCGACGTAGTCATGTACGCTCATCCCATAAAAATCACGCTTTAGGTTATAACGGCTCTTGGATTTCTCACTAACGCTCTGGCTTTGAGAATTGTCCTCTGGCTGATAATACGACTGTAAAAGGGCCCATCCAAATATGCTGGCAGCAAAATTCAACTAGTAAAATGCTCTGGGCTACATAGGGTAGTAGCTACTGGAAGACGATGTCTCAGACGCACCATATTCAGATCCATATTTATATGGTCATAGATTGCATGTGACTGCGGATAATAGGATCCAGTATACAACTCAAAACCTGATACGTTTATGGATCCTACTCCATGTGTGAGGTTATCTGCAGCTACATCATGGTATGCTGAACCAGCCCGTATCAGCCAATTCAGCCCTTACAAGCCCGGTCTGGTGGCCTACCGGTACGATTCCATCGTGGAAACCGATAAGCATTGGAGCCAGGAAAGAAAGGGAGAAATAGCGAGCAAACAAGGCAGGAGGAAGAAGCAGCCGACGTGGACACCTACGGAGGCCGAGGCCGCGGCCGCGGAAAAAAAATTGAAGATTTTTAAGTGATTTGCTGACTTCAGTTAAAAATTTTCAAAAATTTCAAAATTTTTAAGTGAAGTTAGCAAACCCTCTATCGACTTCACTTAAAAATTTCTATATTTTTTCTGCGGCCGCTTCTCCTGTTTCGAAAGAAACATAGGACACGGCCGCAGCCTCAGCCTTCGTCGCGTCCCCACGGCTTCCACCGCACCCCCGCAGCCTCCGCCGCCCCCCCGGCCCTCCGCGGGAGTACGCGGTCTCTCCTTCCTCCCTCCTCCGCTCGCTCGTTGTTTCTCTTCTTCTTCGACTCCAACTGGGCTCTCCTGATACGGGCCCAGTACCGAACGAGCTGAACCGGCCCGGTCGCCGACCGGTACAGCTTCCGGTACCGGTTCAACATATCCTGAGCTACATCATATCCTCCTCAATGACCTCCAGGAGCTTGTTTCCTATATGCAATCATATCGTCGCGGCTTCTACCAGATCATGCACCATGGTTCCTATTCTATGTAGCATGCATAAACTGAAACTCACCAGTGAATCAAAGACCACCCTACGCTGTATCTCATAAACGATAGTCTCATGTCCTCTACTCCTTCCTGGCCAACAGATCCATGATCACCAGAATTATCATCGCTGCTCTTTCTGATCTCTAAATCTGAGTGAATTAACACCTCCACACTTTCTATCAGGGCTGCAACTATCTTTTCTTTTTCTTTTTTTGCTAAGCTGAGCAACTGTCTGCTTACCCTTCGTGCTCCTCTCTGTCTGGCTATCTGAGATAACCAGCTAAAGCTATCATAGTTAACAATTATCTAATAACGATAACTATAACGCTAAATGGTGCTAGCGAGCTCCGAGTACAAGCACAATTTAGTGGTACCCAATATCTAGTCTGGCCAAAGCCTAATCTATCATAAATGTAGCTACATGTGTGACCTAGACTTGGTCGATCACTTCACTGACCCATGAAGTGTCACGTGGTCTGCTAAATCTTGCAAGCAATTTTCCACAACTAAACAACGTGGTCCACTAAATCTTGCAAGCAATTTTCCACAACTAAACAGTTTGCTGATCTCCTTGAACTTGTAAACATATGTTTAGGTATTTCACATGTCTCTTCTAGTGGGTAGGCTTTAGTTTGTGCATTTAACTTTTGGCTTTTATATCATGCACTGCAATTAGCATAAAAGGTGAGCTAAAATAATCCAGTCTAGATTATCACAAAATCACCAATCACATAAATACCGTTACCAGGCACTCAAAATTTGAATTACTAAACCAAGTCAAGCAACCTCATGCATTACATAAATTATATATAAATGATCAGTGCCTCTTACCAATTCCAATAAGTAACGCAAACAACCATTTAAGACATACATAATACCAAAGCCACAACTTTCCTCTCTGCGCCTGCAACATCTCAAAGCAAGAGAAATAATTACAAAAGTCAGAATCAACAAAAAGATCTCACATTTGATCTAAGAAACAAATTTTACTCAAGAAGAAACCCTAAATTTCTCAACCTGCTGCTCCCTGTAGGCATAATTCTCGATCACCTCGTAATCAAGGCTCTCCACCCCTGCGCCGCCATTGCTCCTCCTCGCAAACTCCTCTTCCTCCGCCTCCGCCTCCTCGGAGTTCGGCAGCCGGGACCAGACGAGCCTCGCCGTCTCGATCCCATTCTGTATGTGATTCGACAGCATAGCGCGGCCGGATCAGATCCGAAACCCTTGATTCAAAGAAAACCCTAGGCAATCGATGTTCCTTTCTCCAAATAAGACGCGATCCCTGACTCCGCACGGCACCGAGAGCGAAGCTACGATCTGAGAAGAAGTGAGGAGACGCCGATCCGAGGCTCGGAGGGCATGGAAAATGGGACGAAAATAGAGAGAGAGAGAGAGAGAGAGAGAGTCCGCTTTGCGAAGAAGAAAATGGACTACGGTTTGAGGGAGGCGATCCAGGGAAGAAAAGTGGTGGTGGAAATGACTGGCGTTAGAAAGACGTCCAAGGCTGTAGAAACGGGTTCCGGTGGCGCTTTACGCTGTCCCGCGGAGGCATTTAAGGGTCGTCTCTCCGCAGCCTTGGGGCCTGGGCCACCAGTTTAAGCTTTTAGATAACATCCTTTGCGCGAATCACCGTTGAAGCATCCACTAATCGCTTTGAGAGCCGTGCAATAGATGATCCAATGGTAGCTTTGCGCGAACCCCTTTCCACAGAGGCGAACTGAGCGCAGAGAGAAATACTCGAGGGGATAACTACCCATTGCTGGAGGGATTTATAGCTTGGACATCTGAGATACATGAGACAGAACACGTGATGGTAGGTGCGGCTGCGGATGGTTTCATATTCAGAAGCTCCGAGCCGCCTGCTATTTTAATTGGCCTTCGTCTATTTTTGGATCCGCAAATTAAATGCCTCTACCCGACTAAACTTGATCAGAAAATTTGAAAAATTTTGAATATGGTCCAAATATAGGTTGCACGAGACTCCAACAATACATAACTTTTTTAATCTATTAAATAACATCTAATAATGGCAATTGATAATCTCCCAATCTTATTCTTTCATGTTATTACATTAAATTTAAGCATTTCTTAATCTGACATCAAGTTTGCGCTCTATCAACACACACAAGCTCACCAAGCCTAACCATAAGCCTGAAATTGTAGCCTAAAACTAACCTTCTAGCAGGATTAAAGGCTCAACCTAGGCTTGATTAGGCATAGACTATTTCAATTAATCAAGCTTGACTTGATCAAACCCTAGCTTGGCCTAATTTGATTCGGATGACAAAATGGCTCCAGCAATCAAGCGAGGCCACTAGAGAGATGAAGAAGCATCGAAGTGATTAGGGATGGAGGAGAAAATGTACTTTGACGGTCAGGAGAGTGAAGAGAGAACAAGAGGGAGGAGGGAGTAGAGGGAAGAGAGAGGATGTGGGTGGGTGCTCTAACAAAAAAGGGACAAGAAAGAGGCAGATGGAGGTATTGGGAGATAGGATAGAGGGTAGGTGCATCCAAAGTCGAGAAAAGGGAAGAGACAAGTAGAGATAGGGATCGGAGGAAATGAGAGGAGAGAGGGAGAAGGAAGCAAAGAAGGGTGAAGGGGGAGAAGGGGTACGAAGAAGGGTAGAGGGCACCAAGATGGACTTGCGGAGGTGGGAGAGGGGTGTAGACTCCACTGGAGATCCTTTCCTATGCTCCTAGGCCTAAAATCAATAAGTGGTCATACTCCTAAATCTTGAACTCTTTTTTGTTACTAAAATCTACTCTATCTTACATTTAACAATTGCATACATAATTAAACCCATTGCACACAATTGCATTTATTAAGACATTTTTTCAATTTCAAAACTAATTAACCCACTTTGATGTAATTGCACACATCTCACTACATTCTTATCTAATTCGTACACTGTCTCATATAATTCTACCTCTAATTCATCAATTATGGGCTCAATTGAGTAAAATTCATATTAATTTTACCATATTAAGTTAAAGTAATTAACATGATTCATCCATTCTAGCACAATCACTAACTGAATCTAATTTTCTTTAAATCACTAACAAATTTTACTTTCTTTACAACCTAATTAGTGATTTGCGGGGCTATTGAGACTTTTCTGAGCTTAATTTGACCAAATTTCATATATGCAAATCAATTGGACTTGACTTAGTTCAATTTCAAGACATTTTAATCCAGATCAAACTATCATAGATTAGGCTCACAAATAAATTGTAGTCTAATATCGTAGCCTACCTATTCCAATAAAAATTATAAAATTTGTGGAAATGGATATCTCTACATCCACTAATTAAACTTAATTCAAAATACCTAAAAACCACCTGAAAATACTTAGAAAATGAAAAAGGGGCAAGAATATCAAATAGATCTATTGTCTCTAAGCTCTAACTTTTTCTTTCAAAAATAAAGGGAGGAAAGAACTTCTAGCCATCAGTTCTAGGAGAAAACATCCAAGCCATCAAACCAAACTTGGACCATGGATCCTTCCTTCAACCAATGATACCCTTCCATTTGGCATCATCTCAACCCTTCCTCAATTCAAAAATTCTAAACTTAACCATTGATTGAAGCCTCATTCTAAAAATTCTTCCACATATCTAAAGCATTAAGTGCATAGCTTTCAAGCCTCATGAAAGCCAACTACTACTTCCACAAGAGCTCCATCAAGTCTCAATCAACTCATTAAGGAGCTTTAGTTGTTTTCATTGAAAAAATTTAATTTCTATTATAATAAGTTTCAAGGGTTGAAATTTGGAAAAATGTCCATCCAAACCTTGAAGGCTAAATAAAGGGGGTTTTGGTTGATTACCGGAGAAAATCAACTGGGTTGATTGTGAGTCCCTCCAAAATAATTTTGTTGTAATCTTTGAAAAATTATAATGAAATTTTCAAAAAGAGTTTCTCGGGGAGTGGACGTAGGTGCTAAGCTTAGAACTAAACCACTATAAATATTATGTGTTTGATTGATGTGAGTGCTATCTCATTTTTGTCATATTTGCATTCTCACTTTGACACTTACTTCATTTTGAAACTTAGTTTTTAATTGCACATACTTGTTAGTTTCTTTTTAAAACCCAATTCAACCCCCCCTCTCCCTTTGGGTTGTGTATCTAGGCAACACAAGTTGACTATTTTATGGAAAGACTATGTAGAGTGATGAATATATAAAGAGATCTTATTCAAAACATTTAATGACTTAATCTGTTAATGAGTTCAAGTTGTTATCAATAAGCTATGATTTAATGAAAATAAATTTGTTAGATTGATTATTTACTAAGTTTTTGTGGGTTTTATTCTTACAAGGATCTAGAATTGATATAAAATGAAGAGCAATTAAACTAAAAGTAAATGAATTTGACTCAGTTGATTTGAATTGGCCATCTGACTTCAACATAATAGCATTGTTATGCACAACCAGTCATGCACCAGCAATCACATAATCTAACCACAATGAATCTCAGCATGTTGTTTAAATGAGGTTCCATACCAGTGTATTACTACTTCCTATGTGGTTACCTATAGCAATACCTAACATAGTACAAAGTCAATCACATAAATTCAATATGAATCGCAAGATCTAACCATAGTGCCAGGATGCTCATTTTATATCCATAATTTAGTGACAACAAGTAAATTACTCACAAAGCTTCAATTCAATAAATGGTCAAACAACCAACATTAGTGAAAGTATTATCAACATAAAATGTTTGTGATAAACATCAATATATACCTTATCCAAATGCTCATTATAAGAAGAATACTTACACTATCTCCAACTACAAAATGTTTACCACATCCAAACATAAAAGGTATACTAATCCAAAGACAAAAGCTACTTTGAACCTATATATCATGTACCACCAACTATTCAATTACAATAAAATAATCAAAAGACAAGTTTCATAGACCAAACTCAATGTCATAGACTAAAACCAAACCACGTTTCAATGTTCCTTGTACATTGCCTCTACACATTTGTTCTCTTCGGATCTTGTCGAGAGAGGGTGGAAGTATTAATCTGGGATGTCTCTTATCTTTCTGGTAACTGTATCTAAGCAAGCATTGGTAATAATCCTTAACAGCTTGCTACCGAAACCATATATTGCCCTCTCTTTATAAATCCAACTCGTCACACACCATGGATTGAGGAAATGATTGAAAATACTGCTCCATTACTTTGGATCCCATAAGTTGGAACCTATCTTGAAGTAACTTGCCACCAGGTACACAAAGCAATTACAATTGAATTAATTGCATGACTATCCATAGGTTGACTTGAAGTTGGCACTACATTTGACAATCCAATTGACCGTCCCTTTGATTGTGTTACCTGAAATTCTAGTGCAAAGCAGATTACGATGTAAATGTTGGAAGAGAAAACTAGATATGATATGATAACTAAAGTTTAGGTGGCCTACAAGCTAAGAGATTTGTGCTCTCTTATCTTGTGCTCTTGCCACCTCTTTTGTATGATGCAACGTTTTTCTTAACTATGTGCTACCCTTCCTAGCATTGAGTACTACCTTGCTCTTAATTGCTGCCTTTCTGACCTTTTGCAGTTTGTTTCTTTTCACTTTTTTTTTCTTTTTGGTGTTGGAAAACTGTGCATGCTGCAGAAAATTAAAACCGCAATGGAAGATGCATTCACAGATCGTTCATCTCATGAATATATTTACAAACCGTTCGTAGATAGATTAAGATAAAACTTTAGAGAGAAAAGATTGTATCTTCACCTTGTGCGGATAGATGTTCAACATAATCTGATGATCGTAGTTATCTTGAAAGGGTTCACTTAAAGCTGCACATGTGTCCGGCCTCTTTAGGTATCCACATGAGGAAGAGGACCGATCCAAGCATCTAAATCTCGCTGGAGTACTAGCTCCCTTGCAGAGATCACCTTTGATGGTTGAAGCCCTCTCTCTTTCAATCAACTCTTTGATTGTTTTGAGAGGAAGAAGAAGGATAAGAGAGGAGGAAGGAACCCACCCCTTTTTCTTTCTTTCTTGCTTGCAGTGGAAGGAGGAAAAGGTGGAGAGGAGGCCGCACGCACCCTTTTTATTTTTTTTCCTTTTTCTTGCGGTCTAGATTTGCCCCCAAAGCCCCTTAGGTTTTCCTCTCACACAAGCCCCAAAAAAAAATCAAAAATAAATAAAATAATCAGGGGCGCATGCCCCTCCTTTTATTTTGTTCGTGAATCCTCCTTCAAGGAGGATTAGGTGGCCTAATCCAATCATGACTCAATCATGGGCTCTAGAACTCTTAATCCTTATCTAATAAGGAGTCCTATTGCAATTTGGATTCTTTATCCTTATTTAATAAGGAGTCCTATTGCAATAAGGATTCTTCAATTAAGATTCTCAGTTCTAATCTAATTAGGACTCTAGGAGTCCTACTCTAAGTAGAACTCTTATAATTTGTAGTCATATTCTAATTAGGACTCTAGGAGTCCTACTCCAAGGAGAACTCTTAACCTTATCTGATAAGGTCAAGCCCAATTTAATTAAGTCCAATTGATTCAATCAAATTGCAATCTAATTACAATTATTCCTTCTTTAACTCACTAACTCTTAATGGGTTAAACTAATTATTAATCAAATTAATAATTATGATCTATTGTGATTCTAAATCACAATCCAACCATCGGATCAGTCAATACTTCTTATGTGTGTGACCTCATAGGTTCTATTCTGTCTGGTAGTGAGACATATCGTGATTCTTATCACAATATTATTGAAAACTCCTTTCAATGGGTTAGAACAATTCCAACTCATCTCATCAGGGATCATTGACCATCAAAATAATCCTTGTGAGTCTTACCATCCACTAGTAACACCTAGCAGTATGTACTGGCAACCCAGCAGAATGGAATAGATAAACCTCTAAGTGCAGTTATCGTATGATACAGTCTTTCTATCATGGATCCCTACAAGACGGAGGTCATGGATAACTTGCCAAACCCCATCGTCTGTCATATATCAAAATTTATTCGACTTTAGTTCAAGAGTGGAAAACTCCTACCCCGGCCGAGATCTTTCGAACTTAGTCTCATAAATTATATAGGACCATTCCTTATCTACCAAGCTAGATAGATTTTATGTAGGTGCACATCCTACTCCTACAGTGAACCTACTGCAACTAATCTGCACCACAAGGATCCATATAGCTAGAGACCATATATATATGTAGTCAAACTACAACAACCTCACTATGAATAGCCGAAGTATCACAAGTCAAAGGATCAGTCATACCACTGCAACATCAATTAAGTCACTGACGAGTAGATAGACATCCAAGTAACTTTTTGTATTGGTCATGCTCGGTACCCTTGTTCTCTAACAAGCACCTGCACTATCACTTCAGTGTTTCTATACTGTAGATTCGAGACTCGTCCATTCAAAAAGGAAAACGATATGTGCACTAATCTCATCGGATCAATCACTATCTCTGTGATGATCCATTGATCAGGAGCATTTAAGAATTTATCACCAATGATACATGACTCAAATTCATAACTCTTGAGAATATGTATCATCATCTTATTAATTCATTGGACGATTCATGGACACATGCACAATATGAATGAAAAAAGATGCCCAATATTATTAAATAATAACAAAGTCAAGTACAAAACTATGTCCTAGAATAAATAATGTATCAGCTAGATTGGCTTCTAGGGCATACATCTAATGGTGCTCTCGAAAAAATGTTCTTCCAAGTGCAGGAGAATCACACAAGTAGTATAACTCGAAAGTCCGAGATCGATTCCTCAAGAAACGGTCTATGAATTATTAGCGCAATTTTTAAATATAATTATTAGTTGATTTTTAGAAATTAAAAACAAAGAATAATAGATTAATAAATAAAGTTCAATGATATAGAGAAGGCTAGGGATCCAGAATCCTTCTTGACAATATTACTTTCAATAAATAAACTCGGCGATTCTTGATTAAGGATTAATATGATAAAGTAATTCTAATCATCGAGTATACAATCTGAGAATATGAATTCAACATCCAAGTATTTATCGTGCCGGTTACGTTTACGACAAATCAAGCATCAAAATAATCCATGCATCAATATATATAAACCATATAAGATCTATCTCATAGATGAGTATGCAAGAATCAAAAACATACCAATTGATATTAAACAATTAGAATATAAGTTTAGAGTATACTTGATGAAAGCAACATGCCAAGGGTTCATCCATCACCCTTTGCCAAAAGAAATCAGCCCTCCATTAAAACATTAAACTCTCCCTCCCTTTTTCTTTTCTTTTCGGAAGAACGGGGCATCCCCTATTTCTTCCTTCTCTTTTTTTTTTCTTTCCTTGGATGGCTCAGCTGGTTCCTCTCTTCTTCCTCCCGAATGAACCTCCTCCCCTGTTTTCTTTTCTTGGATGGCCCCCCCATTGGCCTCCCCCAGCCGAGAGAGCTATATAGTTGGCATTCAATCCCTCCCTTTGCACTCGACGGAAGGGCTGCATCTCGGGCGGATGGGGATGTTGGGATCACGGGCGAATGGGGCATCTGATGCAGGTCCAGTAGCACAAAATCATGGTCTCGAGCGGACATTGGGGCTGCGCGTGGGAATGGCTCGCGAAAGAAGAGGATGCACAAAATCATCACGGATAGCTGGGAGTGATCGCGGACGGATTAGGAGGCTGGACTTGCGTGGGATCGATGCTGGGACTGGTTGCAGATCTGCAAGATGTCCGGAAGGGAGCTGATCGTGGACTGCTGGGTGGTGATCGCGGCCGGATGGCTTGCATGCTGGAGAGCGGACGAGATGGAGGAGGCGGATGATGGCACGGGATGCTTGATTCGCGGAGAGGATTGATCGTTGGCTCACGGACGGCTGCAGGCAGAATGGAATGTGTGGGAGAAGAAGCTCGGACACCGTGGATGCTGCTATGAATCCTCACGAACGGCTGGGTGATGCGTGAGGTGGGCGGAAGAACGAACGGATGCGTGAACGGGTGAATCGTGAATGCTGGGATCACAAAAGACGTTGATTGCGGAAGTTTTGAAATGGGGAAGAAGGGG
>JAOXJJ010000914.1:7051492-7084839 GCA_025769935.1 Phoenix roebelenii
TTTGAACTACATTTTGAGACACTTAAAAAGACTATGTAAATATATGCCTGAAACACTAGATTGAATTCATTAGTATATCATGAAATATACTCAAGTGCTTTGATCTCATCAAAATCAAATAAGGGTATAACCAATCACTCCACAGGTTGTTAAAGGATATAACCAAGAAGAAGGCATTGATTTTGTTAAAACTTATACACCTATAGCGAGAATAAAAGCTATCTGATTATTACTTGTATTTGCTTGCTAAATGAACTTTAAATTATTTCAAATGGATATAAAAAGTATATTTCTGAATGGTTTTATTGCTGAAAAAATTTATGTGGAACAACCCCTAGATTTTGAAAATTATAAATGTTTAAATTATGTATTCAAATTAAACAAGACTTTGTATGGTATAAGGCAATCTCATAGAGCTTTGTATGAAAGATTAAGTAAATTCTTGTTAGAAAATAAGTTTTTAAGAGAAAATGTAGATAAAACATTGTTTATAAAAGAAAGGATAATAATACATTAATTGTATAAATTTATGTTGATATTATATTTGGCGCCACTAATAAGTTTTATGTCAAGATTTTGCTAAACTCATATAGGAAGAATTTGAGATGAGCATGATAAGTGAACTTATATTCTTTCTCCATCTCCAAATCAAGCAAATAAAAGATGTGATCTTCATTAGCCAAAGCAAATATACAAAAGAAATTCAGAAGAAATTTGGCATGGAGAATGCAAAGCGTATCAATATCCCTATGAACCTCTCTTAGAAATTAGATAACAATTACCATGATAAAAAAATTGATTTAAAGCTTTATAGAGGCATGATAGGATCTCTATCATTTTTAGCTACAAATAGACTTGATATCATGTTTAGCATTTGCATATATTCTAGATATCAGTCTAATTCTAAAGAATCACACTTAACTAAAGTTATGAGAAAACTTAAATATTTAAATAGAACATAGAACATAGGTTTATGATACTCAAAACAATGTTGTTGTGGTTGAATTTGTATGTTCTAAAAATCAGCTTGTTGACATATTTACAAAACCTCTAAATAAAAACAAGTTTTGTTTGATTAGGAATGAACTAGGGGTTTGTAATCCTTTCTATCAAATTCTTCAATTAAACTCTCGTTTATCTCTTTGAATCAATTCAATCTCAATTGCTTTTCATTGAAAATCTTGAATTTTCTTCTTTTGGTTGCCAACTCTTAATCTGAGGACTCGACTCTAAATCTGAGAAGCTGACCTTTGGGAGTAAGAGGGAGCTTCGAGTCGACTCGAAGTTCTGTGGCAGTGGTGGAGTTGATTCTCAGAAATTGAGGGGACAACCTTAGCACTCAGAAGCTGACTTGAAAGTAAGTTCGAGCCGACCCCTGTGTCGAAAGATGGATGTTAAATCTGAATATTTCCTATTCTATTTTATTTTGTCTCTTCCACATTCTATTCGAAACTCTACTCTACCCTGTTCTCCTCCAAAATTCATTCATTCATGACCTAAATTTCCTTCCTTTTGGGTTTGATTGGCCTCTCAATGGCTCCCAGGAAGTAGGTTGCTCAATGGTTAAAGAGAACATAAACTCTAGTTCTATTGGAAAGAAGAATAAAAGCCAGAATGCCTAGAGCACACCCACTAACAGAAGAGACGATTCCTTCTCCTCCTTCCTTCATTCCAACTCTCCACTAGAGTAGCTATTACCAGTTGGAAGGTAGATTTTGAATTTTTAGATATAGAGAGTTTTTAATTGGAAGCTAGTTGAAACAGATGGGTTGGAAATTCATATATTCATTAAACATTCCTACATACCCCAACCTGATAAGAGAATTTTATGAGAATGTGAGGTTTGGAGTTGAAAATTTGGAGTCCACTATTAAAGGAATTAACATTCAGTTGGACATTTCAAGTTTGGTGAGAATGTTGCATATGCCGACCACTGGACCCTCGAATGATTACCTTGAAGATCGTTGGACTGGATTGCAACTTATTTTGGGAAGAGAAATAGAAGAAATCAGCACAAACCAGCTCTCAGTAGAAAGGAGACTTCTTCACTGCATGATCAACCGAATATTCTTTCCCAAGACAAGAAGATTTGATTTTGTCCCAGAGAGAGACATTTTAGTATTGTTCCATGTGTTCAAGGTAAGTCCCCTGAACCTACCTCTTCTTATGTTCTAGCATATACATGAGGCAACAAACAGGTTGATAGCAACTCTGCCTTATGATATGATTCTGACCTTAGTGTTCATGGAACAGGGTAGTGTTTGTAGAAAAAACCTTGAGAGCACTACTACATACTGATACTTAGAATGACCTGTCCCTACATCAAATGGGCTATTCTAAGATTGATGGTCATTGGATGCAAAGAGATGATGCTGGCAAACTTGGTGAGGCTGAGGCTATAAAAGCTGGAGCTATTGACAGTCATGGGCTATTCTATCTCATCCACCTCGTTCTCCTCCACTAGGATTTAGAGGCAGAAGATCTACTATCCATTGCCTATATCGTGGCCCATCCTATTCCTCATCATCATTATCATCTGCATCCTCCAATGAATCTAAAACTTAGGATCTTACTTAGTTCTCTCAGTTTGTATAAATCCCTAAGTTGTTTTGAACTGTATCTAACTCCAATACTTCATTCTCATAATTTGAAAGTTTCATACTTGTACTTGAACTTAGTTACTTAATGAATATTTACCGTTTGAATTCAAATGACATGTGTCTAACCATTTTCTTTGATGAATGTCTCAATTTATGTTTTCTTTTGTATGACTTGTGCTTATTTATCTGCTCTTTAATGATATATTTTAATATAGCTGTTCTAATTAATGAATGGTTATTTCAGTTTGAATGTTTAAGTATCTCTCAATCTTTATCATACTTATCTTGTAAAATGCTTCTTATCTTATGAGCTCTTCTTATTGATAATGACAAAAAGGAGAAGAAATAAAAAGGGGGAAAATGAGAAAAAAAATGAAAAATGGTAAAAGATTCAATATTACTTACCTAAATCCTAAATATTACTAACCCTAAATCCTAGATTACCAAGAATATTGTGTAATCTAGCCATGAAACTTCAATGGAAGAACACATCCATGGATATAACAGAGAAATAATGCTTTTTTAAAAGGAAAATCAGGGGTAGAGGGGTTTCCATTTGAAGATGGGATGTGGATGACTGGAGATGAGGGGCAGGGATTGATAGAGAGTCACAGATGTCCTAGTTTCTAGGATCATTGAAACTTGGAGGGATAGGAGTGGAAGGATTAGTAGACAAAGAAATAGTTTGGTCATTGCGAATGATGTTGTAATGGTGTTGAATAGCTAACTGGTGGAGGAATCACATTGGGCTCGATTGGTTCGCGGGAAAAGAGGAGGAAAAAGTATGGTCAATAAAAAAGTAATGAGATACTTCTTGTTTGGTTGGAGTTTTCAAAAGAAAGAGATGAAAAAGTTGTATTTCCATGGGAATATAATTTCCACATTTCATGAGAAAGTTTTTTTCATGCGAAACATGGGAAAATAACTTTTCCATGAGCTGGAAATCATTTCATTTTTATTTTTTTCCCAAAAAGGCCTTTCAGCATTGAAGAGGCATCAAAGACCTAATTTTTATTAAGGATATAATAGGAACTACACATAACTTTTTTAGGAAAGTGGATGGTCAACGAAATATAAGTACTCTAAAAATCTATCACTTTTTCATTGTCAACCAAACATGCTAAAAGTACTTTTTTAGGCATTCTTTTTCTAGAAATCTACTTTTCAGAAATCATATTCCAAGAAGGAAAAATGCTTTACGCGAATCAAACGGGCCCATTGAGTCAAGAGTAAAATGAGAGATGCACCTGATAATTATATAAGCCCATCAGAACTTGGCCCAAGTTGAGAGGCTAAAGTCTAATTGTTCCTTAAACATATGCAGGATTAGTATCATGCATTCATGCCTCCAGACTTATCCACCGACTGTACTTTCCAAGATTCAGCTTACAAGTCAACGCACGCATCGTGGAAAGCAATCGAACCGGACACGAGTATTTTCCGTGCGGGGAGTTGGTGGGAGCAGTGGTGGTCGGCCAAAGACAGAAAAAGGATCCAGATCCCATATCCGGTATCCATGGCGAAACCGGGAGCCCAATCGGATCCACTCCTTCCCCCGCGGCCATCCGACGCCGCCCCGCCGTCTCCCTACCAATCCGAACCCCCGGCCTACGTTCTCCTCCCGGCGTTCCCCGGCCGCCGCCTCCGCCGTCCCTGCCGCTGCTGCGACTCCCTTGTCTCCTCCTCCATCCTCCTGACGCTCGTCTTCGCCGCCGCTCTCCTCGCTTCCGCCCTTTTCTTCCTTTGGCCTTCCGACCCCGACGTCCGCGTCGTCCGCCTCCGCCTCGACCGTGTCCACGTGTCCACCACTCCGGCCGTCTCCCTCGCCGTCTCCATGGGCCTTGAGGTCCGGGTACAGAACAAGGACTTCTTCTCCCTCGACTACGATTCCATCGTCGTCTCCATCGGGTACCGGGGGAGGCGGCTTGGCTCTGTGACATCGAAGGGCGGACATGTGAGGGCGCGGGGGGTCTCTTACGTCGACGCCAAGCTCCATATCGACGGGATCGAGGTGATCAACGATGCCTTCTACTTGATCGAGGACTTTGTGAGAGGCTCCATCCCATTCGATACCATTACCAAAGTCGAGGGGAAGCTGCATTTCTTCTTCTTTGATATCCCAATTCAGGTGAGTACAAGCCTTTCTCGATTTTTTCCAGTCCATTTCCTTTTGATCTTTTTATCTAATAGCATCCATATTTCCACTTTTTTCTTGAAACAAGTTTCTACAAATAATTTGAATGACAGGTAGCTGTAACAAGATGTAGCACAGTAGCAGTCTCCTCAAAATGTTAAATTGGAAAAGTTAAAGTGAAAAATCTGTACTAGAAATGGTAAATAAAACATTGGATATGACATGTCATTAATCTTATAACCATCTGTTAAGGGTTCTAGATGAGAGAACCACTGCCTTAAGATTTATTTCAATAATAAGAGATGGATTTTTCAATCCAGGGAAGTGTAAATGTTAGTTTGAAACCTCTGCTTAGTCCAGATCTACTCTTTAGGATATAGTACTACCAGACACCTGAATCAACTTTCCTATGCTTTGTCCAATCTTCACTTTAAATGAAAACCATTGCTTGGTCTTATTATGAGTTTGAATTTTCTTGACCTAAAAGTGAACTTCCAATTTACCTTCACAAGAAAGGTTTTATTCAAGTTGACATTGTGAAGTTGTCTCCTTTTGCAAAAAGTTTCAGAGTGCAGCCAGTTCAGAGGCTTTTCCATCTAGCTCCCACCTAATTTGCTGAGCTTTCTAACCAAAATTTTCTCAACTATTCACTCCTTTAATGTTCAGAAATCATGGTAAAAAGGTCCAATTTATGTTATTTTCACTTTGTGTGCGTGTGTATAATCGTCACATTTCAATCTTTAGAACTTTTGAGAATTGACACTTTTGGACCCTTGGAATCCCACAAGAAATGATGCTATGACACTTTGGAAACTATGGCTGGCATATAACAACAGGAAGTGCCAATGCTTGGAATAATCACCAGCAAATGTTCTTGTAGATTTCGGGCAAGTTTAGCTTCCTAACATGGTGTCCTAAATATATATATATATTTTATTTTAAACAAAATGAAATTTGAGTTACCAATTTTACTTGTTTGTAGTAGTTGTGAATTTAAGTATGATGCACCACATCATTTTTAGTTGTATGCAAGCAAGATTTGGGCCTTGATCTATTTAGTATTAGGTTTTGTGGCCATGGTGCATAGGCTGAAGTTTAGGAAGCACGGATACTTTAAATAACATGTCTTGTCCGTACCGTACCCATATTGGATATTGATACTTGCTAGATACTTCTCTAATACATGTCCGATACTTGTATTAAGTATCTTATATTTAAAATTAAAAATGCTCTTGCTACTTGTTGGATACATTTTAGATACTTCTTTGATAGGTCCAAAATTGAGAGGGAGGGTCAATTATGTAGTCTATGATATTAATTTTAAAATATGAGTGTGGATTATGGCCTATGGAATAATGACTCAATGGTGAATTTGTAAAAGTTAATGCTATTGTACAAAGCATGGATTATGTTATTTTGCTAGCTTGCTATGTTTTACATATGCTTTTTATGTATATTACAATCATCTAACTATTTGTTAGCTTTATAGATCCTCATTCATCAAGTATTCCTATGTGGGGTTGTCCTAATATTATTTCAAGTTTCTCTGCATTCTTCCTCACAATCTCCATCCATGCTAATTTATGTCTTCATATTTTTCTTACATCTTTCAACACAAACTAAAGTACATTTTTTTATAGAAGCCTTCTCAAATCTTTGTTATACATATCCATACCATCTCAATAAAATTTTCATCACTTTGTCCTTAATATGTGCAACGCCTACAACCCCTTTAATTTATTTATTCCTTAGTCTATCCTTTCTAGTTTTCCCACATATTAATCATACTATTCCTATTTTTGCCACACTCAATTTGTTTTCATGTACTTTTTTTATTATCAGCACCTTGAGCCATACAACATTTTAAGCTTTACCGCTGTTTGATAAAATTTTTACTTAAGTCTTCAAAACAACACATATCACATAATATTATGAATGCATCTTACCACCTTATCTAACTACCTCGAGTTCTATGACATATATATTCATCTATCTTCTCATTATTTTGTATAATAGATCCCAAATAACAAAATCAGTTAGTTTGTGGTATCTCTTGTCATTAGTCTTAATTGCTATTATATATTCACATCCATTCTTATTAAATTTTCATCCTTATACTCTATCTTTACTAATTTACCTTGGCCTCTAAAGTTTTCCTCCATAGTTCCAATTCTAGTTTTTAATCTTGTTTTCTTTTTATCATTCAGTACTATATCGTCCACAAATTATATGCGCCATAGTATATCTTCCTGAATATTAGTTGTGAGTTCATCCATAATTAATACAAAATGATATTCACTTAGTGTTAATCCTTGATGTAAGTTTATTATGACTTCTAAAATACTTATTATACCACAACAACTCCTAAAACTTGTTAAATCTCCAATATACATGTCCTCAATTATTTCAATATATTGTTTATACTTGGCCTTCTTCTTAAGTGCCACTAAACACTTTCTTTTGGCATCCTATCATAAGCTTTGTCTATATTAATAAAGACTATATATGTAGAGTTGTAGACTTTTCCTTTTCTCTGTATTTTTCTATCAATTGTCTAAGTACAAAGATAGCCTCCATTGTTGATCTTTCAGGTGCCAACTCAATTTGGTTAATTAAAACAATTGTTATTTTTCTTAATATTTGCTTAGTAACCCTTTCTGATAATTTCATAGAGTGACATAAACTTAATTTCCCAATAATTAGAGCATTTGTATACATCACATTTATTCTTATAGACAGGTTCTATAATATTTCTCCTCGAATCATCTAACATTTCTTAGTTCTAATTTATTATAGACAGGTACTATAATAAATTAGTAAGCTAATTTAATCCAATATCTTCTATGGTTTTCTAAACCTCACATTTGTACATTCTTTTCAAAGATATCTCAACTTAGCTTTATGAATTGTACATATTGTACTTTGTCTTCTCTCTGATTGTAGTGTATATTAAGATTTAATAAAGATTTGTTTAGTAGAATCCCCATTTATCACAATCTTTCTTTAATTTTCTCATCATTCACTAATATCCTATTATCCTCACTTTTAATGCATCTAACTTGATCGACATCTAACTTAATAAAGAGTGACATCTAACCCGTTAAACCTGTTTAACAAATGGGTTATTTGGGTCAGGTCAGGTTACCTGTTTAATAAAAAGGTTGGATTTAGATTTGAAATTTTGACCTATTTAATAAACATGTCGAATTTGAGTTGATGAATTTTTGACCCAACCAGCATCCGACCTGACCTGTATCTGACCCGACCCAACCCGATTGCCACTCCTAGACGTTACCGTCAATCTATATGTAGGCCACTTGCTCTGGTATGAGGTAATTTGCTTTTGTAGTTCATCTTTGTTGTTAAGAAACTCATCATAGAGGTTCTTCGGTCTTGAAGGATCTACACCCGAACTGACAACCTGTATGGAGGAAATGGCAGATCTATAGTACATGTTGCTTGCCGCCTTCGATGGGATATGGATGAAGTGGAATCAAGATCCAATTGCTTACCATATATGCTTCTTGTCTTTTTTAGTATGGTGTCAACCTCTGCTGCTTCAAATCCTTACTGAGGAAGGCATGTGGATCTAGATTCTGGATGGTGACTTCTGGTAAATTTTTCTGAAGGGCTTCTTCCTGCTGCCAAAAGCTCTCAAAATAGATATAATACAACCATCGTCTCTACTGACGGCCTTCTTGACTGAAGAGGTTCTTCTGAACTCTGAATTTGCCCTATCGGTCGTAGAACAAAAGTATGACTCGTAGTGTGACGGTCCAAATTGAGCCTTATGCTTGGCCACTTTATCTTGCTACCACTATTCATATAGGCTCGTCTAAATGGCAACCTGGATATATACCTCCTCGTCATCTAGAACAGAGGCCTTCTTAGACTTTTTGGAGTGATAGTGATGCAGTCGGGGATGGGTGATCGCTGAATATTGGATGATGGTGGTTGATCTCTCTTATTATTTTTTTTTCTTCTATCAGTGGCAGCTAGGGTTTGTGGGTGGAGAAAGGAGGAAGGAGGAGATGGGAAGATGGCTAATTGATGTCAATTGGGTCAAAGGATGGTGGCTGAAAATTGGGAATTGATCTTGATTGGGCTAGGGGCGGATGGAGTTGGCTTAGACCCAAAGTAGATTGAGTTTAGGGCGTGAGGAACTTGGATGGCGTGAAGGGATGAAGAGTCCTAAAGGGAGAAGGACTCTAGGAGGGGCGTGAGTAGAGCTGATCAAAATCGGGCTGGGCCGGGCTCGGGCCGGGCTCTACAGCAGAAATTAGGCCCGATGGCTATGCCCAGGCCCGGCCCGGCCCGATTGTCGGGCTTAAATTTTTGTCCAGGCCCGGCCCGACTTTATAAATTTAGTTCTAGGCCCGTCTAGCCCGGCCCGACCCGATAGGCCCGACCCGACATGCCCGATTTTTCTTTGTTTGGAATCTGAAAACGGGCCAGAATGGCCTGACCAGGCCGGGCCCGATTTTTTTGGTCGGGCCGCTTTTCTTGCCCAGGCCCGACCCATGGGCATTTTTTTAATGCCCAAGCCCGAAAAATTTCGGGCCGGGCTGGGCGGGCCAGAAGGCCCGTGATCAGCTCTAGGCGTGAGCAAGGTTGGGCGTGAGCAAAGTTGGCTGTGGGATAGGATGTAGAGTCCTAAAGGAAGGACTCTAGGTTGGCTTTAGCGTGAGCAAAGGAAGAGGTATGTGGCGTGGGATATGGATAAAGATGAGATAACTAAGGATTGAGATAAGAGAGTCCCACTCTCAACCAATCCTAGGGACGTCAAAGGAGGATGGCGTCTCACCAAGATCCCTTCAATCCCTCTTGGTGTCGCACCAAGAAAAAGAGAAATCACTTCTTTCATGTTGAACACTACAAAATTCTCAAAACAATCTAATCTGAATTTTATTCTTCAACCTCCTCTATTTATAGAGTAAGAGGTTGGATAAACTTGGATGCTTACAATTTGAAATTTAAAGGACTGCTTCTGTACAAGGACTGCTACTTGTACTAGGACTCCTACTTGGACTAGGACTTCTACTTGAATTAGGACTTTTACTTGAACTAGACCAAATAACATGATTGAACTCTAATCGATTTTGGACTTCCTATGGCACATAGACTAGAGTCCAAATCGACTAGGATTCCTCCCACGCGCCATGAAACAAAAATGAAATAGACTCCATCCAATCTAGGACTCTTTCTAACTTTAGACTGAAAATTCAAGACTCAATCTAACATTAGACACGCCCAATGTTGGATCGATCCAACTCTTTAATTCAAGACTCTTCATTAACTTAGACTCTTTAATTGACACATAACTAAGAGTCCAATCAGTTAGGACTCTTTCACACGACACATGGTCCCATTGCAAAGATTTCAAACAAATTAGGACTCTTCAACGCCATTAGGACTCAATGTAATTTGGCGTTGAAAACCCGATGTGTCTAGACATGACCCAAAAAAAGGACTCAATCCTTGCACGCCCAAGGTGATTTGGGCTCAATGCTCTTGCATCAGATATAAAAGCGGCTTTGCTGCTCGATGGTCCATCCTTGCTTTTTTTTGGGCAACCCTCCCCTTCGCTGTTTTGAAATCAATAAAATATTTTTTTATCAGATACCGGACCTCCCGTGGGCATTTTTGATATATATAGATATGTCAGAATAACCACCAATCAGATGCTGCTTCAACCTTGTTACTCCTTCCTTAAATATTGTGTTGCACTAGTTGCATCTTCAGTGGTGTTGATTTGAGAACATTTGTCTATGATTCCAACCAATGTCACGCTTTGGATTCTTTTTCCTCGATGGATCCATTTATGCAAGTTTATTAAGCATGTTGGTTTGTTAATTATTCATAGTAAATTTTCGTTATGATGAAAAAATATATTTTCTACTTTAGAAAATACTTCTACATTATCTAATATGTAGTACTAATTTATCATATTTTTTATTATTCATGTATTTTAATAATTTTTAAATTAAAAATAATTATAAATATCAGAAATTCAAAAAATATATATTTTTTACTTCAAAAAATACTTTTGAATTATCTAATAGATAGTACTAAATTTTTTAAAAAATAGTACTAATTTTGTGTGTTGATTATATACTCTTACTAATTTTTAAATTAAAAATAATTTTTATATACAAAAATTTTAGAAAATTAATTTGAGCTCAGATCCATAAATCCTACCATGGATGCTATATATATTTTTCTCAATCCGTAAGCATGCATCAAAGGCTATTTATTTCTTAATTTTATTTAAGTTTGGGCTTAAGTCATTGTATGCATGATCGCGTCCAAACGTGAATAAATGGACACTAAATTTAGGTCGAGAGTAGATTGTATGCCCCTAAATAAGTTTATAATATTGCAATTATTTTTAGATTTTATTATTTTTTTAATTTTTAATCCAAAAATATTTTTAAATTTAAAAATTATAAATTTAGTAAAAATTAAAGATTTTAGTCCCGGTGTATAGATCATTTATAAATCTATAACATATCATAAAATTAGCCAAAATTTTTATTTTGGCATAACCTCTCCATATTTTCTAACTTTTCAGTATTTTTTGATATTAAAAAAAAGAAGTAATGAGGTGCGGGGGAGCCACCTTTTCGTGTTTTTGGGTTGGATCTTCCTTTAATCATTGAAATCACTTGTTTTTTGGTAAAATTTGTGGGGGGGGCGGGGGGAGTTTGAAAAAGAAAATGAGGAGAAGGCCTAAGGAGGCTCAAGAGGCCTTCTTAGACCTCTCTATTATTGGAAAGAATGAAGGTGGTGGGAGGGGGGTGGGTGGGGCGCGAACCGGTTCAGTCCGCTGTGCGTCGAGCAGTTTGCATCAGTTCCACGTGCAGTTCGGAGTAATTCTCGTCATTTTCTGAGAAAACAGGCCGAACTGTGTAGGTTCGATTCGGTACAAGATGAATCAGGCAATTCGACCCGGTTTGGCAGACCATGTTTTGTACCATATTGGCTTTTCTTGCCAAATGGTTAGAGATGCGGCATTTAAAATGCCATCATTTTTCCAAATCTAGACATGACTATTTTTTTTGATAGTTAGCTCCTGTAAATAGAGAAAATGAATAATGAATAATTATTTTCTTAACCACCACCAAACTCCCATCTTTCTTTTTAGCCCCTTTATAATGTCAGCTTTTTAACATACCAAAATATCTATCTTCTGACTGTGATAATATTCCATTATTATTAGGTGACCCTTTTTGTGTAGTTCTTTTGGGATTATCTCCATGCTATTGCTTTATATCAGATATATTTCTTATTCTTGATATATTCTGATCTTTATAAATTCTTCTTTTTGAATATTCTTACAGGGAAGGATTTCTTGTTCAGTGCATGTAAATGCACAAAACCAGACGGTCGTTCGACAAGATTGCTATCCAGAGCCGAGTTAATTCCGTGCCATTGAGATCATCTGGTGGTGGTTGCTCCTTTCACCTTGTGTTAAAATTCTGATATGTAATATGTTGGTGTCTTCTTCTTGTAGTGTATTGCGATGTTGGCCAAAGATCTTGGGGAGATTTTATTGGCTTGCTTGGTGGGAAGCTTTTCTGACTCCCAGTTATAATCTATAATATTATTTGTATATGTATTGCCTCTGTAACTTATCGAGGAGGCCATAAGCAAAATCATTGTAAATAAGTAAACAGAACAGAAACTTTATAAATAACATTATATTAGAAGATTAGCGGTGTATCAACTGCCACCTGATTTAATTTCTAGGGCGCAAGCTTGTGAAGGGTAAGAAGCTGCTACCCTAACTTGTGGAGCTACTAGTAATGAACTCTCAAACTGTTTGTTTCATTTTGGAAATCTGCAAAAGACTTATTTTAGGCCTCCAAGCAGGGGAAAGACCTTCAGCCATGGAGTGGCACCCGTTGTTTCAGGGGGTGGCAGACCATGGTAGAGGAACCTACTCGGAAGCAGGGAATGCTGAGTCTAATTAAAATTGGTTTGTTAGTGGTGAAGGACAAGGACGGGATCCTCGGACGGATATTCATGTTAATCACTTTATGAAAATTCTATCTTAGAATTGTAGGTGAGAAGCCAAGCTCTCCCTTTTAAATTTTGCTAAGAATATGATTGGAACCTATAATCCAGAAATATGCTGCTTTCTGGAGAAATCTTTGCCTAGAATCCGAAGGTTTGTTGGTCCCCAACTGTGCCTGCTATTTTCACCATAGATTCACAGCATGGGTGAAATCATGCTGTTCTGGTCGATGGTTCTTCTACAGTTGATTTCAAACTTCCAGGGTGTGAGGCAAGGCTGTCCATTGTCGTCTTTCTTATTTGTCTGATGTGCTAAAACTTTTCTCATGCACCCTGCAACTTGCTGTTGACACAAGGCTATCATGTGGCTTTAAACCATACTAAGATGGATGCCTCTACTTGAAGAAGATAATTGATAATTATTTTTCCCTTTCCTGTCAAAGTGTTAACTCGGCTGAGTCTCGCAATATATTCAGCCCATCCACTCCTCACCAAAGGAAGAGCCCAGATCACAAATGCTGTTCAAGTCCTAGTTGAAGAAGGGGTTTGGACTTACCTGGGGTGCCACGTTCAGGTAGAAAACTCTTAGCCTCTGATTTTAATTCAATTTTGGAACAAAATTGCTATAAAAATGGATAGATGGAAATGGAAGGCTCTCTCCTTTGAGGGAAGAGCAACCTTGATATATGGTCCTTTCATTTATTCCTATATACTGTTTGTTTTCCTGCTATGTCCCTCTTTCTAATGTGGTTAAGCTTGAAAAGGATTTCGGAGCTTTCCTTTGGGACCATTCCATTGACCGAAAATGTTTGCACTTATTGCTATAGTCTATTGTCTACTCGCCAAAGAAAGTAGGGGGCTTAAGCCTGCAAATGCTCAGCCCCAGGCAAAATGATCTAATGTGTAAACTTGCCGTCCTGTTATCTTTCAGCGGAATTCTCTTTGGGCCAAAGTGGCGCATGCCAAGTATAAATTCCAAGGCTCTTGTCATGTTTATGAAGCCCCTTGAAGATACTCATGTATATCGCGAAGGATTTGCCTCAGTGCCTCTAATATTGCATTTCATTTCATTTGGTCCCCTGGTGCCGATACCAGCATAAACGTGTTTTGTAAGCCCTAGATTTCTATTACCCTCTTATGTGCCCGGCCAACCTTTATCAACTTGAAATTCTTTCCGTTACCAGACAATATAAAGCGTACCTACTAAAGTATAGTATTTGCTCAACCTATGTATAGGGGCAAAATGATCCAGAGGCGTGAAATGTGTATTGAACTGCAAAATTGAGCAATGTGTTTTATTCCTACAAATTTGATCTTTTGATGGATTTTTTTCACAAAATTCACTTCCCCAATACTTTCAGAAGAGAGTATTTAGTTTACATCCAAGTTAGGGACAAAATTATTAAAATTTTAAAAAAATATATGATAAGGGAAAGTTATTTGGCCACTCAAGAAGTACCCAGTTATTAAATAGAATAAAACAAAAAAGAAACAGATTTTAATGGCATTGGCCTCAAAGAGATATGCTTGGCTGAAGATGACTTGCTCATGGATCAGGCAAGCGAGGCCCACTAAAGCCTGAAGGCTTTTAGGTAGGCTTGGGCCATAGTTTTAAGCACAACAAGGCTAGGCTTGAAATATAAGCCCGTTTATTAAAAACATAGCCCGAACTTGGTCTGGCCTGAAATTCTTAACCCTATTTTTCTTTCTATTCGGCTTATCTTATAATTGTTTTCTTTTATACGTATTGAACCTTTTGATGTTTTCTCTACACATGAATAAAGATTGGCTTCAAGAATGGTGGCATATTATTTAATGGACCTTAATATGTTGCTGTTTCGATGTTTTTCTTGTGTTTTTTGTTTATTTTTGTTTTTGCTTTTTGTAGACATAATGGATAATTATTATTGATTTGTGTTTAATATGAGATGATATAAAATCTTAGTTTACCTTATTTCAATTATTGACTACTGGAATTGCTGTTAGCAATATATAATTATTCATATTCAACATTTTTATAGCATTTTTAAGTATTTCTTAAGAATTAGATAAAATGATTAGGATGTACAACTCCCATCCTACAGCCTGAAGCTCGAATAAGGACCCAGCTTGGGCCTGAAAAATAGGTTCAAAGGCCCAGGTGAGCTGAGCCGAACAGGCCTAAAGTGTGTGAAACTTTGGGCAAAGCCCATGAGCAGGTCTACTAAAGACTAACATGATAAAAAGATTATAGATGAAAGTCATTTAAATTGCTTCAGTTGGAGTAACTCGAGGCTTTTAAATAGAGGGTAAATCCAACAAACTAGACAACAAAAAAAGTATGTGGAAAAAAAAAAGTAATAGCCAAATTTTCAAAACATATAAGATGACATCTTTATAGGCAGTTATCGAGGAACATGCTCTAGAAGATCAAGATGTGAGTTTCTAGCCCAATAGTGTCAGTTTCCATTTCAGTTTAGATCCTCTCCAATTCGTGGGTGAACTCGAAAGGTCCGATTCTCTAATCACATAGTTTGTGATTCGACAATTGGCACGATGGCCATGCTTAGATAATTCAGCATAGTATCACTTGCAGCTATTCTTCTAGAGCCTTATTCCTTTCCAAGGCTCCATCGGTCTTCGACGACCCCACCGCCATTTGTCTCGCATTTTTAAATCGGTTTGCTCCCCCTTTCCTTGAGTGGATTGGTGACAAGAAACTCAATCAGGGGGAAACTATTTCAGTTTGGATCCTCTCCAATTCGTGGGTGAACTCGAAAGGTCCGATTCTCTAATCACATAGTTTGTGATTCGGCGATTGGCATGATGGCCATGCTTAGATAATTCAACATAGTATCACTTGCAGCAATTCTTCTAGAGCCTTATTCCTTTCCATGGCTCTATCGGTCTTTGACGACCCCACCGCCATTTGTTTCGCGTTTTTAAATTAGTTTGCTCCCCCTTTTTTTTGAGTGGATTGGCGACGAGAAACTCAATCAGAGGGAAAGAGAGGATGGATCCAACTGAAAAAGAGAGGAAAGAAGAAGAGGACGAGAAGGAGGAGGAGATGTCCAAATGCAGCTCCGATTTCGAAGCAAGGGACTGGGCGATTCTCATCAACTCGTTGCTCCACTCCATCCTTTGCTGCCTCGACACCCTGGAGGCCTCTTTGCCTTCCGCGGCATCTGCCGGAACTGGCGATCCCTCGCCGCCCTCACCCCCGCCTCTCTTTCCTCCCAGAACCCCCTCATCCTCCTCGTCCGCTACCTCACCGAGTTCTTTTACTACATCGTCCGCCACCACCTCTATAAGCTCGAGGCCCCCTGGCACCTCTTGTTCCGCTTTTCCATCGGACTCTCATGGCTTCGTCATCTCCACGACCCAGACCAATTTTCATTCTGGTCTCGTCAAGCTCCTCCTCTGGAACGTCTTCACCGATACCAAAATCTGGCTTCCCGAATCCCACCCCTTCTGCCACGCCATCTTCTCCTCCAGCCCTTCCTCGTCCGATTGCCTCGCCATCCTGTTTTCAAGATTCAATAGTTATATTCAGTATTGTCATATTGGAGACTCTCAGTGGTAAGGTAACAACTCAAATATCAATTGGGAGAATGTTGAAGACTTTATCTTCTTTAAAGGCAAGCTGTATGCTTTGACGGTAACCCAGGAGCTTGCGGAAGTTGAGCTCTTCCCTCATCTCAAGTGGACGCTGTTGACAGCTGAAAACACGGCAACAGTGGAGAGAACACCTGGCCTCTATTTTGGGATCTTAAGGCTATAAATTCGTGGCCAAGAACTCTGGTCTTTGAAGAACAAGGGAGAGAGAAAGACAAAAGACATGAGAGATAGAGAGGAAGAGTATTCTCTTGTAAAGGAAAGAAGGTTGTTTCTCCTTTGTTCGAGCAATTAATTTGTGATTGACTCGAAATTGTGTTCTCTGTTGTAATTGTTCTACTACAATAGATTCTGATGGTTTTGTGAGGATGTAGACAAACATTTGCCGAACCTCTGTAAATTCTGGTGTGTCTTGTTAATTGTCTTCCATAGTTATGTGCTTTGCATTGTTTTTTGATTCGTACATAGGTGCAAGATCCTGCGGTTTAGAGCTCTCCAAGTTTCACTTCTCCCAACATGGGTTTCCTTCTGTTTTGCTCATTCTCTTAGGGTCGTTAGGGTTGGGTTGGGTCCAGATTCTTCCAGAGCCTTCTTCCTTTCCAAGGCTCCATCGGTTTTTAACGACCCCATCGCCATTCGTCTTATGCTTTTAAATTGGTTTGCTCCCCTTTTTCTTGAGTAGATTGGCGACGAGAAACTCAATTAAGAGGAAAGAGAGGATGGATCCAACTAAAAAAGAGAGGAGGAAAGAAGAATAGGACGAGAAGGAGGAGAAGATATCCAAATGCAGCTCCAATTTCGAAGTAAGGGACTCGGCAGTTCTCGTCAACTCGTTGCTCCACTCCATCCTTTGCCGCCTCAACAACCTGGAGCCTTCTTTGCCTTCTACGGCATCTGCTAGAACTAACGATCCCTCGCTGCCCTCACCCCCGCCTCTCTTCCCTCCCAGAACCCCCTCATCCTCCTTGCCTGTTGCTCCATTGAGTTCTTTTACAGCATCGTCCGCCACCGCCTCTACAAGTTCGAGGCCTCCTAGCAGCGCTTGTCCCACTTCTCTATTGGCTACTCTCATGGCTTCGTCGTCTCCACCAACCAGACCGATTTCCATTCCGGCCCTATCAAGCTCCTCCTCTGGAACGTCTTCGCCGATGCCAAAATCTAGCTTCCCGAATTCTGCCCCTTTTGCTGCGCCATCTTTTCCTCCAGCCCTTCCTCGTCCGATTGCCTCGCCATCCTGTTTTTAAGCGATGGTATTCAGTACTGTCATATTGGACACCTCGAATATCAATTAGGACAATGTCGAAGACCTTATCTTCTTTAAGGGCAAGTTGTATGCTTTGACGAATACCCTAACGGGTACCAACCAGCTTACGGAAGTTGAACTCTTCCCTTACCCCAAGTTCACATTGCTAACAGCTGAATTCACGGCAGAAGTGGAGAGAATGCTCGGTGGATTTTGGCTTGCTGAGTGCGGCGGGGAGCTGTTGATGGTATATGCCTCTCTCAAGATGGTGTTGGACGTTTACCGCTGGAATTTTGAAAGCGGTCGGTGGTTGGAGGTCTCGAGTCTGGATGGATGGGCTCTGTTAATGGGGTCCAATGGCTTTGCTGCGTCTATTGTACCCATTTGCTCCGAGGTTCGGAAGAACTGCATCTATTGTGCGAGTTCCCAACAGGACATGTGGTTTGTGTTTTCTTTGAGCAAGAGGACCCTTGAACCTGTGTCTGTGATTTCATCTGGTTTGATCCGAGGTGCGACACTAGTGCCACCTGTTTGGGTTTTCCCAAGCCTTTCCTAATAAAGTTGTCCAGTTGCGGTTTGGTATCTTGAAAGAAGAGGAAGAAAACTTGAAGTTTTAGTTCAAAATATCGATTCGAAAGTCTTTTACAAAGTAGATATTTGCTTAGCACGCTGCTCTATTTTTTCTTTAACTTGTAGATACCTTCTCTTTGTATGACTCTATACTTGATAGAAGGGGAGAAAGACATCAAACTTTTAGTTCGAAAAATGGATTTGAAACTCTTCTTTAGACATCAAAGTTCGAAATATGGATTTGGAAGTCTTTTACGAAGTAAAACATCTGCTTAGTAGGTTACTTTGTTGTGTTTTCCTTCTTGTATATGCCTTCTTTCTGTATGACTCCATTTCATTTTACACACGTGTTTCTTCTACATGCTTTTGCTCTCTACTCAAAGCATTTAGTTAAACTAATTTCTTTCTATAATGCAATCTAATATGTGTGTGTGAGAGAGAGAGAGAGAGAGATTAATTTAGGTATTGGTGATATGGGACCAATCATTAAAGATATGGAATACTGTATGGAATGGATTTTGGTAAGTGGATGTCCTCCGAAGAGGGGGTTGTCTGACCAAAGGTAAGAATTCTTTCCAATCGCATGCCTCCTACAGGCGCTATTTCCTTTTACCTTGCATTTTAGAAAGTTCTGACTTGGTTGCCAATTAGGGGAGCATACACAGTTGTCATTAAAACCTCGTTGGTTTAGAAATTTCTATGAACTCTAATTGTGCACAATTAGGTACAATTAATTGGATATAACATATTGCATCACTTCATGGGTTTGGAAACTTCATGATACTTGCCAGGCATTACCGACAGTAATTGTAGTATAAATTCTAGTAAGGAGGTCCAATTATCCATAGATAAGTACAGCTGGTTAACTACATACGTACAACTGGTTAATAAATAAAAATTCTAGAATATGAGTAATTTAAATTCTTTCTCTAAAGGCACTTTACAAGCCTTTTGATTGTAACAACTTGACTCACCTATAGAGAAGGCACTTTTCCTCAATTTATGTTGTCCTTGTATCGATACTTTCTATGCACATAATAGTCTTGCACTAAAAAAATGTTCTGCTTTGGTGTTTACATTAGAATGAAATATTTCCTATGATTTTCACATCAATAAGCACAAGGCTCGGTATTTTCAAGCATATGGTTATCAGATAGCATGGGAAACAATGTAGAATAATGATTTGAGGGGAGAAATATAATACCAGAAGAGGATCACAGAGTGAATTCAGCTATGTTGTCATAGAATGGTTAATTTATTGAGAATTTCTTTACAATCACCCAAACCACACATAATGATTCTCTCCTCCACATCTACATTCAAATACAGAACAGATTAGTGGAAATTATTGTAAGTAAATATCCTGACTTTAGGTTCTACTTATGACAAGAAATTAGTACTGCAAACAAGTATCAATCAATAAAGATTTACATGAGTCGGCTTATAGCCTGCATCCCCAAGCATTTACTATTGAGGAAGCTCTACTAAGATGAAGTGAGAATACTAATAGATGGTTCCCTGTACAAAAAAGTCTCATAAACCTTAATTTGCCACCTCTAATCAAGCACACCTCCAGGAAGGCTGATTACCCAACACATGTATAAGATATGTGACTACCAAGTATTGATCGTTCTGAAATGCTTTTAGATTGGTCTTAAGATGTCCTTGTTGCAGCATTTCCCTTGTTCTGAATCCTTTATCTTCCTCCCTCCCTGTGGCTACAGTCTCATACTTTCTTTGTCTGTAGCAGCCGTTGTTCCTTGTTCTTTTTCCTTGAAAACGAAAAAGAATTATGAGTAATGTTATTTTAACATAATTTTGTTGTTCTAGTGAATAACGTAATAGCCTGATAATTACATTGTTCCTCCAAATGGAGGAGATTCTTTGTTTAAATCTTGGAAAGTGTTTCCCCAAGTATCTAGATTTAAGTAATTGCACCAGGTGAGTCTTTCTTCCTTTTGTCCCCCCCACAAAAAAAGAAAGAAAAGGATGTCTGTTGCTTTAGAAAGAACCATTTATTCAACATAAATACTATTACTTTTACATAAGTGATAACAAAGCTAACAATCCGATTACCCATCAGGTCTGGATTAATGGATAAATGCTTTCACTTATGTCTCTGGTAAGGGGCTATTGACAACCAAAAAATCTGACACCTCCAACTGCATTTAGTGCTTTTTGGTTGTGTATGGAAATAATTTCCAATATGGGACCAGTATGGAGAAATAAGAACGGAGTTTTTTTAGATAAAATAAGCATCTTGAAAAGCTATAGGTGATAAATACATTCCCAACCACTTAAATAAACATATGTGGTGATAACAGGAATTCCTTGCATTTTTTAAAAGGAATCAAGTTTAGGTTATCTGTGCTAGAATATAGGAGATGGTCGTTACATAGATTTCACAAATTGGAGGCTGCTTCTTAAATCAAGAAAGATTTAATCTAGTGAATTATCTCCCTGAATAAGAATACATGGTGAATTTTTCTCAAAAGCAATATTACCAAATTACCTCAAAAATTAGTACATGGGAATGATTGGTGAGGCTCGAAACATTTGAAGATGGACCTAGTCTAAGAAATCAAGGGAGGTTAGTTAAAAACAAAACTCATTTGTATTTGAATAAATGAAAAAAAAAAAACAAAAAAATAGATGGTATGTCAATCTCCTTTTAAAAGTCACTAGTATGACTTGGCAATCAGTTCTGTAGAAAAAAAAAAAATCCATTGCATGTTTGAGATTATAGGATGACACAAGGTTATGAGAGAGAGAGGGGGTGAGGGGAGAGAGAGAGAGAGGACTTACCTAAGAATAGATATCCCTCTCTGCATGTACTGCAACATAAAAGAGAACAATTGGTAAGAACCTGAGGACGGGTATAGCCAATAGGAGAGAAGTTGCACAAAGTTAGCAACAAATTTATTGGAAAGAAAATTTCATTTTGGGATGGGATCAAACTCTGGGCCTCAGGATAGTGCATGCTATAGTGAGAAGACTTGCAATTGTTGATGTCACAAGCTAATATGAGAAGGCACCACCACAGGCAACACTGGTGAAGATCTTCTACTCCTACAGTATGTTCAATAACAAGCATCCACAAAGTTGTGAAGGCCATTCTAGATTATCAACTGTCCTACAAACAGATTGATATGGCTTTTTTTAACCCTATTCTCTTGTGCTTTCTCCATGACCCAATTTATATCCTTCCTTCTCATATAGAATCATCCATGTAGGATAATTGGTAAGTGCAAGGATGCATTTGCACCTCCCAGTATCTATTGTCATTGTTTAAGCAAATATAGCTAAGAAATCAAGACATGATTGTCATTGTTTAAACAAATATAGCTAAGAGTAATGATCCATATTTCCTTGGCAATCTTTCTAGAATTTGTTTCAGACACACATGCATTCACTATCAAAATATGCATGTGCTCAGGCTCTGAGATGATCTCTCCCCAAGATCTACGTTCCTATTAAGCTTCATCCGCAATTGGTATATTGTAAATGAAATAATCAGAGGTGATATCTCCATATCCACTGCATGATCTAGTCTCTATTTGGTCTAGACACAATCAAGCCTTGCCCCTGGCATGATTTAGGAAGCAACAAAGCCTTCCCTTGAACTTGTAGAGAGGAAAAAGCGTGATGCAAACATATAATTGCAGTCTGATGGCAGCTCACGGGTATCTAAACACCTATAGTGGGTTGGTAAAGTCAATTTCTATCTTATGGCGGCAGATTTGTGCTCATACTATATGCCATTGCTTCCATCACTCCTCATGTACTGTATGTCATTTTCTTGGATGCTGAATTGTGTTATAAGTTGGATTGATGCCATCCCACAAGTCATTTGCAATGGCCTCCTCTACTTGACCAACCTAGAATGGGTTGGACTGGCCTGAACTGGCCACTTGACCCGAATCACTCCTCCTCAGGCCAAACACATGCTCTATACGTGCTGCGGAAGTTGAGGACTCTTGATGGAAGCCTTCTTCTTCCTCAACTCTCAATGAAAGACAGACACCTAGAGGATCCCAAAGTCTATGAAAACCCTAGCCTTTGCTTCTATTTAAACCTACCCCAACCCTCATTCGAGATCCATCATCGATCACTAGCCACCATTGCTGATCTTAAAGCAGCTATCACCGGCAGAGCCGGCCCAACCCTTAGGCGACTGCCTAAGGCCCCAGCTCCAAAGAAAATCCTAGTTGGCCGGTTCTCTTCACATCCCCCTCCTACCCACCTCAATAGCATCAGTGTTGTGCTCCACTTGATCGCACTGTCTTCATCTCCTCTTTCCTCCGGAGCTCCAACACCATCACCTCACCACTGGTAGCAAGGGCTTGAAAATCTTGAGTACAAAAGTTTGATTAATAATTTTACATCTTAAAAAGCTAGATGAATTATTTTTAAATAAAATTTTAAAATATTTTATACTTATTAATATTTTTTCATCATAAAAAAAAGTGTTTCATAGCGAGTTCGCCTTAAGCCCCCAAATGCATTGGGCCACCCCTGCAATAGGAAAAAATATCAGCTAAATTGCAGCATATCTGGACTATATATTAAAAAAAAAATTGAGTCAGATTACCAGCGTTAAAAAAATAAAATCATGGATAGAGATCTTTCTTTTTGTAGGAGCACTGGTTGATAATTCTCTCTGATTGCTCGTTTGTCCACTCATCCAAATGCGAAGCCCAAGCAAACCTTACTCAAGAGATGGTGATGAGAGTAATTAATACTTATTGGCATTTTCCACTCTTTCGGACCACATAAAACAGTTTATAAGCTAAGCCCTAAGAACAGATGGAGAGGAAAAGGCAGCAGAACAAGTCGAATCTGACCGAGCTTGACCAGCAGATACGAAGAAAGTGCTCAGGAGTAGCAGATTTCAAAATAATCAAAACCCAAGAACCTGTAGAAGGTAATTTCCTTCCTAATCTCCATCGTCATGGTGAAAGAGGAGAGAAAGGTTTCAGGCATTGAGCCATGGACTCCAGGAACAAGAAAGGAGCAGGACATGCTTAGTTCCCATCCCCATAGATTTTAGCTGGATGACATGTAGACTGAAGTAATGATTCAGCACGAAACGCAGAGTAGTTTATATCATGTTTCCACTGATTGTATATTTATTCAATCAAAGCATGCACTTGATATGCCATGAATATTTATCTGCCTGATAAAAGGAATAGCTTATCAATCATTAGCGTCTGATATCAAGACAAATATATGACTGCACCAGTAATAAAGCAGCTGCATGTGTTTTTTCTATATTTTCAATAAGTAATGAAGTTAACCCAGTGAAAGATAAAGATCTGCATTATTGGAAGTCAATGCCCTTCATCAGCATTGATATCTAACAAATTAGCATTTTTCAAACATACCATTTCAATGGATAGGTTATAATCCGCAATGCAAATTCCCTAAGCCATCAAAACAAAATCGACTTCATGATTTTGTCCCAGATCGTTGTCTTGGTGCAAGATTACTAGCAGCAACAATCTAGTATACCTTGAACAGCATAAAAAAAAAAGTATGCAGCCCAAAAAAAATTCAGACAACCGAACGAAGGTGGTAAAACCTAGGGTTTCTTTTAAACTAAGAAAAAACAATACATTCACTCCAGCTAAAGGGCACATCTTGCACATCTTAAGAATCTTTCCCGCTTGTGTTCTTTCTAGTTACAAAGCCTCCTTCCGTTAAGCATCACCTAATGCCACACACAGTCTCGTGTACCTCTAACCTGCATCCTCTCCAGCTACTGCTGTAGTGCAACTCTGATATATATATTTATCAAGTCAATGGCCGAACTTTTAAGGACAAAATGTTGCAAGAATAAAGGAGAAAACCCCACCCAACAACATTCTCAACTGAGAGCGTAAATTAAATAATGCTACTGAATGATAACTTTCACTGATTCCTGAACAATTTCATGGCTTTTCTACGAGCAAACTGGAAAATTTATAGATATATCCATGATTTGGGAAAGAAACAGAATGGAACTAACAAATTAAAATCTGTAAACAGAACAAGAACATAAATGTGCTATACATGATACTGTATGCAGGACGTAATGGAAAATAAATAAATAAATAATGCAGAAATTTGGAACATTCAGGTAAAGCCCCAATAAGATAACATCCATATCTAGATCTTCATTTAGTTCCAAGAGAGTAGCTGTAAAAATTCAAGCATTATCTATCACTTAAATGCCAAATTTGGTGTTCGGATAAAGAATATAAAACTTGATATAGATGTCAAACAAAACAACAGTGACACCAGATTGAAAGAATATGCTACCAGCACTAAGGAGATTCAAATTAGATAATTGTAATGTATTGCATGCCCCTCTCTGCCTTCCCCTTCCCTCCCAAACCCACCCACCACCAGCACCACAGAAACTCAGAGAGCACAACATGCACGCACGGGCACCCACCATGCAAACATGCATTCAAATAGATAGCAGTGGAAAAGTGTGCCTTGTCATTCTCTCAACAAATAGGTTGATGGGTTTTTCCACCTTCACATATAAAAAGGGTGGAAACCAGACTTTCAAAAAAAATGTTATCGAGTCCAGAAAGAAGAATCAAGAAGTCCATTACACTGCACATTCCACCAACCTATCACCCGTCCATCCCAGACAAAAAATAAGAAATAGCAAAACTATACAGGATTCCAGCCTGCTGCTTGGATTTAACAGAATAATCACATGAATCAGCCGCTTTTTTTTCAGATATGGACAGTTTTTCATATTACCAACAACAAATCCTCATAGCCCAACAAAAAGGATCATTGCTAAACTCCAGGTTACAGTAGCAGTTCTCAAACACACAAGCCACAACATGCAATGAAGGAATGGATTTCCACTGAGCTTGAAATCAAACACAAAATAGCATCATAGAAGATCTCACGTTCTCGCCATATCTCAGCCCTATAAAATGCACATGATAGGACAGATGCCATAAATGTCCCATGTATGTACCACAAATGCGAAATCTGAGAACATCTCACTGAAAGAAATCCAAATTACTACATGACACAAATCAAGCATCTCTTCAACTCCTTCAAGTTGACCAATAATGACCAGTGTTGGGCACATGTAGAATACATGTTACATGAAGTGATGTGAATTGAATTCATGGTGCATCTTTCTATATAATGTACAGATCCATGAAAGTACATGCATATTCATTTATTTATATGTATGGTATGCATGTGTATACATGCATGATGTACATACAAACATACATACATAGATATACGCACAAACATACATAGAAAGAGAGAGAGATCATCCCATGAAACTAGATTTGCATTCAGTAGTCCTAAAAGAGTTGAAACAGTAAGTAGAATGCCAGCAAGTACAACCATACCATCAGCTGTACACTGGTGGAGACAAAGGCTGTCTAAAACTAGTTCTAATGAAAATAAGCCTCCAAAATATTGCCAAAGACAACCCTTATGATCCTTTATGATTGGCCTCAGATTATCCATGGTATTGCATATCTTAAATCAGAATTAGCTCACCAATTTTCTGGCTCAACAGTATAGTTACTATCTCCTATCTGGAGTGCTGCACCAACTTTGGAATCTTTCTTGACCACTAGATCTGTGTCCATTGTGCTTGCTTATAACATTTTCTGATCGTTCCACTGACCCGCTCCTGCAACCAAATCCACTTAACTGAAGAGGTCAGCTGCCCCTGTGGTCCCCACTTTACTTCCAAACCAATAATAACTAACAAGCAAACCAAGTATAGGACCCTTACATGTCAGTCCCAAGATAGAACTTGGATGAAGTGACATAAAACATAATGGATTTCTAGGGATCCGAAAGAAGGTATTTCTTCTTGCTGACCTTATTTGGTGAACCCTACAGGCTTGATTAGTTCCTCCTCACTAAAGAGTACTAACCACAAATATACAGTTTTATAAGCGTCATCAGCTTCATCTTCAATCTACTCATGCTAATTTAGCTAAATTGCTGATCCATATCACTTTTCCTTTCTCAAATAGACAATAATATTCTTGTGGTCAGGACAGACACCTACAGATCAAATTTAGATATTTTTTAGCAAGTAGTACTGTATTCAAATGATAATTCAGTGTTTTTGCTGCTCTCCTTTTAGGGCCAATGCTTTATATCTCAGCTTCATTCAACAATAGTTTAAAACCAAAACAAATTGTTGAAGTGGATGAGCTTGATGGTAGAACTAATCCAATAGTTTTCATGTTTATATCAGGTCGATTTTGGTTTTCAGTCGAAGTATGGCTCCAGCCTACTTTATATCAGTAAAGTTTATAGTATGATTAAAATAAAGGAAGGAAAAAAAGACATTCTCTTTTAAAAAGATGCTGTAAAAAAGAAGATTAGGAAGAAACAAGACGAGGCTGTAACGAAACATTCATGTAATCTTCACATTTTCAGGCCCATTTGAAAATCACCAACGAAAATGTTTGGAGAACCTGAAAACTTTGCTAAGATATCATAATCTGAAGACATAAAAATCTTGATCATCTTCATATATTGTGCCGTGGTTGTGGCCCATGAAACCATTAATACACAGGATTTCCAAAGTTGGTTTATATAGTGTTGGGGTCATGCTAATTTTTTTTGGCTTTAAACTGCATCTGAGAAATTACTTATTTCCAATGCTTATGATTATAATATAGGAAAGAAGCATTTATTGTACAACATCTAAAATCTAAACAATGTTAACCAGTGGAACAAGTAATAAATGATGGTAAATACTTGTAGCCTTTGGTCCTCAACAAATGATGCTGAATGTGCATTTGGAAAAACCATTAGATCACATAATAACGTGTGTTTAATGTAACATTTGTTTCAGAAAATCATAGCTCAGAAACCTCGGAAGGACCAAAGAAAGAAAAAAATAATAAAACACAGACACTATTCTTGATTATTGATTATCAATGCATGCATATGAAGGAGAAAAGAAAGAACATGAAGGCACATTCTGGGTTTATAGACCATACTATTCTAAGTAAATTCAAATACATTTTACCATGAACCTGTGTCATCTGGCCACTCACCCAGCTCTTAAAAGGGTAAAACCCATATCAGATGTAAATCCAAATTGGAAACTAGTTTTTTTTTTATTTCAGCTTTTCAAAATTGGTAGTTGGATTCCAATAACGAGTTTGGTCCACTACAATAATATTAGAAGTGAGCTTTTGTTCTTCTATAAATTGGTCAAGAATATAGCTATTAAAATAAATTCCCAAACTGCCTTCTTTTAAAATTCTTAAGCTAATTGGGAAGTTTGGATGAGAGACACACATATTGGAAGACCCTAATAGTATTACAAATAGTATCTTTTAATATTTCTTTTTATATTAGGATTAATTATTCTTGCTATGTATCCCATATCTCCTCTTCCCCCTCTTGCCAAGTCAGATGCTTGGACATGCGTCTAAATCTTGTCCTTGTATGTGTCCTAGAAACACTGTCACTAATTATAAAATCCATGACATCCCCTAAATGCAACAAAATTATAACATCGGTGAAATAGGTAGATTTAGATACCAAGTTTCCGACAATATCACAATTTAGCATGTTTCTTTTATGTATTTCTACTGTGTATTTGTTAAACTCATAAAATATTAGAAGAACTAAACTTAAAATGATAAAATTCACATTGCTAGAATTCAGCGACAGCATTGTTGAGTTCACGACATGTTTTCTTAAGAATGAATCCGGTAGCCTGCACAAAAGTGATAATCCCATGCAAATCAACCCCCATTTCTTTTCCTTTCAATAAAGGAGGCAAAGAAAAAGCAAAAGATGTTGCAATTGATACAGAAAATACAGTTATATATGGTGCCTTTAGGCCATTTCAATGCAACACGTAGGATGAGTTTTGTTTCACATAATGCTTGACAACCTAAGACTTCAAGGGACAAATTTGTTAAGTCGACATTAGCTTAAAAAAAAAAAAAAGAAAGGTCAACATTAAAATTTTATAACATGCTCTATACTCATAACAAACAGATTTTCGAACAATTCTATACTTGGCCTTTTTAATTAAAATACAAAGCAAAAAATGGTTATAGACATGTTCTAGGCCCATTCAGCCTGTTCTGGATGAAAATGAAGAAGTACATGAATTCAGACGAAACAATGACTTCTATTTAAGATAAGAAGATTGGATTCGTCACTGCAATGATATGGCTATAGCTTAGTAACAATCCTTTAGCACAGCCTACTTTTAAATCTCTGCACACTAAGTAATTAGCACCTTGTTTTCATTCATGAAAGCATGTAAGTCTTGTATTCATTACATCATATAGACAAATTAACTACCTGCCGTAATAAAAGAAGCCTTTGCTGTATAACTTATTTTTTTATAACTATCATGTTTTTTTTATGATTTTTCTGAGACATCTTGGGCCACACACATGATTAATATTCTTCCTGTCGAGTCTGTACCCCTTAATTACAACAAAAAGAAAACTGTATACAGATACGATTATTCCAATTCCCAGGAATTATGAAGTAATGAAAAATTCAGCAGATTTAGTAGTAGTACGAGATCAAGTAAAAAGAAGACTAACTGATGCCGAAGGCAAATCCATTTTCAGGAAAAGAGGCAATCTGAAGATGCAAGGATAATAAGAATACGAAGATTCAAACAAACAAATTTTACCCAAATTATACATTTTTCAATTAGTTATACAAATCCTTCTTCGCCATTTGTTCTATGAAGGCTGGCTCTTTTAACAACTGTTGTTAAATCATGCTAACAACATCTGTCCAGGTTACCTCAGCTTGATGCGAACTCCTTTTGGACCCTTATGAAAGACAACCAAGCCTGTCTCATAAGGACCACAGATCCCAGAGTAGCATTTCGAAAGAAATGTGTATTTTCTTTATCTTTTGCAGACATATTTATAATTGCAATTTAGTTCGACTCTTGATACTCCATTCTTATATATAGATAGAATGCTCCTTATTAAACCTTGCCCCTTCCTTTTTACTAAGATAATTTCCAAGTCCAATAAAACCTGGAGGTTGCATAGAATTTCAATAAGCTTACATTGCAGAACCAACAAGGAGGCTTAGGTTTCCCCTCTAGTGCTAGAATTCATGCAAAGGGCTACCCTTGCCAAAATTTGCTTCAATACAGAACCAAACACATATATATAAAAAGTTGACATCAAGTCAAAGGCTGTTAAGTGATCATCAAATTTTGTGCGTTAATACTTTGTTTGATGAAGCTGAACTCTTATATGGACTAGACTGGCAGATCAAGATTGTTTTTATGAACCATACATCCTGTCATGCACCATAACGATGTATATATTCTGCTCATTTTTTGTACACTAATTTCAAAATTTGACTTTTGAAACAACAGCCTAATTCCTTTACAACAGTCTCATTATTGGTGTTGTATTTTTATGGGGTAATCACTTCATGATGGGCAATAGTTTCAAATTTCCTTACTTCCATAATAGGTTCTTAGATCAGTAAGCAGTGACAGGTCTTGGGGCTTTGCCATAGGTACAGAAAAAAGGTATCCTGAAACCCAGAAGTCAGACCAGTAACCCATTACCTACCATGCAGGAAATTCAGCAAAGGAGCACCTACATAGTACTTAATGAATCTTGCATTGAAAGATCATCTTTTAGTAATAGCCATATTTTTATCCGTGCTTGTGATGGAAATGCTGGACAATGATATCACTTAAAAGAGACATATTTCTGCTTATCTTTTATCTAATTTTTATTTTATAACAACTAAAACCACAAAGTGCAATCTGTATCACACTTTGGAGGAACAAAACTGGTTCAGTATATTGCTACCTAGACAAAAGTAGAGCCTACTAAGTCTGCAATAGTCAAGACTTCAAATAACAAGAGCAAAAGTTTAATCAAAAAGAAGAGATAGAAGAGAGAGAAAGTTAAATGGTGAATGCCAACTCATAAATGAATAAAACTGTCAACTACCGAATTCCTACCAACATGATGTTACAGGAGGTTATGACTTATCCCCCCATCTCACACCAACATTTTTATCAGCACTCTACAAGGAGGAGGAAATTTTCTTGACAAGGTTGGAAATAAATAATTGCCCATGAAAAAACTACCATAATCCTTGATAAAATTCAAATTTCAGGCATGAAAATATAAATACACAGTAGAAGGAAAACCAGGGACAAAGGTGTATAGCAGTCATAAAACTTCATTGAACTTGAATAAAGGATAAAGATTATAATTAAATCAAAACACGTAACAGTGGTTGTGATAGAAGCAACAAAGTAGTTTTAACATGTTGATGACGATCCGTATTAGTAAACGAAGAGCAACAGTCAGCAACACAGACAAATCAAACTTTTAAGCAAAATGGGAAACTCTTGAAAAATCAATCTGACTAAAGGAGGTGCAACCATATTTATAAGCCTGGTTGACTGGTCATCTGGGTAAAAAAAAAAAAAAACAGGAAAACACATGATTGATAAAATATAAGATAAATGAGAACCTATTTCCTTTTGTCATAAAGGAAACCAATGATCACACGCAGAGGTCAAGCATGTCACTGTACAGAATCCAGTTAGCTAGACAAAAGATGAAATAGGAAAAATTGTACACTAAGAAGCTAATTTTACACCATACAAATTTAACAACATGAAGAGGGTGATGCATGCGGGGCAGAAAAACCTAAAACTTACAACTTTCATATGAAATGTCTATTTATGTGGCTGTCCTACAAACGCAGGAATGTGATATGGATGCCCAGCATTGAGAACTCTTGTTTTAAGACCCCCTCATGTATTGAAGTTACGCTTTGCAGCTTCCATTTTCAACAATAGATCTTTTATATCAGCTTCCATCCTCATTTTCATATTGAAGTACTCAAGGTGTGCCCTTTCAATAACTTGTAATTCTTTAAGCTTTTGTCTACGCCTTTCCTCCGCCTCAACCAATCGCAATTTTGCAATTCGACTAGCATAATCTTCCTCAATCTTAACATTCTTCGCCATTGCTATGCGTTTTAGGCTCTCAGCTTCTCTTCTTGCATCATCAGCACGTTCTTGGTACATCTTTGCCTCTGCCTGTTTGAACTTTACAACACTCTCCAATTCATCAGTAATTGGCTTCTTCTCATGATTTTTCTGTAACTCTGCATCCCTAGTCTGCTGACCAACTCGTTCATGATCTACAACAGAAAGAAGACCTGCAGTTTCCAGATGGGGGATTTTCTCCAAGGGAACAGATGGCAACCTTGTTTTTTCTTTGCTTGAACCAGCTATTCCATTGCTTCCTTCAGCATCATTTCTAGATGACCCCTTTGGTGAAAATATGGAAGGACTACTGCTGACGTTGGATTCACTATCTGAAATGTAAAAATAACAATTCAGAATGGTTATGTTTTCTCTTCACAAAAACATTAGTTCAAAAATACACCATTATAATACAGTCATGATGGATTTGTAAACATACTATAGATTTCATAGTTGTCAATTTATGTTCACAGTAAATTTTTCATGATTGGATGATGAGGTCTCCATTGTTCAATAAAAGGGTGCCACTTTAGAGCAAAGTGCAAAACTGATCAAGTATAGCTGCTGTAGAGGAATATGATCATACTTAATCGACATTGAACCAAGTAGGTGAAAGTGAAACTAAAATTCAAAAAGTGAAAAGAAGCAAGACCCACCATTCATATTTCTTATCAAAATTGACACTCAGACATGGCACTATTTGACATTTAAAATTATTAAACCTTGATGGCACCGCCAATTTCTACCAGTCATTTGCACTTATTACTACATAAAAAGGGTCAACTCTAACAGTATACCAACATATCGTGGGTGATCCATCTAATCATGCGCACACAAGCATGCAATGCATGCATGCATAAATAAGCATACTTATCCATCATGCAAACACAAACACATGTCCCTACCTACTTGTTCCTGCATTCATACCCATTTATACAGACCATGTGAAATAACAGCACCTGTTCAAATAAATCATTTCATGTGGATCATATTCTCGCATAAAGACATTGCCAAACTATCCCAACTGAGTGATTACATCCTCAAGTTTCTGCTCAATTGATCAATATTAACAACTATAAAGAATGCTCAACGAAACGTGAATATCAACGGGTAAACAACTTTCGTCAATGACAGGGTGTGGTAACTAGCCACAATTAGCAACATCAATCTTTCCAACAAAAACTTGTTTTCATGTTGGAAAGCAAAAACATGCCATGTTTGGCAATCCTATTTTTCACCTGTTGATTAAGATGTTTGGAAGGAAAAGGCTTTAGCTATTTGAGAAAGGAGAGGCTGCAGGAGCTGATTAAGATAAGGACCTGAGAAAGTAGCTATACAAAAAAACTTGAGGAAGAACCGAGGAAGCTCTGCAAAAGCAGTACACCAAGAAAATTTGGGTTGAGCACACTGGATAAAAGATTCTGAATACTAAGAAATAAAGAATCCTCAAAGAAAAACAAATTGCTTGAACATGAAGTGCACTTTGTGGATGTGGCAGTCGCACAAAAGGTGGATCATTTTTTTTGTGTAGCAACCAAGACATATCCCTCGATTATTTTGAACCTAGCCAAGATCCTCATGTTGGATATTATGATACAGTACTTAATCGGAGATCAGAGATTTGCTTACACATAACTAAATCTTCCAGTGATATCTAGTCATCCTATTGTCTACAATAACCATATCGTTCAATCAAACACAAGGAACTTGCGGTCAGCACTTGATCATAAGTATGGTATGACCAGAGTTTGAAGTTCAAATGAAACCAATCTAGTTGGACTGATAAGCAGAAGTTTCTACTGAAATTGAGACCAGAATATTGGAAATTCAGTTTCAATAGGTTTTGGTGGTTTTGGTCAGTACCAATAATTTTGGTGGTTTTGACCTATTTTAGCCAAATCTGACTAAAACTGATTACAGATGCTTTGGTCATCAGTACATTTCTTTGAACATAATAGTTAGTTAAAGTGTCAAAATTTTGGATCATTTTTCGTTTATGTTTGAGTTTAAAGAGGATACACTTACTCATGGATTGTAAATATGGTCTTTGAGAAGTATAAGCCGATGATGGATGGTATTTTTACAAGATATTATTCACCAGTACATTTCTCCTTTTTCTTGTTTTGGATTTTTTTTTTTTCAGGGGGGGGGGGGGGGGGGGGGGGGGGG
>JAOXJJ010000914.1:7103107-7118820 GCA_025769935.1 Phoenix roebelenii
CTTCTATGCGTGTGACCCCATAGGTTCGAACCTAAGCCGGTAGCACAGAAATGATTTTCTGTACTAATCGATGTGACCATCTAGCAATGGTAACCGACGTTCGGATAGGCTGAATTATTGCGAAGCAATATTCTGAAACCCTGGACTATGGTTACCGTATAATTCATCCCTATGACTCCTAATGCCATGATGACATCAGAGTTCTGTCAACTCTGTAATAGTACATCCACTCTGTGATTCAATTTTTATAAATCTTGTGACTCCTCACAAGGATTATCGTGACCAAGGTTTTGCTAAATTGAACACAAGGGCATTATCTCCTGTCACCAGGAGGGGTCAATTCCATCTTGACTCACACACTGACTTCGCAAGTACTTGACTGCACCTAGTGACCTTCCGTCCTTGAATTAGAAATTCAGTTAGTCCGGTACCAAAGTACAGTGAGTTGCTTACTAATCACCGTGTTGATCTCAGGTCTGAGGGACACATATACCCATATCCACTTGGAATATCTCTTGACAACAGAGCATTTCGAAATTAGTCACGTTCAGTGAAATGTACTCCTACACTTCACCTGTGGGACATATTAGTATCTCCACACTCTTTGGTTAAGAGAACAACCAACCTATCTGTCACACAATGATCTAAACTCGATAATGCTGTTGTCCTATTAACAGCATATCATTTGGTCGTGAACTGGTTTAAGGACTTACAGATAAATCCTCCTTTATCATAAAAGAATCCTAAGGACTTCATCATCCTACAAGAGTTCATTTAAAGATGTATAAAAAAATGATGAATAATGCCAAAATAATACTTTATTAATTTGTCAATTCATTTACAAAATCAATCATCAACATGCTGACGATTGACTCTTAGGGTACAATTCCCAACAGTATAGAAAAGAACAGGATTAGAGGCTAACTGTTAGCTGTGTTGCTCCATAGCATAGTGTAGAATAGATGTTTATATTTTGGTGTATTATAAACCCTCAGTTGTATATAGTGTGCGGTTATAGACAGAGATCCTATTGTGGATATGGGTTTGACCATGAATGAAATGAAAACCAGATTTTTTTTATATACAGATGAGTTATATGCCTGTGATGATGTATTAATATATATTGTCCAGTTTCATTATGTAACAGGTTATGATTATAGTCGATATCCTGTTAAGGTTATTATGTGATTACTGCTCTGACAGGTAGAGTTGTTGTATGTATTGATATATCCTAACAGGTAAATATAGAAAAAAGGTGATCATTTTGTGCATATATCATGCCAAAATTTTTAGGGATTTATTGATGATCATGATAAGTAAGTAGGATTCTACATGGTGGTTGGTGGCCTTATGCCTACCCGCATCCTAGGACCGTTGCGGCTGCCCGCAGAATAGGGGTCGTAACAAAGCTTGGTATCAGAGCATTTGCAATTTAGTAAAACTTTTTTATGACTCAGTGTGTAGTGACCACCCTCTCTCTTTGTTTCTTTTTAGAAATATATAAAGGATGCCTCCAAGGGAAGGACCCGTGCGTCCTGGAAGGAGGATGGAGCCAGATATAGAGTTTGATGCGGGTTCCGCACACGTCGAGCTCCAGAGAGAAAAATCACCTCGTGCTGACAGACGGAGGGTTGATGATCAAGGAGAAGTAGGAATTAGAGATGCACTGGTGGAACAGTTGCTGATGGAGAATCAAGCTCTGAGGGAGCAAATTGCTCGGGGGAAGCCTCCTGCCCTGTCAACAGCATCCATCCCACCTCTTGTACCTGTGCCGAGGAGTTTGACCAAGTGGGCTCTGAATGATGAGGGGATCACTGTATAGGATTTTCTAAGGCTCAAAACCCCAGAATTTAAGGGGGAAGAAGGTGAATATCCTCAGAGATTCCTGGAAGAGACTGAAAAGATGATCCGGAGACTGCTGTGTTCTGATGCAAGGGCTATAGAACTTGTAGGGCTCATAATGAAGGAAGATGCCTGGGATTGGTACTAGAGACAGATGGAGGACAGATTGTACAGTAGGAATCTTCCAACTTGGGAAGAGTTCAGGCAAGCAGTAATGGATGAGTTCTCATCTCCGACAGAGAGGCAGAATCGGGCTCTTCAGTTTGAGAGGCTGAAGCAGATGCTCGGAATGAGCGTAGCTGAGTACGCTCGTGAGTTTACAAGATTAGGGAGGTATGCTCCTTACATCATCCCCACTGAAGCTGCCAGGATAGAAAGGTTCAGACGAGGTCTGATTTCCCTGCTTTATAATGCGGTGTTGGCAGTGGAGGTCTCCACTTTGTCCAAGCTTATAGATATAGTAAAATAGTGGGAGACCAGAAACAAAGAAGAAAGAGCTGAAAGAGAACAGAGAAAAATGAATGTGGGGAAAGGGCAAAGCAGCAGAGGTAGATCGAAGGGAGCAGGTCTCTCGGAGTGTCCGACAGAGCAGTCTGTACGCTCTGCTCCACCGGCCCCACGTAAGAGGAAGTGGAGGAGAAGAGGTTAGTCACAAGATGCTTTTCTACCATCAGCACCTTGTCCTTCAGTCTCCATAGCCAAAACTGAATCAAGGTTTCAGTCATGGCCAATGTGTAACACATGTGGAAAGAAGCACCCTGGCAGATGCAGAGCGAGTCAGGGAGTATGCTACAGGTGTGGGCAGCTGGGTCATTTTGCCAGAGAATGCTCTCAAAGTGTCACCCAGCAGTTTGTACCTTTGGTATCCTACACTTCTGTGCAGATGGACAAACCCAGTAGTAGAGGGCCTATAGGCAGAGGTAGAGGTCAGGCACAAACATCGCAGCAGAGTGCTGGACCATCACAGCCGTCAGCTCCAGTAGGCAGAGGGCAAGGAAGAGTGTTCACAGTAAACCTACAGGAGGTACAGGCATCTAACGCAGCTGTGATAGGTATGCTCCTCATTGATAAGATTAAAACTAGAGTACTGTTTGATTATGGAGCTACTCATTCCTTTGTATCCCCTTATTTTGCTAAGAAGTTGCCTAAGGATAAGATATTGATGCATATTTCCTTAGTTATTAGTACACCTATAGGGGATAGTATAGAAGTGAAATATGTGTATCCTACCTGTGTGGTAGAGATAGAAGGTAGAACACTTCCAGTCGATTTGATTGAGTTGGCAGTATTAGACTTTGATGTCATATTGGGCATGGATTGGTTATCAGACAATCGTGCCACCATTAACTGCCAAGAAAAGAATGTTATCTTCAAACCCTTAGATGGGGGTGAATTTGCATATCAAGGGGATAGGAGTGAGGTCCCAGTGAATTTGGTGTCTGCAATGAAAGCAAAGAGACTGCTGGAAAAGGGGTGTCAAGGTTATCTAGATTATGTGATGGACACCCAAGTGGAGTCTGTTGATCTGCAACAGATTCTAGTTGCTAGGGAATATCCATATGTATTTCCAAGGGAATAACTAGAATTGCCACCCGATAGAGAATTTAAGTTCAGTATTGAACTTCTCCCTGGTACAAACCTATTTCGATTACTCCCTATTGTATGGCATCCACAAAGCTGAGAGAGTTGAAGGTGCAGTTGCAGGATTTGCTAGATAAGGGATTTGTTAGGCCTAGTACATCACTATGGGGTGCCCCGGTTTTGTTTGTGAAGAAGAAGGATGGGTCACTGAGATTGTGTATAGATTATAGACGGCTGAATAAAGTGACCTTCAAAACAGATACCCACTCCCCAGGATAGATGACATGTTTGATCAATTGCAGGGGGCTGAGTATTTCTCGAAGATTGATCTGCAGTTTGGGTATCATCAGCTGAGGATCAGGAAGGAAGATATATTGAAGACTGCATTCAAAATGAGATATAGGCACTATGAGTTTTTAGTGCTTCCATTTGGGCTGACAAATGCCCTAGTAGCATTTATGGATTTAATGAATAGGATTTTCAAATCCTATCTTGACAGGTTTGTGATAGTCTTTATAGATGACATGCTCATATATTCTAAGAGTCAGGCTGATCATGAAGAGCATTTGAGGATAGTACTGCAAACCTTAAGAGAATATGAATTGTATGCCAAACTTACCAAATGTGAGTTCTGGTTACAGGAAGTTGGATTCTTGGGACACATAATATGCAAAGAGGGTATCAGGGTGGATCCCAAGAAGATTGAGGCAGTTATGGATTGGCCAAGACCAACAAATGTAACAAAAATCAGGAGTTTTTTGGGTCTGGCTGGGTACTATAGAAAATTTGTAAAGGACTTTTCAAAAATAGCTGCCCCATTAACAAAGCTAACTCGGAAGCAGATTAGGTTCACTTGGGCAAATTCTTGTGAATAGAGCTTCCATAAGCTGAAAGATTGCCTTACATCAGCTCCAATTTTGACTCTATCCGCAGATACAGGCGGGTTTGTAGTCTACTGTGATGCTTCCGAAGTAGGATTGGGATGTGTGTTAATGCATAATGACAAGGTGATCGCATATGCAACCAGACAACTGAGAAAGTATGAAGTAAACTATCCCACTCATGACTTAGAGATGGTTGTTGTCATATTTGCATTAAAGATATGGAGACATTACTTATATGGTGAGAAGTGTGAAATATATACTGATCACAAAAGTCTCCATCATACTACAAGAGTTCATTTAAAGATGTATAAAAAAATGATGAATAATGCCAAAATAATACTTTATTAATTTGTCAATTCATTTACAAAATCAATCATCAACATACTGACGATTGACTCTTAGGGTACAATTCCCAACAGTATAGAGAAGAACAGGATTACAGGATGACTGTTAGCTATGTTGCTCCATAGCATAGTGTAGAATAGATGTTTATATTTTGGCGTATTATAAACCCTCAGTTGTATATAGTGTGCGGTTATAGACAGAGATCCTATTATGGATATGGGTTTGACCATGAATGAAATGGAAACCAGATTTTTTTATATACAAATGAGTTATATGCCTGTGATGATGTATTGATATATATTATACAGGTTCATTATGTGACAGGTTATGATTATAGTCGATATCCTGTTAAGGTTGTTATGTGATTACTACTCTGACAGGTAGAGTTGTTGTATGTATTGATATATCCTGACAAGTAAATATAGAAAAAATGTGATCATTTTGTACATATATCTTGCCAACATTTTTAGAGATTTATTGATGATTATGATAAGTAAGTAGGGTTCTACGTGGTGGCTAGTGGCCTTATGCCTACCCGCACCCTAGGACCGTCGCGGCTACTCCCAGAATGGGGGTCATGATATTTAGGCGCACTTCTGTTAGGCATGAATATAGAAATTAGGAAATTTTATTTTTCAGTGGACTCTAGAACTATAATTTTGTGGACTCTAACATTAGAATTTTAAGTAGATTGTAGTATTTTATTTTTATGTAGACTCATATTAGAATTTTGGGTTGTCTATACAAACCAATTGCCTTCTTTTCTTCTCCTCCTTCGCTCTCCCCTCTTTTTCTTCTTCTCCCCCTTAAAGACAGCTCCCTATTCTTCCTCTATTTTTCTTCCAATTTTTCTATGCCTTCTTGTTCTTCTTCTTAGGTAACTGAAGGAGTCGAATGGGTCAAATCTTCACGTGATCGTGCTTATTGTAGGAGGTTTTGGGTTGAACCAGGTTTATTCTACCTTGGGGATGATTTTATCATAAACCTGCATGAGGGGGCAAAATTTGATCTCAGGACAGCGTATTTATATGTCGAATTCCCTATTTTTCTTCCAATTTTTCTAAGCCTTCTTGTTCTTCTTCTTAGGCAACTGAAGGAGTCGAATGGGTCAAATCTTCACGTGATTGTGCTTATTGCAGGAGGTTTTGGGTTGAACCAGGTTTATTCTACCTTGGGGATGATTTCATCATAAACCTGCATGAGGGGGCAAATTTTGATCTCAGGACTATGTATTTATATGCCTAATTCCAGCACACCTTTCTTTTCTGTTTATTCTCTTTGATTCATCTTCTTACTAATTATTTGTAATTAATATTTTATGAAATTATTGGCAATTACTAGGAACCTACCATCAACAATTCAATAACAAGTTCCAATTTATTCAGTACCACTGGTATTTGCATAGTTAAACAACATAGTAATTATTTTTATAAATGTATAGCTTTAGCAAATATTACTTTCTTTTATAACAAGTATATATCTTTTACAAAATCAGTTTAATTTCAAAGAAAATTATACCGCTCTGAAATTTATGCAAAAGACTAGTTCAAATTCTCATAATAAAATTATCTTACCTGCTGCTTTAAATTTTGTGCAAAAAAAGTTTAACTACTCAAAATAAAATCCTACTAGTTGCTGCTCTAAAATCTATGTAAAAATTAATTTCTAAATAATTGCTGCTCTGAAATTCATGCAGAAATTATTCCATCAATTTAAGACAAAAAAATCATTTTCTGATATTTGGAAAATAGTGTAAAATTTCTAAACATCTATTTAAATTTAAAATAAAATTTTTTACTGCTCTAATTATAGTGCACAAGTTAAAAATAATTTCTTGAATATTCCAAAAAAAAATAGAACTCTCCTTAATTTTCAGATTTTAATTCAAAATTTGAAAACAATTTTCAAATTTGAATTCAAAATTTGAAAAAAAAAACATAAAAGCAATTTATTGTGTTTTAATTACAAAATTCAGGTTTTTGAAATATAGAACTTAATTGCTAGAATAATTTCTCACATTCTTAGTGCAAATTTATTTTATATTATTGCTATTATATGCCCTTTAATCTATGCATTTATTGCATTTAAATTTTGAATTTCAAAACTTAGTGCAATATTGTTGGAAGCTATTAATTAAATATAAGCATATAGGACTAAACCATAAAAATTGTGTACGGAATCAATTAATTATCCAAAACTTCATAAGTCGTTTCTTTTGATGATAATAGTGCCATCAAACCTAAAAAGCTTTACGGCTCTTTCTTTAGAACATGACAAAGTCAAGTAAAATTAGGTTGGATTTTTTAGTCCTTAATTTGAAACTCCTAAAGAAATAGACTTTCATTGTTACCGTAAGATCCTTAGTGCCATGTTAGATTCTCTCTACATTGTGTACCTTCCTAAGAGATAGCTAAGAAACTATGAGATGACTTAGAGGCCAAGCATGGAATAGATGATGCGATTCTTGACTAGTTCACCATATCCAAGTTCCGCAAGAATGTTATAGTGGAATCCAAACCTGTTAGTGTTTAGAACCATGAATTCCAAGATCTTCTTAGAAATGATGAACTAACTAGAGACAATTTTTTTGAGAGGTATAAGGTTGAAGCCTCGATTGACTCCCTCCCTCCATCCTAGTTAAAATTCTTATAAGAGCTAAGTCATAAGCAAGGAGACATAACTTTAATGGAGTTTATTAATTCTACTAGAATTGAACAAAAGCATTGACTTCAGCTTAAGCACAAACTAGACTCTGGAGCTAAGATGAACTTAACTAAATCCAATCAAAACTAATTCAAACCTCGGAGTCGAACTTCAAAAGAAGAATCCTCAAAATTGGTCAAACCAAAACTTTTCCTCTAAATCTCTTAAAAATTAAAACTAACTTAATCAAACTCGAGAGCTTGTGTGGGGAAGCTCTATTTGCAGCCTGTTATATCCTAAATAGGTTACTTTTTAAGAATAGCAGTAAAACCCCTTTTAAACTTTGGAAAGGTAGAATACTAAGAAGATGGTTCCTATGTGACTAGTTAGAAGATAAAGATGAGCTACGGTGAGGATGGAAAGTGGAAGATCGCCTGGACCTATGGCTAATGGTCTAAAGAGACTAGGTTGAAAGGGTTGGCTGGCTCTCAACTCTTGTGTGAAGTGACCCATCGTCTCAATGAGAGCAGATACAGTAAAAGACTCGGTCAGTCGACTCGACTCGTTCGGAATCTCTTTGAGCATCCCTTGTATTTATTCTCCTATCTTCTAAGCATCTGAAGTAAATTGTTTGATCTCTTTCTTCATAGAAGTTTGCAAGTTTCTTGTCTCCCTTAATGTCGGCTATCCTCCTGAGCTGACTAGTCACCTAGAAGTGCATGTCCGAGATATCATGCCTCAACTCAGCTACCATTTGGGTTAGTGAAATTACATGAGGCTCCAACCTCTGATCCATAGACAATGAACCATGTGGTGACTTAAAACTCTCGGTTCCCCATGACTAATAGCTCCGAATGCAATCAACCTGACAATCACCTGCTCAAATATGGGTCTCATCTATTCATCATCCAATCTGATAGTGCGACTTGTGTTGCTCTTTGGATATGGAGGTTGAAAGTCAAATGATGTTGTAAAACTCTGGCTCTACTAAAAGGATTTCTATGAGGGTAGATGGCTCAGTACCCTCATTTGTAGGAATAGTAGGCTCACTGGGTTCGACCTCTGGCTGATAGTGCTAATCTCCTCTAGGCTCTTCATACCTATCACCTCCACCACATCGCACCAAATGACCGTCAATCTTAGAGTATGCCATTTGATGTAGTGAGCGGTCATTATTGGTATCGGTATACAACAGTGCTCTCGAGGTTTTTTCTTCAAGCTCAACGCCTTGTTTCCTAAACAATAAGGTTAGAATCATACCATAAGATAGAGATACCATTGACTTGCTCGTTGCATCATGCATTTGGCAAAACATAAGTGCAGGCAAATTTTGGGGATACTCCCTGATCATGTAAAACATCACCACTATATCTCTCTTATATATGAAATCAAATCTTTCTATCTTATAGAAGAATATCCTGTTTATCATATGGTAGAGAAGCCTCATCTCCACAAACAGCTAACTAGCACTGACTTCCGCCAGTTCACTAATGACTTCATAACCCAAAATGTGCTGGAGTCCAATCCAATGCTCATCTAGACAGTCAGTAGAAATCCAGCAATTGGCATAAGAAAAAGCCTTCCCAAGCTCAGCACATCAATAAGAATTTAAGGCCCTTTGACCATGGACTCCAAGTTTCCTATCCCAAACTTCGAGTTTCTATAGAATTCTCTAACTAAGTTGGAGTAAGTGGGCACATCCAAGGAGCAAACAAATTTCCATCCTATCTGCTTCAACCTCCCCCCGATAAAGAAACCCTCTCAGTCCAAGAAAATCAAAATCTACTTTTTGCCCGGTGGTAACTATTCTAGTAGACAGGGGTATCTAACTAGGAGTTGTTTAAGGAGGAGAAGGGACTGGTTCTTTAATAGGTGGAGGAATATGGTCCAATCTTGCTTTCGTTGACCGTTCCAATAAAACTAAGGTTTCCATCTGCTTCATCCATCAAGTAAGTTGCTTTCGTGGAGCCATGAGACAAAATCGACCCAAATGAAACAAAATCAAGGGCTTGGAATGGGTGATTTTGAAAGAGAGAAGTATAGGAAAAAAATTTGAGTGACAGGGAAGAGGAGCTGAAACGAAAAAGAGTAGAAACAACTCGAGTATAAAACCCGTCTCTCAACACAAGGGTTGACTCAAGATAATCCTAGAGTTGACTCCTAAGTGGGGGTAGACTTGTCGATTTTTATGAGTCGACTCCTCCATAGCCTACAAAACTTTGAGTTGACTCTTATTCATTTCCAAGTGGACTCAAAGCTCTTCCTTAGTCCAAGGGATCAGCTCCCCAAAATCAGAAGTCAACTCCTCATATTAAGAGTCAGCTCTTCAGAAAGGAGATAATACAAGAGTGTTTTTCTTTTTGAGACAAAAAATAGGAATGAAATCAGATTGATCGACAAGAAAATTAATCAACAATCAAGGGATCAGATGAGTATTTTTTTTTTAATTGAAAGGATTACACACTCGTAGCCCCGACATTGAAGCAATTGATGTACTGCTTGAGTGACTCATCCTTCTACTACTTTATTATCATCAAGTTCGCTAAAGTCATTCTACACTTCTTGCTACTGATAAAGTGGCTAGCGAACTATCAGCTGAGCTGATCAAACAAGCTGATCGAGCTACCTTTTTAAGAGTGACAGTAAAAACTTGGTATATGATCGCATCCAATGCACCATGTAGCAGCATAAGAGATTTGAGCTCTAAAAATTGTATATGGGATCCTAGGAGCCATCTTAATGCTCGAACTATGGTGTCGTGTACCTCGGAGCTAGGGGGCTCCATCATGATCTCGCTAGTAAAGGATGGTTCAATGGTGAGCTCTAGGTCATCCAATGCTTCTATCCCATTCCTTTTCAGATCTTTCATCATGGCTTCGATCTTTTTGTTCATCTTCTCGATATTTTGATCAGGGTCAATCTCGCTCATCGAGGTCTTTTCAGGTCAGCTTAATGAAGACTATCCAAAACTTGAGCCTGCTTCTAAACATGTCAAAGCTTGGCTATCTTGACGAGTTCAAAGTTTCTTGGGCAAGGTCGGTTGTTGTTCTGTGCTAGTTGGTCAGGCTATTTCCGCATGTTGGGTTAGGAATTGGCTCCCTACAGGAGCAAATTCTACACCATCATTTATAAGGCTTGCACCTATTGCATGAGCCGATTGAATTCAACAGATACAGCTACAGGTATATACTGAGAAGGATAAGAATTTGGACCATGCAGAGAGCCATGTGATGGGTTGAGCGTCTTATTGAGATTGTACATTACTATCTACGTTGTTTTCTCCTTTTGATTTTATGTTTTCCAGATCTCTCCTTGCTTCCCACAGACAATGCCAATCTATTGCTGCCAAAACTCGATATGTAGGTTTGAGGAATACCGATCGATTGGCGTGGAAGGAAGAAGTGGTAATCTACACACGTAAGGAAGATAGAAGGTCGCCAGAGCTAATCCAGCTGGAGACTCTTCGGTAAACCTCTAAATCTAATAAAAAATTGTAGCCCTACCTTATTGGTATTCCTGAAAAGTTTATCTTGATGACATTGATCAAATTTAGTTCTCAAATTTTCATCCCTTTGCAAAGGCATACAGTAAACTAATTTTAAACATAATGGCAAAACGAGCCTACATGAGTGATGATCAAAAAAGCCCATAGCATCAAACTGAATTACGATTGTTTCATTTTCAAATATCAGTTAGACTGAAAGACGAAAATGCAAGCATTGAATGAGAAACAGAGCTACCACCATGCATCTTTTAAGGTAATCTTTTAAACTCAAGCCTTGAAAATTTCTCATCTAGCCTACATGAAGAGCTCATCAATGAACAATTCCAAATATCCCAGTTATGCTGTTACAACAACTCCATTAAGCATCAACCACCTCCCACCAGTTAGCAAAACATACCATGTTTATTTTTACATTTCACAAACACACATCATTGACTTGAGCTCTATTTTTGCAGTGAATTATGCTCCAATAATCCATAGAGATCTAAATTCCCAAGAGAATTTAGTGAATAAGCCACTATCTCTATCCTTGTTGTTCCCTCCTTGCTTTAGAGACTAAAACGCCATACTCCTTGAAACAAATGCTTTCATTCGTTGAGCAGAAGGCTACATGCTCTCTAGAAAAATCTGCTCTCATACATACTAATCTTTTCAATCCTCTGCTACATCATGTTCCTTCATGTAGTCACTTATCTGATATTATGGTGGTAACTGCCACCTCCTTTGACAAGCAAAATTGAGCCATTGAGGAATTCCAAGACCATATGTTGATGTAGACCAATGTTTCTTTTACTTCTCTTTGAAGTTGTTTTATAACACTGTAGGCTCGATATCACGGGCGGAACATAGATGTATTTCCTATGTCCTGCAAAGGCGAACGTCTGGGAAAATTTTTCTGTGAATTCTTAAAGCGGTGGACTAGGACATGTTTCTCTTTCTCCCTATGCGAATCCAGCAATCTGTGTTGGTGGTGTTTGATCCTTTGGAAATCTTGATTCAATGTCTTTGAACGGGTTCCAGTGGATGAAGTTGGAGGATGAAAAAGCTCAACCGTTGTTGATTGGAGCTTGATTTGTAGCTCCGACACCTGTTTCTGCAGCTCAGTCACCTTGTGCTCAGAGGCGTATGCTCTTTGTTTCCACTCCAGCATCTGTAAAACCACACCATCCTCATAAATTGTTTAGAGGCATAGAAAAGAAATTTGAGCAGATCAAGCCAAAAATCCAGTGGCGACTTATCAGGCTATGCACAATTTAATAAAGCATGATTAAAACTGATTTCTATTTTAGTTCATTTCGTACTTGAAAAAAATGGCAGAAACGAATATTCATGAGATGAAGGAAAACCTTACTTGGCTTTGAATGGAGCGCACATCAATATCCGAGGTAATGGCACGGTGTTGCCAGAGTTCTCTGGATGACTGGAGCTCCTCCATTTCCACCCTAACTTGATCCAACATGCCTTGCATCTCGCTCCACTGCTCAGTCTCTACCCTCACCTGCTCCATTATCCTGCCCACCACCTTGCAGTTGCAGCAGTTCCCCGACCCTATCACAGCCCATCTCTTCTCCTCCACCTGCAATAATAAATACAATAGTCACGTTCGAAAGAGTACAGCTCCTAATGAAGAAAAGACGCAATGTTTGAACTATAATGTTGTCATTATCTAGAGCAAGTTTGTTCATCATGTATTATATAGATCAACTAAATCAATGATTGCCACATTGACCATTCAAGTTTCCACAACCCTGTTGAGGTTTAATTTATTGCTTTCCATCTAAAGAGAAAAGGTGATCACATAGAATATTCATGCATCTTGATTGCAAGTAAGGTACAAGTTATAGATCCTCATCCTTGGGCGTGCTATTCTTGATAACCAAAGACGTGCAACTAGGATTAAATAGTTAGCTCATGTTTGCAGTTCACATAGTGACCTCACCAGATGATATGCTACAAATTATTTTGGTGCAGGGAGAAGTATCTTCTCGAGAGACCCATTAAGCAATTATCACATATGAACAGATGATATGCAGATAAAGAAGCAGACCTACAATCCTATATGAAGATTTTTTTATGAACAGCATGCAGAAGATTAGAATACAACATTTATATTAAAATAATCTACAAAAAATTGAGGTTTACCTTGAGATATATGAGAAGTCACTCGTAATTGTTGTAGGAATATACTATGGAAGAAAAAAACACAAGAGTGGCATAGATCTTCGTCTCCTCCTCCTTGATGCCTATCTCCTCAATAGAATGGGTGCCTTTTAGGAATAAAGGAACCTTGATGCCTTATGGTTTCATTATAAATAGATATATAGAAATGGAGTAAGGACCTATACCAATTACCATAATGCTAATAGGTAATTATAGAGTCCATTAACCAATCCAAACCTATACAAATACTCACTACACCACATGACTAAGACAATAGGGCTTAAAATAACCATATGAACACAAAACTAATCCATAATCAATGGGAGCCTACTTTATGAAAAATTCTAATATTCTTCTACTTAAACGACATTGATTAAAACTTTAACTTTCAAAAAGAATATATTTATTACATATATATATAGTTCAAAAATGACTCTCGGGCTAAGTTCATCTCATGTGGTCACATATGCAAATATCTTGCATGAACATCATCTTAAGTCAAAATCCGGGCCAACAGAACCACTAACATTGAATTATAGCAGTCTTTATATTATCTATTGACATAAGACTTTTCTATGGTTACAAATGTTAGTAATTTCATCGACATGTATCTCAATAATGTAGTGCATATAGTATGAACTTTGTAACCTTATATGATCAAAACAAAACATACAAGGTTCATCATCAGTCCCTTTATGGTTTCCAATGAAACCCTTTTATGCATTCAAATGAAACCCGCTACACTTACAATAGTTTTAAGATTATGTCATAATTTCACATTGATGTCTCAAAATGAATCATGTTATCAATTATAACATAAGCAAAACCTTTATGCTTAATACTTTCATCTAAATAATATTTACAAACAACCATATGCATACAAATATATGATATTCTAATATGAAAATAATGAAAAAAATACTCTATTGCATCCAAAATATATTTTACCAAGCAATGCTCTCACTAACCAAGCACATCAAAAGACTCCAATAGACCCATGTTTTCAATATGCTTAACAAACACATTGGATCTAAGTGTTTTGGTCAAAGGATCTGCCAACATTGCATCAGTCTCTATGTGTTAAATTATAATATCTTCCTTTCAACCAAATCTCTGACTATCATATATTTTATCTCTATACATTTAGAGTTGCTGGAACTCTTTGTTCTTTGAAAAGACACAGCTACACTATTATCACAATAAATCTTAAGTGGTTTCAAGATGAAATCAATAATTATAAGTACTTAATAAAGTTCCTCAACTAGATAGTAAGGGTTGCAGCACTATGGCAACTCTGCCTAAATGGTGGAAGATGCCACAAGAGTCTGTTTTATACTTTTCCAAAAAATTGCAACTCGAGTCATTATAAAAATATAATAAAAATAGATTTCATATCATCCATGCAACCAGCAAAATTAAAATCATAATATCCAGTTACCTCAAAATGATCAAACCTTCTATAAGCCAATATAAACTTTTTGAATTTCTATGAATACCTTATAACCTTTTTAGTTGCCTTCCAATGCTCTATACCCGGATTTGCCATATAACTATAAGTACACTAACAACATATGCTATATTCGATTTGGTGTAGACTTGTACATATATTAAACTATCCACAACACTAAAAAAGACACAATCTTCATGGATTCTCTTTTTACATCATTTTTAGGATACTTGCTTCTACTAAATTTAACTCCCTTGACCATAAGTACATCTCGAGGTTTGCAATTATGCATATCAAATCTACTTAGCACACGATTAATCTAAGCTCTCTAAGACAACCCCAATACAACACAGGCTCTATTCATGTAAATCTCAATACCAAGTACAAATGAAGCTTCTCCAATGTCCTACATACGAAAAACCTTAGATAACATATGTTTAGTCTCGTGCAATTACCGAGAGTCATTATTGGCAAGCAAAACATCATCCATATATAAGACAAAAAAAATAAATTTACTCCTACTGATCTTAAGAAATATATATTGATTCACTTTATTTTCCACGATTCTAAGAGAACTCACAATTTTATCAAACTTAAAATGTCATTACCTCGGTACCTGCTTACGATCATAGATTGATTTCTTAAGCCTGCATACCATATGTTCTTTTCCACTCTCAATAAAATCTTCATGTAGAATTCTTTATCAAGATCACCATTAAGGAAAGTTGTCTTAACATCCATCTAATTAAGCTCTAGGTCAAAATGGGCTACTAGGCCATGATTACCGGAAAGAATCCCTTCCTCTTTTATGTGAAATCTTTTGCAACAAGTCTGGCCTTGTAGCATTCAATATTACCATTAGAGTCTTTCTTGATTTTAAATACCCATTCACACCTTATAGACTTAAACCCTTTAGGTAATTCCACCAAATTCCATACTCCATTTTTAACCATGGAATGCATCTCATCACGTATAACTTCAAGCCACTTATCTGACTAAGGACATCAATAGCCTGATCATATGAGACTGGATCAACCACGTGACTAATGTCATAGTCATTCTCACCTATATCGAACACAAAGACATTAGGAATGGCAGATCTCTTTTCTCTATGTGATCTCCTTACTGGTATTTAATTAACTAGGTGTAGATATGCTATAATTGGTTCACCTATCTGTTGTTGCTCTCCTATTGTCCTTCCAACAAGATGAAATATGATCTTTGCTTGGACAATAGAAATAGAAATCATAACCTATCTTTCCTCTAATGTCACCTCTATAATATAGGAGCATCTACAATCATCCAT
>JAOXJJ010000914.1:7128377-7141303 GCA_025769935.1 Phoenix roebelenii
TTACTCTAGCTTATGCCCTTTGAAGTAATTATTTAATTAGAAAAAATAACTTATTCTCCAATCCCTGTGGACCGACATCCGTAATCACTATCCTACAAGATACGGGCTATTGCGTGGTTTATTTTTGAAATTGAAAGAACCGATCAATTTTTGGCGCCGTTGTCGGGGATTGCTAGCATAGTTATTTTTCCTTTCATTAAAAAAAACTTTCAAAAATATATATATCTAAAATAAAATAACAATTATTTTCTATTATTGTTACTTTTCTTATCTTCTTTTTCTCTATTATTGTCGGGGTCGGCTCATCAAGCACAAGAGTCGCCTCATTCCTTTAGTGCTCATCGGTTACCTGCGCTCCCCCAAGGGTCGACTCCATAATGTTGGGGGTTGGCTCATGTATAAACTGAGTCGCCTCCACAAGCACGAGAGTCGGCTCATGTACTTGGTCTCAGGCGGTTATTCTTATCTGTTTCTCTTGAACTACACAAAGGTCGACTCCTTAATTACAAAGGTCGACTCACTCAGTTTACAGACAGAATTACCAAGTTTTTTGATTTTGTTTTTCTTGATTCTTTGGAGTTTATAGGTGCAACTTTCGTCTAGAGATCTATCCCTTCACATTTAAGTTAACATCATTAGAGTACACATTTAACTCAATTGTTTTTGTGATCATCAAAATTCATCCTTTAGGATTAACACAAACTATTGACTAAATTAAATAACATGATTGGACTCCCACTCAACTTTGGACTCCCCATGGTGCATGGACTAGAGTCCAAGTCGGTTAAGATTCCTCCCACACGCTATGAAACAAAAATGAAATAGACTCCATCCAATCTAAAACTCCTCAACGCCATGGACTCAATGAGATTTTGGGCGTTTGACACTAGGACTCAAAGAGGACTTGGCACGCCCCAACAAATGGACTTAATCCTCACACGCCCAAAGGTATTGGGCTCAATGCTTCTGCATTAGAGTCCTAGTTGATTTGAGAGTCCTAGTTGGTTTGGGAGTCTTAGTTGATTTTGTTTAGTTGATTTCATCAAAGGATTGAGTAATTTTGAGAGAGTCCTTATTAAAGTAGGAGTCTGATTTCTTCTCAAATTCTAGTTGTAAGAGTTTCCTAATTTCCCAACCTCCTACTCCATATAAAGCAGAGATGATGAATAAAGCGTATGAAGTTTTAGAATTGAAAAAAAAAAAAAAAAAAGAGCTATTCTCTTGAAGCGAGACCCTTCTTCTCCCTCTTTGGTGCGATGCCAAGCTTTTGGAAGAAGTTGAGTGAAGGTGAGACTCATTCGCCCATCTTCATGCCAAGTCTTTGAGAGTTTGTGTGAGAATGGGATTCTTTCACTCAACCTCTTAATTATCTCTTCCTTCCCACGCCACCATCTTAGAGTTTGAGTTTCATTAGGACTCTTAACCTCTAGAGTCTAGCCACACCACCCAATTCATCACACCACAAACCAAATTCCACATCGAGCCCAAGCCAATCTCATCACATCCACAGTCCCTCAAGCACGATTCACATCCAATTGAGCCGCTTTCTCACCCCATCCGCCAAAGAAAGAAGAAAAGAAAAAGGAGTCATCGCCTTTCCCAAGATCTTCTCCCCCATCACGCCCCTGCTGCGCCACTACGGTGTCTCCCTAAAAGCTGACGCCATTGGCCAGTGTGCCTCTCAACCATTCCCATCAAAGGTGAGCACGACTTCAGGAGATCTGAGTGGCACCGTCGTCATTCCTCCTCTCGTCCCCCATTATTTCTTTTTTTTATTGTTATTTGATTATTTGAGGCCCTTTCATGCCCTCTCCATGGAGTCACAAGTTCGGCTCCATTGATGTTGATGGCAAGGAGGGAAGTCCAGCCAAGCCAGTAACTAATCTGCTACCATAGATGCAATAGAATCACTTCCATGAAGGGGAAGCCAATGAACCCTGCTTGAAGCCAATGAACCCTGTTTGATTCCAACCCTGCTGGAAGATGAGAAGAGAAGTCTCCAGCTCCAAGTAATTCCAATACGAAGGATCAAGAAAAATCTCATAATCACTCTTGGATGAGTTAGAAATCCCTGTTTTCGTAATCTTGGATAAGTTAGAAATCCCTTTAGATGGATGTTATCCCATAACCAGTATAAAACATATCCCATCGAATTTTTATCCTTTCAAATTTTCACTACGTCCTAACAAGTTTTCACCATAACCATTTTACTTGGGGCCACTTTTTTTGTTCGTTTTTGAAGAGAGACTCCGCACTATGATAGGAGTCCACTCACTACAATGATAAACGATGAATGCCGTTCTAGAGTATGCTTTACATCTTAAAACTGTTTTCCAATAAAGCACATTGGTGTACCATTTTTATATTATATTTAGTAATCAGCAAACCTTTTTCGTTATCCTTGTGCTTGGCATGAATTACTCCTTGCATAATGGGAATATCATCCAGTTTTAATTCCTTTAGAAAAAATACCGTTCACGTCCTTTCCTATGGAGTAAGATACTCATTCAACGAACCAACATTATTTGATCTTGTCCGTGGTGTTAAATGGGCTCCAGGTCTGAATTCTTGTAGACACCTGTAGAAGTCCAACTAACATGTCCCACTTTATACTTGCTGAAGTCTGCGAGAGCAACTGATCAAACTTGTTTCTGCCTGCAAGGTTCCTTTATTATAGAACAATTCTTCTCAAAGGAAAGAAGTGGTAAGTAAAATATTGTAGTACATGCCTTGCCCAAACCCAGAAACTTTAGAAACAGCAAATCAGAAGAAGATTTGGAAAAAAAGAAAGAAATATAAAAGGGAAAATTGCACCTAAAGATCTTGACTAAGAGATTTCATATACAGTTTACAGAATACAGATACACAACTTTTAGATGAGTCGTGAAAAAAATCAACTGGATATAGACCACTCTAATTTCCAGGAAATGGGAACCCACAACTATATGGACATTAGTGGTAAATCTCATTTTTTTATCCTACACTGCAAGCGCTCACCTAATTTCTGAACAGATAGTTTAGCCAATCTAACAAAGTCCTGAAACTTTAGAGCAGTCCAAGCCTTTTTTGACCGTCATCGACCATGGGGCTCAAGGGTATCCTTGAACTTCCCAATCATCATGCAACTATGAAGATTCCTTTTCCTAAGAGCAGGAAAATTCCACAGGATCCTTTCAAGAGGCACATCATGATCTTAACCTTAAACCTGAAACTGCATTCTGGCACATTTTCTAATGAGATGCTTCTAATTTGTGCTCTTCTAAAAGATCAGGAATATAAAATCTTTTTGCCTATCATTGAGCAACCTCAATACCCCTTCAGAAAAAAGCATTCCAAACAGCACCATCTCCTTCACCACACTTAGCATGGACATCCTTTATCCTCTCCACTGATTTGCATATCCCACTGCAACTCCAGTCAAATGATGCAATGCATACATTTCCAGCCCGCGCTTTCCACTCACAGTCTGGAGAAAGGCAAGAGAAAAGTAAGTAAAAAGGATGGAATTTTCAAAATTCCTTGATTCTAGTAACTAGGAAGGAAACAAAACCTGGTGGAGTTTTACAGCACATGTTCCTCTCATCAATGTGCTCCACATCCAGTCCAATAAACCAAGCTCCTAATGATACATCCTCATTGGCATATTTGTGCAATATAGGCCTGCAAGCATTAATGGAACACATCAAGATCATTCCATGTTTTAATCAAGCACGGCTATCTGAGCTAGTTGTGCTGTCTTACTGGTTGATTGTGATGTATGTAGCCAAATCCTTCGATATAGCATAAATCTGCCCTGTAGCATGGCGGAAGTACTTGTTTCCTTCCTCTCCAAATTTCCAGAATTCAGGTTCATGATATTTCACATTCCTACAGTACAGATGAAATGATTCACATGCATTCTATAGATTGCCACTTTTGTAATGACCATTCTGTAGAAAAAGATACAAGTATTACTTATTAGAGAGAACCGGCCCAGACTTCATACACCCAATGTAGGTTCTCGGTTTTGATCTGTGTCGAGCAAGAGTTGTGGCTAACATACCTGTATTATATATAAAATGTACCAGTATATGTTATTCACGTGTAGGCTCATTAGTTAACAAATTGAAAAATCAGTTCCAGGTATGCACCTAGATTTACATGAACATCATCATCCACCTTGACATAAAAGTCAGCATCCCATATGGCAACTGCAGTGGAAAAGAATATTTTTGTTTTCGTAGATAGTTCATGGTACCCTTCGACATGCTCCTGTGTAACAGCCAACAGAGTCAGGGCAGATCTAGACCATAGCTATTTAGTTGGGAAGAGTTTCAGAACATAACCAATTAGTATATTGAAAAGAATACACCTTACCAGCCGCAGAATATCATTATGCTGAGCCTCCTCAGAGTGTATAGCTTTATCTAAAATACTGTTGGATGTAGCACTGCTCAAGAATGGTTACAGTTAGTCTTTCAATAAAATGGGGGCAAGGACAGAAGCATGATTTGCTTGGGCGGTACAAAGCATACCGTACCGTACCGATTCAATACTGGCATATGGTATGGAAGGCATACCGACACTTGGTACGCTGAAAAGATCCTATACTCTATCGTACCGACACAGTACTAGTGTGGCACTAATATAAGGTCCAGTACCGGAACGGTAACCTTAGACAGAAAAAATGTGATATAAAGATGAATTTCACAAAAAATAATTTTATTTCAAAAAAGAAAAGGAAAATGAAGATTTCACAAAAAGAAAAAAGATAACTAAATTAAGGTTATGTTTCCGTCAAACAATTTAAATTACAATTAAACAAGCAAAGTTTTCACCCTGACATGTTTAAATTAGTAGTAAACATACAAATAACAAAATAGTCAACCAATAAATTCATCATTCTAGGAAACTAGAAATTTGAATTCCCCTTTAGGCCTGTTGGGACATAAGAGCCCATCAGCATGGTATGTTTCCATCACAACAACTTTATCTACTCCATGTTTGGAAAACTAACTTAACAAAAATAAAGAAACTTAAACTTGCCTCAGATTTTGCTCTGAAAAAATCAGAAAGTACACATTAAAATGGATGTAACTTAACTACCTCTAAGAACAATCAGTATAGATTAAAAGAATGTGAAGAGTTCAAGTGGCATTTCTATTCAAGTTCCTCAAATTCAGATCATTGTACGTTATGCATGAATATCAGTTCTAATATTTGAAATAGCTCTTAATGGTATTTCCATTCAAGTTCTTGCATTGCAAGGTTGCTGCAATGCAGATGGATTATGTGCGAAGTGTACAGGAATGACTTCAAAAGTTATATCAGGCATTATATAATTTCTATACAGTTAACTATTAAGTATTTTCATTTAAAAAGGTGTGAATTTGAGTAGAATTTTATCTTTATTATTTCATGAAAACATCTTATACCGAACCATCATCAGATATTTAGAAATAGATTTAATACTTAAAGATGCTTACATCTTCCTAATCATTTTAATAATATTTAAATATTTCTAAATTTCATAATAGTGAGTTTCATCATTACTTTACAAATCTAAAATACTATATTCTATTTTATGCTTGTCTCAGCTAGAACTATGCAAATGAAGCACTGGCTATGTCCAAGCCATCACATGCTCCACTAAGAAAATATAAACTTTGGTTGCTGGATCCATTTCTCGGATCATAAGTGATGATGACTGGTAAAAATTAATCAACTAATTTATTTATATTCTCCGAAGTTTTGTCTGGGTAATTTTTCAACTTGGTTTTGAGTCCTATTTAAGTAGGACCGTTGTGAAAAATATTACATAAGTCATAAAGTTGTTACAATTCAATATTTGGTTGTGTTAGATGTCTCTCAATATAAGGTTATATGGAATTTCAAATTTTTCCCCTTTCTTTTTTGGAAGGCTTTCAAAGATGGTTACTCTGTACTCAAGAGGCCGTAGGAACTCATGAAAAGTCTATAGGACTTATTTAGCTGGATCAAAAATCATTCTGCATGATTTCTTTTTAAGGAAAGAAAAAAAGGATTTATATAAGCTAGGTCCCCCCTTCTTATCTCCTCCAATCTCTCACTCCCACCCCCCACCCCCCAAAATTCAAAAGAAAAAATATTTTTTGTCTACACTAATATCACTTTTATTGTCTTTTCTGCATGAATTATTTTCCAAGTTTTCGTTATAGATCCACTTGAGACCCTCTCATTTAGCTTAAATCCTTTTAGAACCTTATTTCTCTTATCCTTCCCCATCACGAAACCCTAGTATAGGTCTTTTGTGACCTTATATTTGTCTCTAATCTCAAAATTTTATCAGTTTGTCACACATCGAGGTTGATATTAAATAATCTAATCAGCCCTAACCCAAACTAAATCCCTTTCCTAGGCCTACCTACACCCTCATACATATCCGATGGTATGATACTGTATGATACTGTGTTATGCTGATTCGCCACATATCGAGAAAAGGGAGCTGGAGAAAGAAGTGGAAAGGGAGAAGGAAAGAGAGGAAAAGAGAGGGAGGGAGAGGGAGGGGAAGAGAGAGAGATACCGGGAGAGGGAGAGAGAGGGGGCTCGGAAGCCTTCTACTCTGATCATCTGCAAATTCCACTAGGCGGAGCCTCTGTTTCGAACAAAACAGAGGCTCGAGCCCCAAGTTTTTTTTGCCATTCTTTAAGAGTGCCGATTTCACTTAACATAGGGAAAAAAAAAATTTGGGGCCAAGCTCTTGTTTCATCCAGTGGGGCCTATGAACGAGCAAAGGCGACGAGGGCTTCCAAGCCCCCTCTCTTGCCCACTCTCAGCATCTCTCTCTCCCAACTTCCCTCTCCCTCTCTCGCCTCCTCCCTCCCTTTTTGTCTTTCCCTCTATTTCCTTCTCCCTCCCCTCTTTCCTCGCTAGTTTCTCGAACCAAGGGGAGAACTGTGCTGGTCCGAGCCCAGAACAGCTCGGTACACCCCTAATCAGATGTTTCGAGATGGTATGGTGAACCTTGCTCAATAGATCCTACATCAATATGATATTGGAGCTAAAGGATATTACCTTATCCTTTCATTCTTTTCCTCGATCTTTTTCTATCCTCTCCTTTCTTTTTCATTATGTTATCCAACAAAGAATTAGATTTCAAGACCACTGCTCCCCATTAGCATGTCAAATATGGGAAGCAGGGTCGGCGGAACCGATACCAGGCACCGTACCGGTCGCCCGGCAGCACGAGTCGGTACGGGCCTGCATCGTGCCGAGCCGGGCCTATACCGATACATTAGAAGAGGGAAAGAGAGGGAGAATGAGAGAGAAAGAGAGAAAGGGAGAGGCTGAAGGAGGCCGGCGGAGAGCTAGGGAGCTGCTGTGCGGAGGAAGTGGAGGCCAAAGAGCCGTAGCATGGAGGAGGCAGAGGTCGGAGAGCTGCAGGAAAGCCGCAGAAGAAGGGCTCCACTTCGGTCCCCCGTTTTATTCGAAACAGAGGCCAGAGAGAGCCCTTTTATTTTTGATGTTTTTAAGTGAAAGTCAACAATGGGTTTGCCGATTTTCACTTAAAAACTCCAAAAATAAAAGGGACCCCTTCGGCCCTTATTTCGAACGAAACATGGGACCGGAGCGAGCCCCTCTCCTGCAGCTCTCTCCTCCGTGCGGCGGCTCTCCGGCCGGCCTCGACCTCCCTCTTCCTCTCCCTCTTCCTTCCTCGCTCTCTCTCTCTTTTCCTCTTTTTCCTTCGTCTTCTCCCTCTCTGGCGTCGGTCTTGTTTTCGTCGCTAGAACCATCCCCGATCCACGGCCGGTATGGCTTAGAACGCCCCGAACTGGGTGGTTCAAGACAGTTATGCCGACCTTGATGGAAAGGGATTTTGGCAAATGCATAATGAGATGAAAAATGATTCAGCATCACTAAAAGCTTTGTTTAGTGGCCCAAGGCCTTCGACAGTGCATTTGTTTAGTTTCATCATTTCTGACCTTCGGCCATCATGAGCAAGCTTCGAAAGAAAATGCTTTGGTGCAACCACAAATCCAGCTATCTAAAAAAATCACACAAGTATTGCAGATGAAGATCCATCAACAGGAGTCTAGTGATTGAAAATAAAAATGAAAAAGTCCTAGAAGTGATTGTAGTTGAAGACACACCATTCCTACAGAACCCAGTTGAGAAGAATGAAGTCATTGAAGATGTAATTCCAAAGATGTTGTAAATCAATGAAGCAATATACTTTCCATCATTCACCGGCCATGATCATATCACAACATCGCAAAGATATGTTCATTGTTAATTTCGCAGTTTGATCAGTGCACATGATCCAGTGATCAAAAGCTTTACGGCTATAGCTCAAAAGGCACCAAAACAACAGTGATGTTATAGTAGAAAGGTCCCTGTTTGACCTCCATAATCAAATCCTAAAGATCCAATGGTCAAAGCATAAGAATATAGATAATTAAGAAAATCTTAGGGATGAGATGTGCACAGCGGAAGTGAACTTTGGCGGACAAAATTAAATCAACTCTAGATTTTTTTCTATTTTCGTGGAACTTTAGGTAAATTTCAGTCAGTTTTAATTCCTATTTTACCAAGGATTAGGATGATAGATTAGGTAAGCCATATAGTTCTTAAAATTTGATTTTAGTTGTTTTCTATGTCTTTCTATATAAGGTTCTGCAGAATTTCAAATTTTCCTTTTGTAGGAAATACTTTATTTGGTTGTCAAGAGTTCTCGTTTACTTGTAGGAGGAATCATAAAGAATAAAAAGGGGTTACTAGGACACAATCAAAAATCATTATATGTGATTTATTTTCAGGAGAAGAAAGGATTTCTCTAGGCCATGTTTAGTTGTTCTCTCTCACACACAGATACACACTCTCTCTCTCTCCATCTAGACCCTCTCATTTAGCCAAATACACTTTAAGACCTTTCTCCTATCCTTCCCCATTAAAAAAATTGTAGGACATGTTCATTTTAGCTTTTAATTTGTCTTCAATCTAGGATATTGATCACCGATGTCATGTATTCAGGTTGACAGTAACACTAATTAGATTCCTTTCCCAGATTCGCCAACAGCCTCATAGGTCATCCACAGTTGGTTCTTAATCAACTGGACCTCCAATAATGCTGTCCCATGCATGCACAAGTTCAATTAGACAACTCATAGTCAACAAAAAACAATTAGTTGACCTAGGCCAACCAAAGTCTAATTATTGGCTGTTATAACAGTTCTAACAGCCTCGAATTATGTTATACATACTAATAACAGAAATTTAAATAGTTGTTGCTATCTCATCATTTTAAGCCAAATATCTCTTGACATTTTAAACAAATGAAATGATGCTCTTACACTGAAGTCCTTATAATGGCTAAAATATAGTTATTTATTTGGTGAACAGTTACTTGAGCAAATAATCTGTTATTATTCTGTTATTGTCCATTAGTTCCTGTTACTAAGGCTAACAACAGTAGTTCTATTGTTCCTAAATAAACCCAACTCAGGCATGAAATGGGCAAATAGAAGCCTTTTTTGTCACTATAACAGTCAATAATGGTTTCAAAGGAGGTCCACTATTTGGAGATATCGTTATTATTAAAACCTCAGAGAATTGCCTCCTTAAGCAAAATAGATAAAATCTAGTACCTGAAGGATACAAACACGATAGCGGTAAATGGTAATACTACGCAGCTGAAAAAACAAGTCAACTTTTTCCATCCTTGATTGGTGTCATCTGTTAAATTTTTAACAAGGACTCGAAAACTGACTCTTTCCCACTTCAACTTTCTTATCCATTCCATATCCAGACTCCCTCCCCACCCAAAAAGAAAGGACAGAAAAAGAAAGTTAACTTTTCAATGGGCTAGTTGGAAGAATCATACAACCATTAAGTCAATAATTTAATAGCGACAGAACCATCAAGAAGAGGAGTGATGATATGGATAGTTGTATGCATCATCAGATCTCTTCCCTTTGTTTTATCTTCAGATTGATCATTGATACTCTCATATGAAAGCACATCCATTGCCAAGCCAACTTTCTCACTCGCTTCTTATAAACTGCAATTTCTTTAATCTCAAAATCTCCTTATCAAATCCTCCCAATTTATCTTTATCATAATAAGAGTTATTTGATCATCTGGTTTCAATTCTTTCTTTTTCCATTCTTCTTGATATCTTTCTTCTAATTTCCAATCATAATACTTCAGCAGTAAGCATGTGCTCTTATCCCCTCTTGCCAATGATGAAACTAACAAATTGACACCCTTGGCTAGCCATGAACTTCTATGCTCCATCCTCTCCTGCTTCTATGCCCACCTCCACAGCCATCCCTATCCCCCTCTCCTTCCCACTCCCCTTGCAATTTCCCCTGCTACCTGGTTCTCTCATTTTGCAGCTTCCTAGCACCTTGACCCTATTGACCTCCCCCCCTTCCATGCCACTTTCCAATATTTCAATCTCCCACCGGCTGCTGCCATACTGCTGTTCAGCAATACCTTTCACATTGATACTGTGATATGGGGAACCGAGGCACTCTCACCTCTTCTACTCACTGCCCTAAGCTAGCTAGGGCCTTGGGCATGTAACCTCTTGTTGTTATCATTCTCACGAGCTCCTCCCTCTCCCCTGCCACTTCTACACCAATATTTCCCCTCTAGCACCCTTACCCCATCTCCCGTCGCGCTTCTAGGCCTTTTCATTTTTTCCCATCCATATCCACACCTTCTCAGCTTGCAATCCTTGGCCCTTGCTGCCTCCTCAGCCGCCTCTGCACCCACTTCTTCTGCTCCCTCCACTCCCACCACCACCCACTTCATTTTCCCCTATTGGTGGTCGACCACCCCATCTCCCCCGCTTCTTCCCTTCTTTTTCAACATGGTCCTCGAGTGAAAGCACCTACACCACTCGGCAGTCATTCATATCAAGAATTATGCCTGTGAGGACCCGTGTGCGCATGTGTTTAGTCTCACATCGGTTATTTGCCGGAAAAATCTTGGGTACTTATACAGGACTAAGGAATCCAAAAAAATACCTTCCGATAGTCATTTTAGGTAAGGTTTTGGGTTGTTACAAATGGTATCAGAGCAAACTCGGCCCATAGGCTATAGAAAGTTAGAGACTAAAGAATATTGCAGCATGAGTTTATGGAGACTGACCACGGGCCAATCGTGATCCTTATGATTAGATTTGAATGGATGTGAACCCTTAGCCTGACGAGGACGTCAGGACTTAAACACAAGAAGTATGTAAGGACTCGTGTGAGCATGTATTTAGTTCCACATTAGTTATTCGCTTAGGAGACATTGGATACTTATATCGGACTAAGAAACTCAAAAAAAATACCTTCCAACTAGCCTTTTTAGGTGAAGTCGTGAGTTGTCACAAAATTAAGATATGTAAGGACTCGTGCAAACGTGTGTTTAGTCCCATATTGGTTATTCGTCGAGAAGACCTTGGGTACTCATACAGGACTAAGAAACTTAAAAAAATATCTTATGGCTAGACTTTTTAAGGGAGGTCCTGAGTTGTCACAAATGGTATCAGAGCGAACCTGGCCCATAGCGCATGTGAATGAGGAAACACTGCAGCACAGGCTCATTGAGGCTGACCACAGGCCAATCATGTTGTTTGTAATTAGATTTGAATAGATTTGGACTCTTAGCCTGACAAGAACATCAGGGCTTAAACAAAAAGAGTATGTAAGGAACCGTGTGGGCGTGTGTTTAGTCGTACATCAGTTATTCACCGGTAAGATCTTGGGTACTTATACAAGACTAAGAAACCCAAAAAGTACCTCTTGACGAGTCATTTTGGGTGAGGTCTTGAATTGTTATAATGCTCTCAGCTCTATGGTCTCCTGCCTAGAGATTGGTCACACCCTCCCCAAGGACACCAACTTCTCTCTGAGGATGATAGTGTTATTTCGATGATTAACACAACCATTGAGGGAATATCAAATTAATAATACAATTTAATGTGATACATCACTAATTAATACTACACCCTCGATATATTCATAATATACTAAGAGAATGAGATTAAGACATCTTCCAATGATTATCAACGAGATAAAATTTGTAGTAGAAAAGGGATAGAGAACTCTTAATTCTAATTCAGCAAAGTTTCAAGTGAAATATACTCTTAAAGGCAAAACAGTGATTTTCATTGTTAAGAGTATGTAGCTCTATCGTGGCATACACTCAAAAATTGCTTGAAATATGTTTCATTGATTATATGAATTAGTCTAACCTTAAGATGTAGAAAAGTGTGGATTGAGTCGACCCCAAGCTAAGTGGAGTTGACCCTGGCACACCATGGAACCAACTAGCACATCCCTGCAAAAATGGCTCAAATGAACAGTAAGTAGAATCGACCCCATGTACCCTTGAGCCAACCCCAGGTGAGGAGCCGACCCCAAAAAACCTTGAGCCGACCCCATTTTGAAGCCTCAAGAAAACTCTCTGGAATTCACTGAGAGGGCCGATCCCAAGATTCCTTGAGCCGACCCCAGCTGGAGCCGACCCCAGGAACACTTGAGTCGACCCCAATGGAGCCGACCCCAACTGAACATAAGTCGACTCCAAGGTTATGCATTCAAAACCATGTCTCTGGAATCCCTGAGAGGGTCGACCCTAATGGAACTTGAGTCAACCCCACTGTAGCATGGGTCGACTTAAGAGAGCGCCGAAAATACAAGATTCTGTGATTCCTGAGAAGGTTGACCCCACTGTAGCAGGGGTCGACCCCAAAGGAAGTTGGGTCGACCCCAGAGGAAGTTGAGTCGACCCCAAATCTGATGAACAGTAAGTAGAGTCGACCCCAGGAAAGTTTGGGTCAACCCCAGCACGGGCAGAGGCATAACGGCTAGTTCTGTAGAAGTGCTTCTTGACCTCCCAACGGCTAGTAACGGATAGTTTTTCAAATCTAACCAATGGGGAGTGACCAATGGAGGTGGGCAAGTATTTAAAGT
>JAOXJJ010000914.1:7144344-7155426 GCA_025769935.1 Phoenix roebelenii
GGGCCGTGCCGTGCTTGGCCCACGAATCGTGCCAGCCCAGGCCCTTATGGGCCGTGCCGGGCTCGGCCCGCGGGCCATAAATTTTTAACCCAGCCCGGTCCCCTTTCATGGGTCGTGCCTAACACGGCCCGTTACTGTAGCAAGCGGGGCGTGCCGGGCCATAGGCGGCTCGGCCCAATGCCCACCTCTACTGCATGGTCAACCATGAAAAAATATTAAAATTTAAGTTTTATATATATATTGTGATTAATTTTAAAAGAAAAATATAATTTTTGGATATTAAGTTCTACGAAGGATTTGCGAGATTAATTGGATTTGTTGTGGATCGTGTTCGAAGTAAGTAATGAACTGTCTTTTCTAGATTCTTCATTTATATAATATTATTTTTGCATCGAATAAATTGTATAATGAACTAGATAGCCCAGTAAGTAATGAATACCTTAACTAGACAATTCATATAATGAATACCTCAATGGGCTAAAATCTTTTAGCTGAGATAATGAGAGCATAGGCTACCATTTCAAGCTTATGGTACTTTATCTCAACACCTCGGAGGACTCAGATCATATGATGGATCAACCTTTGTACTCCATCTTCTTCATGAATAAGAACTGAGGTTGTGATGAAAGGAGATACCGCAAGATAGACATAAAGCATACTTCCTCGGCACGGTTTGGTGAGGAGTGACGCGCTGAAGTTTTGCTTGAGTTGGTCAATGGCTGTCTGGCACTCCTTGGCCATGGAAAGTCTTTGATCAGCCTCAGCATTTTGAAGAAAGGTATGCATTTTTCAACACCTAGCCTACTTAGTGCTAGACCTCCTTTTTCATCTTTAACCGCATCATTTCTACTAAGGCATGGATCTTTTCTGATTGGCTTCAATCCCATGCCAAGTGACTATGAATCCAAAAAAAATCCTATAGTGCCTCCAAAGATGCACTTGCTTGGATTAAGCTTCATATTATACTTTCTTAATGCAGTGAATACTTCCTATAGGTCGATCATGTACTGCTTGGTCTCTTTGCTCTTTACCAATATGTCATCAACATAGATCTCCATATTACGACCAATCTGGTCCTTGAAGATCTTGTTGAACAAGCGCTAGTAAGTAGCTTTAGTGTTATTTAGTCCAAACGACATGACCTTGTAGTAGTATAGCCGTAGTATAGCCCTTTATCAATGATGGCAGCGGTTTTTTCTTCATCCTTGGGTTTCATCATCATTTGATTGTAGCTCGATAACACATCCATAAAGCACAGCATTCAATGCCCCAACATCTCATTGATGAGCTAGTCGATCCTTGAAGTTGGGAAGCTATTCTTGGGACAAGCTTCGTTGAGGTCGGTGAAATCAATGCACTCCCGTCACTTCCCAATGGCCTTATTCATGAGGACGATGTTTGCTAACCTGTCGAGGTTGGAGATTTCTCAGATGATTCTGGCTGCAAGGAGCTTGTCCACCTCCTTGTCAATGGCATGTTGGCCCTCAAGGGCAAAGCTCCTTTTCTTTTGCAAACTAGTCTAAATGTCAGGTCCATGCTCAACTAGAATGACCACATTAGAGCTTTTACCTTGCATATCAGAGGCTAAGCGAAATTTTGGCATTGGTCCAGAGGAAATCCATCACCTATGCTTTAGTAGCTTCATCAGAATTGACTTCAATCTGTACTGTCTAGCTCAGGTTCACTTCACTGAGAGAAACTTGGAGGAGTTCCTTAGATAGTTCCCTCCTTTTCTGCTTTTGCTCATCATGACCATTGAAGCCTTCTCTTTGGAGTGCTTCCATAGGCTTCTTTCCTTAGAGAGTTGCCACATAGTACTACCGAACCAGTGTTTGGTCATCGCAGACTTCTCTTATGCCATGTCTAGTTGGGAACCTCATAAGTAGGTAGTAGGTAGATGCTTCAATAAGAAGGGTGTTCAACCTAGATTGGCTAGGATGGCATTGTACGCCAAGGAGAATTCTACGACCAGAAAATCGAGCATCATAGTTTCTTTGTTTGAGGCCCGACTAGCATAATTGGAATGAAGACAACCTCTTTTACGGAGATGGGGTTTCATGAGAATTCAATCAAAGAAGAGTTTATCCTCTTTAATAGGTCAATAAGCAGATTCATCTTGCAAAAAATCTCATAAAATAACTCATCCGCTAAGCTTCCATTATCTACCAAAATACATTATACATCATGATTAGTATCGATTAAGGAAACTACAATGGCATCATCATTCAAAGTCCGTATGCACTCTATATCAGCCTCCAAGAATGAAATCATCTCACCCGGTCTCTAGCTCTTCAGATTAGAGCTTCCTGCTTAGGCAAAGCGCATTAAGTTCATTCGTGCAGACGAGCTCATTCCACCTATCACTGGACCGCCTGAGATAGTGTTGATGAAGCCTATAGTAGGCCGATTGTTGATTTGTTGCTCGGGAGCAAGTAGCTGTTGCCTAGTGTTTTTCTAATTTTATGGGTGGTTGATGAAACACTCAAAATACCTTTACTGGATAAGGACCTTGATCTCGTTCTTGAGTTATTGACGGTCTTTGGTGTCATGGTCGAAGTCTCAATGGGATTTGTAGAATTTATTTTTATCCTTTCCGATAACTTTCTTCATCTTCCAAGACAATTTCACATAGCCCCAGTATTTGATCTCCATCAAGATCTACATTACAGGGGTATTAATAGATAAGTACCTCTCAAACTATCATGGTAGACTCCTCGATCGATGAGGACTATTAACCCTAAAGAGTTTATTTTGATGATACAAAATAATTAAGCAAAAAGATAACTAATCTATTACCTTAAGTTTAATTGAGTGATTTCAAAAAGAAAAAAATAAAGCATTCAGTTACTCTCAAATGAAAATCATCTATTTGAAGCTCCATGTCAAGAAGAACTAGTCCAAAAAGGCCATGAAAACATTCCTTGAAAGCTTAGATAAAGAATTTCATTCTAAGCTACCTTAAAAGTTAGATTCCAAGTTTGCACCAAGTCAACCTCGACACAATGTTTTTGCTTGATACGTCTTCACAAGCTAACTCAACAAATCATGAGTCAACCCCAAAGCAGTCTTAGAAGACAGATAGAAAATCATGGAATTCATGGCTTTGACGAGTCGACACATGAAAAGCTCAAGTCGACTCTAGTCTAACGATAGTCGACCCTAGAGAAAAATGGATCGATCCCTAAATGACCATATAGAAAAAATAGAGCTGAATGCTATTCAAACATGAGCCGCTCTATTCAAACAAAAGTCGACCCCAAAGACAAGCGAGTCAACCCCTAAATAGCCACAATAAAAGTGTAGAAAGCAGTAAAACTTAATTTTTTGAAGAGTTGACCCTTGAAAATAATGAGTTGACCCCTATCATCAAACAAGTTGCCCACTAAATTAAGAGTCGACTCCACAAGTATCACAAATGAAAGATAAAGCACAGCCGAAGCAGCTGCATGTTCGAGACGACTCCTAAAGATCACAATCAACTCCTAAAAATCTTGAGTCGACCTTTGAAAATGTCGAATCGACCCCTCTGCGTCTAACAACAATAACAACTATTTTTTTGTGAGTCATAATGGTTGTTTTCATCTCTCAATAGCCCTGTTAAACTATCTAATAGCTAGAATTGTGTTCCAACCTTTTTCAAAGGGTATAAATACATGAAAACACCAAGAGCATAAAGAAGCACTAGAAGAGAGCAAAATAAATATCAAGTGCAAACAAGAAATGAGAGCTTCAAGGAAAAAAAATCATTCAAGAGTATTTAAGGAGAACTAAACGATTACATCTTCTGAGAGTTGATGAAAACTAAGAGTTGATGAAGTGCGTTGAAAACTAAACGATCCCTTTATTGTTTTGTATTCATTATTTAGGAACTGTTCTTTAGTGTGCTTACAGCTTATTCTTTTTATACTTTATTGTAACAAGTTTCAAAAATTGATACTTGAAAAAAAAATCCATCCAAAATTTGAATTAGATTGTGTAGATTTTGATTAATTTTCTAAAAAATCAACTCAAGTAAAACAATCGGTGTGGGCTTTCGTTGATAGCTTGAAAAAATCAACTAAGTAATTGTGAGCCTGTGTAAAACAAAATTTTGGTGTAAAACTAAAAAATATAATATTTTCAGATGCCAACCAGCACTTCATTTTGGTGCCATCCTAGCTTCAAATAATCAAAATTTTATATTTTCAGGAAAAGACTTTCCTCCTAATGCAAAAATCTAAGCCATACATATCAGCAATAATCCTGAAAGAGGTGAACATCACCTCTGCAAACAAAAATATACTATGCAAGATATTTGTTGACAGAAGGTCAGCACAAGATTACAGCAGAAGAAAAGAAGATATGTAGTAGGAAACACTAAGCATCAAACATCATGTAGTTCCTCTATAAAGAATGTTAAAGATGCCATCAAGAAATAACGGAACAAAGCTATAACTACAAAACCTTCAAATGACTCATAAAATTCCATTAAACTCAATGGTGGGAAGGGTGAAAGAGTATTCTGCTAAAACCTCCCAAATATCAGAGCTTTACCATTCCCATGCTGCCAGCTAAGCCAGCCCACATTTAACACTGTACGTTAACAAAGATGACAAATATTACAATGCGAGGAACTAAGCAAGACTAAATAATAGACTAATGCCAATCATAGCCGTTCAATTTACAAAACAGATACCATGAACCGCTGCAAGACTAGTTCAATCAGGGTTGATGCATTTTCCCATCACATCACCTTTTATAGCTAAGAAAGCCCACTGAGTTTTACATCATCTGAAGATGAGATTTTCAAGAAGAGATACACTGTGAAAGCAAAGTAGGATAGAATTGTAAGCTGTCCACACCTTTGCTTGTTTAAATTTCCCATGACCTAATCTCTTCAATTAGTATCCGGCTAGACCATTCCTGCAATTACAGCAAAGGTATTATCAGCTGCAAATGTGCACCAGTACTTGATCAAGAACATACATAGATCTGAAGCAAGTCATCACAAATATACTCTTGAGCCAAGCCCTAGACAGCTACCTGCCAGAAAGCCAACCCACATGCAAATGACACAATCAGAACAGTTTCCAGGAAGCATCATAACAAAAGCATATGAGAATTTAAAAAATAAAACCAAGAATTTACCTTTCAGTAGTGTTGAGGGAACCAAGTATCACAACCTAGTAACCCCTTAGTTAAGAAATATTGTGCAACACAAACAACAAACTTTTGTGGCAACAGCCGAGGATTGTGAACTTTGGCGGCCATGACCGTTAACAATTGCTGAATTTGATATCAACTGTGCAATATCTGAATTCCAATCATTTCATTGCAATATCTGAGATACTGTAACAGAAACCATGTCAAAAAAAATCAGCCTAGTTGTCCTAAAATTAGCTCAGACCTAAGTATGGATAGATGCCATGGTAAGAATATACAAAATATTTTTACAAAATCTGCAACCTGATTGATTCCTATATTCCTCATATACAGCTGCAAGGAAAGAGCCAATCTTCCATCCCTTCAACTGTGCAGCCAAAGGATGGCAACCAGTCAAGTGATGGAAGCCACATGATACATTAATGGAAACTCACTCTCACCCTTTGTACAGTTGCTCTCAGATTGATATACAAAGTTGGTAATCAGAACTTTCCGAATCACGGCACCATCTCTTGTATAGGTACATTGGCCAGCCTTTATCCCTTTGACTGACCACTATCTCTTTTCCACTGGCGGCAGTACATCGTCAACCAAGGGTCAATTCCCTTTTGTAATTAAACATCAGGAATAGTGATGGCCTTAACAGTTAGAACAAACACCAACAGGCTCTTCTTAGGTCCTACCCACCAGGTTCTCGTGGTTCACGAGACTCCGAATCATGGGCAAGCGGCTTCTCTTTGGAAAGACAACCGACGGGAACATAAGCAAAACCTTTAGGAAGCCGTTGATTTTGCATTGATGCTTGGTCAGAAGTCATGATAATCTCCTTCTGGAAGGTTTCCTTGTGCTGCAAAAGAAGTATGGCCACATGAGTCAGCATCACACTCAAGATGTATAATTTGCATCCTCGAAGAGATTCAAATACCTTTCTAGTCTTAAAGTTTTTTTCTCCATCTTCTGAATTGCAGAAGGCAATGGATACAGACCTATTTGGTAGTTTCTTGCCAGCATAAGATGCCCTATCAGCTAATTTCCGCTTTGTTGATGGTTGAGAAGTGGAGCTGTCTTCAGTGCTTCGATCAGTAGCCCTGCTATGCAAGGAGCGCCTAATTGAACGCTTGCCAGAAACAGTACTATCCACTGTGACATCATCAGACCTTTGGATTGTTCCACTGTAAGATTTATTATTTATAGAAGTGGTGGCAGATTCTGAACTGGCCCCAGGAGAGAAGAAAGAACTCCGTACAAGGACCGAGAAAGAAACATAATCCCTTCTTGAAGCAAGTATGTCGTGCGAACAAAGAACCAAGTCTCTCTGCCCATATTTTAAAAGTTAACAAGGAATATGCATCACAAACTGCTATAGGTTTATGTCCATGAAATAGCTGGTATGCATGGAAGAGAGAATAAAACATCATGCTGACGTATGCTTTCCATTTTTCGAACAGTAATGTTAGAAATGAAAATCCATCATGATGAATATTAGTTCGGATCATACAAATAGTTTTAGTAAAATGAACTCAAATATGTATTTACATATTAATATCATATATCAAAACATGGGTCACAGAGTTAAAATACAGCACCATATCTCGAATGCCACCTAACAACGTTAGGAACTGGCATAAACAAGTCTGAGGGTAAAAACAAAGAGGGGTTGGCCAAAAGAGAGTGGAGAAAGGGAGCCACTATTTCCTATTTGCGAGAAGTTCAAGTCGATAAGTTAATTTCTTTACAGTTTGGCCAAAAAGGATCAGATCCTTGTCCATCACTCCTATATAGTGGTTCCACGTTGACTCGTTGGCAAATTCAGTCTAAGGCCAGTAAGCAGCTAGACCAGACATAGAAGCCCGTTTCCGATCTAGCGTGCACCAATATCTGAATTTGCCAACTCATTGCAAATGGAAGTCTACTTTGGAGTTAATGCTCAACCAACATGACCAAATCATTGGACATGTCTGCCTAGTATGCATTTATCTGACTCGCCTGAGAGTATAGCATGCATGAAACGGTTGGTTGTCTATCAATCTTGGAGAATCATGTAATATGCCTGCCGCACATCCAGATTTTAACAGAAAAATGTAGTATTTTTGTTTGATAATCTTCTATACTGAAAAATTGCTTCAAATGGTATCTTTACAGCAACTTATTATCTGATTTTGTTGGGTACTTAATTCTATAGTATCTGAAATTCTATAAAAAACAACAGGAATAAGCAACTAATAGTGTAAACTGTTCCACTAAAAACTTGATAGTTCCAACTAGAGACTGAGAGCAATGTTTGTGCTAGAACTTCAAAAATTTAGGGATGAACATTTTAAAAGAAAATAGGCATGGTCTTACAGATATGCAGCATGAATTACTAATTGGATCTAGACTAAATATCTTAAAGTAGAGAACGAATTCAAAAAGAAAACTAGGACCCAAACTGAAACTGGATATGTTAACATATCCAAAATTGAATCTCAACTCAAACATTTTATAGAGTTTGAATTTAAATTTCAAGTGGATCTAACTGTTCAGCAATAACCATAAGTTTAGATTATGAAATAAAAATAGATGTGCAATTGATGAACATTCAAGACATCATTCTAACAAAAGATAACGAGACATGTATATCATCATACAGATATTACATTACAGTGGTTTAAAGCTGCAGTTTGTGCAAAGCTTATGCGAAAGTAGAAGGCAACGTGTGTTGTGCAGATGTTACATTAAACTGCATACATTTCAAATAGAACTCAAGCAGCCCAAAAAATGACATGAATATTTGATATTCATTAATAATCAAAGGAATCAAAATACAGTATTGTTCAATAATATACATGAATATCACTAAAGGAATTAATTACCTTTAGCTTTTCCCTTTTGATAATTCGCTCACAAAGAAGACGCAGTTTCTCTAATTCAACCTGCCGTAAGGACCTTGATTAGTGGAATCAACTGCGCTCTTGTTATCAGCAAGCATGAAAGGCTCTCAATAAAAACAGTAAACATTATATCAGATAAAACTTCAGAACATATACTATTTCAGTCTCAATCACTACTTTGTTGTTTCTAAGGAGACCTCAATAATTGAACAAGTTCAGATGCAATGACACCTGCTAGTTTTTATTTACATAATTAGCAAGGGCTTGGATGACAAGTAAAAGGTAAACCATGGGGACTAGAAATAAACAAATGAAATGTAGACTAGAATGGTTAACTCAAATGATCTAATAAGTCGTCCAACGAAATTGGAGTTAAGCTCAAAATCCTGACAAGTAAAACACTATTGGATACAATATGAGCAGTATTAAGTAAACTTAAGGTGGCAAGACACAACATATAAGTCAAAAATTCAAATGGGGACCATAAGTAACATATCCTAAATAAATGCACCAACAGTACAGTAAGTCTGGTTCTTATAAACCATAAAACATATCCCGACATCAATATCGATCCATTATATAACAACTAGATGCATGCAAAGAATCTCTCAATAATTGACTATTTTTAGATTAAATAGATTATTGATTACAGTTACAAATTCCAAATTCAGATGGCCCACCTCCATTAGTATGAATATGATTTAAGCTCAAATCCCATTGATAGAACTGTTTGCTCTCTCTCTCTCTCTATGATTCCTTGTATTTCTGTCTCTATTTGTGTGTTGCAACATGCATGTCTATGTTTAGTAATACCTTATTCTCCATGTTAACCTCCAATTAAGTCATTCTTTTGTTTTCAACTTTCAATTTTGCATTTCAACCACAACAATAAACCAATATATACAAAATAGACATACTAATCGCCACCACTGCTACTTGAAAAATTCGATTTTAGGTTTCTCAATATGATGCTCTCTTTACAACACTTTGGCACTCAAGGCATAAAAAAAAAAAATCGATTATTGCAGCTCAAATATGTCTGAACTCATTTCTTCTCAAATAATAAGTACTACACTAGTTGAGAACATGCAGAATTTTCCGTTTGGGCCCAATTAACAGCGTTGCTACCATCCAAACCCAAGACACCAACATTCCTTAAAGCTTCCTAATCTGTATAAGTCGATGAGAAAATTGGTAATACTTTGAAATTGTTATAGGCTGCCTAAATCAGTTGGTTTAAGCAAGAAACTTGGTACAATCTCATAAAAAAGCACTGATCCAGGAAAATGAGGTCATCAAACCAATAAAGCGATGCGGACTTATAACTAATAAATAAATTGACTGTCATGATTATTATCGATAGAATCTGAAACATTAAGCATATAATCTCATGTTTAAAACCATTACCAATATTAACCAGACACAGCAAAACAAGGTTTTTAGTCATGTCCCATTGGGATATGACATCACAGCTTGAATGCCTATGACAAGCCATCGACATGGCTGGCCTAGCAGATCAAACATCTTGCCCCCAAAAAAGGAAAGCTCATATCTCAAGCATTGCCCACAAAGGAAAGAGAAAACGTAAACAGAAAAAAAATAATTCCTAGCCTAAATTTTTTAGCCAATGAAGATGGAAGGAAGAAAGGGGGAAAAAGCTAAATCCAAGAAATGAGAGAGAAGTGGTAAGAAAAAGGATAACTTGCTGTTCATTTCTACCATCACTCTCTCAAATTTTTTGTTTCTTTTTTCCTTGCACCCTGTTTCAGTTAAAACAAATGGGCAAAGAGAAAGGAGAGAAATCAAATTGCTCTCATTTGTTTTGGAAAAAAGGAACATAGAGAAATCAGTTCTCTGCAAATCCACAATTTTTCCCTCCAAAAGTGGACGGATTTGGAGAGAAAAGAAAACTTGCCCCAAAACCGAGCAGAATGGTGGAAAAGGACTCATGTAGCCAACCCCAACTAGTTTGGGATCAAGGCTTAGTTGAGCTGAGTTTTTCTTGCCCCAAGACCGAGCAGTCCAAATAAATTTTCTTCTCTCTCGTGCATTGGAACTAGAGAGTGTCAAATTGTTTTATCTTCTCTCCTCCTTATTCTCTTCTTCCCGCTTCTCTCCATTGCATCCAAACAGTGTTAATCTGAACATAAGGAGTGGCAGGGCCTAGTTTGAGGCATTGAGTGCTTCTGGTCAGAAAAGGGCCTAAACCCTAGAGACTTGACCAAATCCCATCTTAAATGAGATATTATGCTGAGCCAAACCTCACTCGAACAGAAATCCTAATTTTTTTTGTAAATTACTATTTTATAGTACATAGAGTTGGTATTATGGCTAGCTTTCTTCTACCCAGCATGGGACTGAGCTGGCATATTATTATTATGGCCGGTTTTCTCCAATTTTACCCTCCCAACTTACCAAATCTGTACATAGTACAAAATTTCAAATTCATTTAACTCTCCACGCTCCACTTCTTGTGCACATCTCTAATCTTATTTCTCTAAAAGTTAGTAAATAGATACATATGTATATAGATACACATATATATGTGTGTGTGTGTGTGTATGTGTGTGTGTATGTATGTATATGTATATGTATATGTATATGTATGTACGTACGTATATGTATGTATATGTAGGTATGTATGTGTATGTATATGTATGTATGTGTATATATATGTATGTATGTATGTATGTATATGTATATATATGTATGTATGTATATGTATATGTATATGTATGTATGGATGTATGTGTACGTATGTATGTATGTATGTGTATATGTATGTATGTACATGTGTATGTATGTACGTGCATACGTATGTATGTTGTATGTATGTATGTTTATGTATGTGTGTAAGCCTTGAATTAGGATCAGGATTAAAAGAAGCTGAGACTAGGGTGGGGCAAGCCTGGTGAAATCTATACTACTAATCTCACAAGCTTATCTATCGAACTGAATAAAATAGTGGACCCACATCCGTGGCTTCCTAGCTAATATGAATGTCTGTATGTATATATATACAAGCATATATATTATGTGTGTGTGTGTATGTGTATATATACAAGCATAT
>JAOXJJ010000914.1:7155526-7191456 GCA_025769935.1 Phoenix roebelenii
TATACAAGCATATATATTATGTGTGTGTGTGTATGTGTATATATACAAGCATATATATATATATATATATATATATATATATACATACAAATTACAATACATATATATATGCATGTATCTACATATATATGCATGTATCTATGTATATGTATGTGGACATATATGCATATGTATGTGTACATATATGCATATGTATGTGTACAAATATGCATATGTATGTGTACATATGCGTATATGTATATACATACATATAAACATACATATATACAAGGTTTTTGGGTGATTTTTCATGTTGGATACTTTGAGGGCACATGGACACTAGACACAATGTCCCATGTCCCAGTAAAATTGCCATTATCTTTTCCGAGGAACATAATACTGTCATTATCATATTGGACTAGACATAAATCGCATGCAATCATGACAGTTTTTTAATGTTGTTATATCTGGTAGTTGTACTCACCAAGCAAAAGTCTGATAAATATTAATGGATGATCACAACAAATCATGGATGGGAACACCAATGATGATATATCTTATAAGAGATGACTGTAAGGTGAAAACATTCAGCGCATAGGGACTCAGACCCATCGACTGTCATACTGCCTCGAATCACATGCCGTATCATACTAGGTCAGAATCAGTAAAAAAACTCATATTTGGTTTGGTACAAGCCCCGTACCGAGGCATACCAAGCTACGTACCAACCCATATCATGGCATACCGACTTGTACCAGAACGTACTAAGACAAAAAGTGAGAAAAATAGTTTGGGATCTGTTTCAGTATAGGGTGCATACTATACCATACCGATCTATACCGAATTGGTAACATACTAGTATATAAATCATGATTATGGACCTTGATCAGACCATCTTCTTTTATGGTATAGTTTCTTTAGGGAAAACATTATGATGAAGATGGAAGGCATTTTTATATATTTGGGATTTGGTAGTCATAAATTATATAACTTGTGCATGCAAACTTGCCATATTTGAAAGGCAAGGAGCAAGCTTACAAGAGCAGAATCCAAAGGCTAGTTTTTTCTAGCTTCTTCTAAAACCCACTTTTTGACAAATGATTCTTGTAGAAGAACTTCCTGAATGCTGTTACCAACGACCTATTACCTTTTGCTATTTTAAAAGCATAGTTTGCATTACCAGAACATAGTAGTTTGTATCGGGTGTACTGACCCATGCAGATAGTGAAATGATACTCCATGAACTAGAGTTCCAAGTTTCGACACCAAGAATCAGATCATGTCAACACATCTCTAATTAGTTGCTGTTATGGGTAACAAAACTGGTACTGCAAACCTTGTTTAAAAGTCTACTATCTATAAAAGACTTATTCTCAAGCAACATCAAATGCTCCCTCAGCTTACTTTGTGAAACTAAAAAAGGAAAGCATTTTGCATTAAGAGAGAAAAGATCATATCGTGAATAGGTTTTATTTCTCCAAGCATTTTACTTGATGCAATATCAGCAGTACTGTCATCTTGATCAATGTTAATATAAAATGCTTTTATTTTTCAGTTTTACAACATCAACCATATCTACCATATATAAAGAAAACTCAAAAAGTGGAATAGACAAAGCCAGAAATGCCAAAGGCCAAGCCTCCGCCTCATAATTATGCTTCCCCAGCATAGCATCGATTTTTTTTAGTAAGCAAAGTCTCTGACAGAATCTGCACTATATGAGAGAGAGAGAGAGAGAGACTTGAGATTCTCCAATTCCCCACAAATACTAGACCTATCATGTGCATTGCATGTGACCAAGGACTAGTAAACAATGAAAGGAAACAGCTAGAAAGGGCAAAATATAGGTACTCCTTATGTTGATTAGTAGGTGTGTAAAACACAGCTTAGACACAGAAATGATAAATTAAAATAAGAAAGGGAAGAGATCCGGAAACCATAGCTAAAATATTAAAAAAATAAGAGCTTGTTCAACAATACCTTTACTTGATATTTTCTATTTTTAGAAATATCAGGTCAAGAGGCAACGTTCTGCAAACCTGTTAAAACATTTGCAAAATTTCAATAATAGAAAATTTTCGTTTCCTAGTATTTTATGTTTTCTGTTTGCAAAGCTAGCACTGCTTAAGCTGCTGCCACCACAAATATTAATCCACCACAAATCAGCAACACCACCATTGTCGCTCAGCCCTATCATTACCACTGCCAATCTACCACCACCAGCCAGAGAACACCTCATCTATTGTGATTGTCATTGCCCAAACACAGAGACCACCAGTATCACCATCCAAAACCACAACCATAATTAGCACATTTTCCCAGTTTCATGCTGTTTTCCTTAATAATCTATTTAGTTACACGAAACAAGTTCATAACCTTGAGGTTTCAGCCCAGCAAATTTCATCTGTCATTCCTGTAGCGCCTTCCCTTTTTTGACAGTACCAGTTAGATTTTTTGCTAAAACTCAGCAGCAATTAGTTGAAATGGGACAGAACATACACGTATTCCAAAGGTAACTATCCACAAATCAATTTTCTTTCAAATTCACTTATCAACTTTATGGTATTAGATCAGATATCTAACAAGAACTTTCCCCGTAAACTAATAATATAGCAAAGATAATGCTTCTTCTAGAGGTGAATAAATTTAAGAAAGGTACATTGAAACGTAAAACAGAAGAAAAGATTTTTTTTTTTTAATTAATCACAATAGCCAAACATCAGAAACCCATTTGGATATTGATACATGCATAAAAAGGGAAAAAGACTAATTTTTCGAACAAGAGAGGCTGATGAACCTACACTAGTAACAGATTAAAATATAGTATGCTGTAACTAACCCGTATTTGTTTTATGTTCTTAAGCTCCTCTGCACCATATTGCTGGATATCCTCCTGTAGATATTGTCAAAAAAAGAAAAAAAGAGATTTCATGAAAAATACTGTTAATATATAATTAAGATGTGAAAATATTTTTCATTAATGAGAAAAGTAGTAAAATGATCAAGATCCAAGAAATTTTAATTATAACATGAAAGGAATTTTTCTCTTCAAGATAAATGTGCAAACTTTAATTGGCAAGGTGATGAAAAAAACCCATCTCCATTAGGTTACATAATAAACGATAGTTAAATCTAACATGAGAAGTTAAGAGCTAACCTTCTTTTGCTCCATGCTGTGCTTCTCACAATAAGCTTTGTGCTGTGACCTGCCACCAATTGTGCTCACATTCATGTAAAAACCAGCGTCTCGGGCACAGGAAGGGTGAAAAGTGGTTTGGCAGTGTCCATAGCTGCACTGCATGGAACAAAAGGAACGGTTAATTCAGCCTAAAAGTTTCTGAGCAGTTTACTTGCACCCTCCATCAGAATAGCAGAAATAGAGAAAAATAGCAATAAACCTTTAAGCATGCACCAACATTCTGATGGCAGATACAGCATGAGTCAGTTCCTTTTGAAATAGTATCCTGACATACAATGCATATGGTAATTACTGCCACATGAAGATATTCAAAATCTAATACAAAGCAGTAAAGATACAAAAAATCTAATACAAAGCAGTAAAGATGTAAAAACCATCATGATAACTCAAGGGTTTCATTGTAAAATTCTTAACATAGACAAACAAAGCTCTTCAAAGTAAACAGGGAATATTTAAAAAATGAATAGACAGTGACAGACATATATTACCATTCCTTCTACCAGATTATCTTGAGCCCGTCTGAACCGTGACTCCAACAGCCACTATAACAACAAAGATTATAAGAAAAGGAATTTATTGGACTAAAGGACACAGGAAGATACGGTGTAATGAGAATGGGCGTGAAAGAAAAAATAATTTACCTCAGCACAAAAGGCATGAACCCATTGCCCATCTGATGATTTTCTGAAAGCACCAGTGGCACCACCACACAGACCACAACAAGTGATAATGCAGAATCTATCCCAACCATCTGTTTGATTTCTAGGGCTCCTAGGATGCAAGGACATCTCCTCACAAAGCTCACATTTCCAGGAGCCAATCGGATTTTTAAGCCTATGATAACAATCCAAATGAACAGCAACCTGCCGCGCACATCAGAATTAAAACTAGATGAGCAAAATAAGAATAAGAAAGAGGCATGCACAATCATGGCCATTACCTTGCAGCTGGAACAGACAAAAATCCTGTTCAACACTGTCTCAGTTCTCATGCAGATGTCACAGGAAAGTGCATTTTCTTTAGCAAAATCTGGCATCTGGAAAATCCCAGAATGCTTATCTGGTGACACTTTAGCAACAGCTGATCTCGAGGATTCCTTTGTCCGTGGCACCAATGGTAAGTGTAGTCCAGCTCTCCCAGAGACACCACTGACTCTTAGAGAACTCTGTTGACAAGGAAATTAACAATTGCTAATGTATTATCTTAGATGTACATACACGGCACCAACCAACAAGACAATGAAAGCTTGAACCTCTTGATTAGTAGAGATGATCTCCTCATTTGCATCTTTCCTTAGTGATGAATTCCTTGAAGAAGCTGCAACCGCAGCAGCAGCAGCCTCCAGTACAGCCTGAGCTTCTTTATGCCTTCTCTCTTTCCTTCCACGTTTCTTTGCTTCCCTAACTTCGCGAAGGAACTGGTTGACAAGAATTAGGTTCCATTTTTGTCTACACACAGCATCCAGCTCTTGAGGCAGATTTTGGACTATCTTAAAAATTAGATCATCTGCAACATGAAATATTAACCAATATTCATCATGAGGGCTTATAACATATAAAGATAAAATTCAGTGCAGAGAAAAGATACAATATTACTATCAATATATACTTCGAAACAACCAATATCTAAAAGCCAGACTTCCTCTTTTGAGTTAATGAATTTTCTTTTACTCTAGTGCCATCTACACTGCTTGATACATGCTTAGATGAGAGAAATTTCTATAAAAAGATAAAAGCAAGGAGCTTGACCAAATCTATGCTTGACCGCAACAGCACTATCAAGTAGCCTAGCCTGTAAGTATAACAGTTCGCCCTCCACTTCATCTTCAGGGGACAGTTCTAAGATCCCCATCATTTTGGCTTTTGAAAGCTGATCCATTTTTGCCACATCCGATGTAAGACTCGTATTAGTGAGGGATGAAGATAAAGGTTGCTGATTACAGCAAGGATGAGCAACGATATTTGCTTCTGTAGAAATACAGAAATTTTTTGTTTCTCATTATGGTCTGCTAAACAACAATGATGCTTAGAATAATGAGGCATTAAAGAAGATAGTAAAATAACAATCATGTCCTTCATAGTAATGAGGATTTACCAGGAACTTTTTGAATAACATGGTTCTGCGCTTGTAACAACTTTTTGATGAATGGATGAACATGGGAAGTGGAACATGATTCATCAAATCTGCATCACAACAAGAATACACAGATTTTAAAAATAAAATATCAAATATCTTAGTGCTTAAATGCCAACCACGTAAAATTGTAAATATATCACAAGCATCACTAGCACCATAGCAGAAAAGCATTCCAACAGTTATTTGCAAATCTCACTTGTTATCAGGTTTAGCAAAATCCATCACATCAACATTACAGTCAGGATGCTCCCAGCAACTTTTCTCCAATGCATTGGGCAAAACATCATTAGCCTCGTCAACTTGATGGATACCAGAATGAAAAGAGGACACCCCATCCACTGTAGTCTGATTCTCATGCTGTGCCTCAGACAGGCAATTGCTTTCCATTTTGACTGGATTTCCTGTCCATAGCATACTGTTAGAATCAAAAGTCCCCAAATAGACTTGACAAATGCTTGATTGAAACCACACAAAAGGTATAAGCCTAGATGATTCACCCAACATAAAATTGAACTTAAGAAAACAGCATCTAATTTTAAATGCAAACTTTACCCTACATAGAGTGGCTTCACCCTACATAGGGTCAGCTTTACAAAAACCAATTGAAGTTAAGGATTTAAAACAGTAGCTTTCAACCTATCAAGAACTCATTTGAATTGGTGATTTGTTCTTAAGTAAACCTTGGGCAAAAGAGAGCTGAGCCATAGAAACCTTGAGGACGAGTAGCAGAAAGTGAAACAAACCTCACTGCTTATACATTTTAAGCTCATGCAAAGAGGGGAGCACCATCAAAGACTAAACTAGAATTGGAAATATAGTCCAGACCAAGAGGAACGAGGTAATTGTTTACTAAAGTTCAATATTTACAGACTTGGAAACCGTTTAGCCGGATGATGCTATAAATCATTTATGCCATGATTTATCTAAAGTCATTTATATAATGACCACTGTAACCTCTGTAGACATGGCTAGCCATGTACAGCGCATCCTTATATATAACCTCCCAATTACAAGATTCATTAATGCATAATCCATCTCTAGGCAACATTATGTTCCAATCTTCCCTACAGAAAGCTGCTTAAACCAATGTTGATTTGGAAAGGAAGTATAAAAAAGGAGGGCCTAATGCACGAGGGTCCTGCCACTATAGGATCTGAGGAGGGTCAAATTTAGGCAGCCTTACCCTGTGTGTGGAGAAGCTATGTAAGTGTTTTGAAACCATGAAACTCAGGTCATAATGGAACAACTGTTACACCAAGGCTTGCTCTATTGTAAAGGAAGCAGTACTAAGTGTCATATACCAGAAGCAGACACCATGAAACCTTACTTAAAAAGCTACCAGTTCTATGCCATGCCATAAATATAAGCTAACAGATTTTGGCATGTATACAATGCATGATCTGAAGATTCTGAACCATATTGTATTATGATAGAATTTTATTTGCTCTACGAAACTACACCTTATAATACAAATTATACATCTTCAAAGCTGCATGCTCTTCGGTGTTAAAGTGCGAATAAGGCCCCTTTAACCCGTGTATTCCACTTCAACCCACCTCTTAGCAACTCCTTTTATCTTAAAGACAAATGGGCAGTTTAAAAAGCAAGCAGAGCTACTTTTTCCATTTAACTTGGAGTAAACTATTTCACCTTATAGGATGGATTTGCTTACTTCTGACTATGGTAGCTCGGAAGTAATTTAAGCCATTTACTCCAGGCTAACTCACTCCAGACCAAAAAGGTCCCAAGGAACCAGAAATTGTACTAACTAAATGCCAGCTACTTTATTTTTTTATTAAGAGCTATATAAATGGCTTTCTAACATAGTATATGTATAAATAGATGAAGCAGGAGGCTAAGCTAAATGGGATTCAAACTCAAATGCTAAATGCATATGGTCATTCATATAACAAAATCATGTACTGTTGCCGTGCCAAAAACACATCAACTTCACTGCCAATGCAGTATCAATTTACTGTTCTTTCTGTCAATTATGCAGTATGCAAATAAATGGATGAAAAAAATATGCAGGAGACTAAGTGAAATGGATGTAAACTCAAATGCATGACCACCAAAGCAAATGGTCATTCATATGACAAAATCATATAACATTGCTGTACCAACAATAAACCAATTGCACTAGCAATGCAATATCAATTTACTATTCTTTCTATCAATTCTGACTATGATCAATACCATTATAAAATCAAACTAGCGCACACTTGGAATTTTTGTATCCTTGCATAATGCATGTCCACCTATCAGAAATGGTCTACACTGAAGTTTCTATCATTGCCCCATTGATTAAAAAAAAAAACATAGTTGCATCGACAAGACTTAGTTAACAAAATCAGAATTTGAAGCAGGTGCAGGTGTGAAGCAATTTTTGTAGAAATATCTGATGTAATAAAGCACTTAGCAAGAAAGTCAAAATTTGAATTTCTTAGGAGTTTCTAAAGCATGTGAGTAACTCATGGATTTGACATGCTATTTTTAATATCTCTATATGTGTTGACCCTTTTGGTCGCTTGGACATGTCACCATAGACCCTGCTCTAGGGTGTCCTGCTAAGTCAACAAAGCATGTCCAACATTCGGCACTCTTTTTGAGGTGTCATGTAAGGAACTTTTAGTTCTAATTGCGGGAGACTTTAAGTGAAGTGTCCTTATGTTTTTAAATAAATTTATCAAGATTATATGGACATTTTAAGCAAAATGTTTTTAGATAAAGTTATCAAGATTTTATGGAAATTTTAAGCAAAGGGTTATTATGCTTTTAGAATGAAATTATCCCAATTTTAAGAACATTTTAAGTGAGATGACATTGTGTTCTAAATGTGAATGCATCATAATTAATTATCAACTGAGCATCGTGATACATCTTAAGTAACTTCAAATGAACCTAATGAATAAATTAAACAACTTGCAAACTCATGGTTATTCCATTAATTTGTTTGTTAGTAGCATCTTTAAATCTCCTTCCCCATTGAAGTTTCTCTATCTTTAAATAAGCATCAAAATACACAAGCGTGCATGTGTATGCATATGCATACTGTGGCCCCCATGCCTAGATTTTTGGAGGATGTCATGTCCAACACCTGAGGACACTTAAAGACACTTGGCAGTTATTCCATGTTTCCAGATAATCCTAATCAAGGTTAAAGTTTCTAGCTACTACTTTCAAACCTACATGGTCACAAGTTACCCAAAAATTTGGCATAAGTGCCAAACCAAATACATGGTACTCCTAAAAGCAAGTAGTGGAACTGTTTGGTCATCCATCGTGTAATGTCTGAAACGCCCACTCCTCCCTTGCAAATAGACACACTTAACTAGCATAAATAATAAAAGCAATTGATGCACTAACTCTTTCTGCCATTTATTCATATTCATTATACCATTACAAATACTTAATTTATTATAAATAGATATCAATGCTAATAAAAATACGATGTTTATAATATAAAAATACGCACACACATGTATATATCTATATAGATCAAGGTTTACTGTGCCGGTACCAGGCACCATACCGGTTGCCCGGCGGCATGAGTCGGTATAGGCCGTGGCGGGCCCGTACCGAGATAGAAAACCAACCGGAGCCGGAGAAGGAGAAGAAAAGGAGAGAGCAGGGGAGGGAGGGAGAAAGAGCACTCTTGCATACAACATTAACCACTAGACTGCAACATTAAATAAAAACAACAAAAAAATTTCTAGCTACATGGATGCCCTCTTGCACCTCTTATCCTTTTTTACATTTAACTTTTGCATATCAAACTTTCAAATGCATTTAATTCTGATAATTGTATCTCAATATTTTGCAACTTTTGACCTTCTTTGTTCATTGTGATGCCTCCAAGGAACTTTTATTTCAATTTTATATATTCCCTCTTATATTTTATTGACCATGTGTGTCCCACAAAGCCACAGGCAAGCAGAACCAGATCCCCTCTCCATCATGCTTGAAACACCAAACCAATGAGACTCAAAAATACTCATAATTATTGAGTGAGATCATTGCATCCCCCTCAACTTCGCACTCTCTCCTCGAACTCCTAAGTCTTGCATCTCCCGTCCTCCTCGTGGGTGCTTCTCTAGCTTTGACCCAGCACTTGGTGATCAAAGAGGTATTTAGATGATCAGACGAATATTTGAGAGATTTTTTGATCCTTCACTACAAATATTAGTTATTTCAATTCTTATTTAGTTGTTAATCAAAGTATTTTCTACTTTTTCCCTTAAATGTATTATGTTGCTTGTTTGAGGCGTAGAAGCACAAGGTTGATGCTAATGGAGGGAGATCTTCAAGTGATGGCCAAGTATTGTCGCTACCGATCTCCGAATCGCTAATGTGGGTGGTGCCCATCGATCTGCAAGAGAACGAAAAGGTCAAAGAACTCATTGGAGCTTTTCTCCCGCTGGGCTCTCCAATGCTTAAGTGAGGAAGAGTGTTTTGGAGTGGGAACAAAGGAGAAATCAGAGAGACAGAATATCCTTCAGCTAGGGTTTTAGCCGATTACCTTTCATAGAGAGTCTGTGGATCTATTTATAGCTAAGGGATACGAGATCCTTAGAGACTGCATTCCAACTCAGCTAAAACCATTTCATGGAGGGTCTTTGGATCTATTTATAGCTAAGAATATTGTCTTCTTTGTCTTCCCCTTTCGTTAGGTCATCCCCTCTACAGCCTGCACCCATAAGAACTAGGGAGGATGAGTTGGGGAGAGTTAGTCTCTCCGAGGCCGACCTCGACAATATTTGGAGGACTTACAACATCCCTACCTTATTGAGACTTAGATTGCCTTCCCTTGACAAGGGGGTCTTTGAGCAGAGGGCATACCATCTGCTGCCGTATGAGGACACCCTTAAGGAAGGGTTTAGAATCCCTATACGGCCATTTATTGTGGAGTTGCTAGGCTCTTAAGGTCTAGCCCCCACATAGCTCGTCCCTAACTGTTGGGGGACGATTGTGGGTTTCAATTGTTCCTTTTCTTTCCATAGTCGTAGGCTTAGTGTAGATATTTTTAGATCTCTTTTTAGTTTGAAAAAGCACCCCGCTGAGGCCGGGTGATGGTACCAGACTTCAAGGAAAGGTGTCAAATTTTTACCTGATAATCCTTCATCCATCCATGGATGGGAGGACCAATTTTTTATGGCCATTTCTCCTTTTAGCTTGTGGTCTGTTTCAACTAGTTAAAGATCCATGACCGGCAAGCCCGACAAGATGTGCTTATTGGAGCGCTGGGAGGAGAAAACTATCAAGACTGTGGACCAACTGAGGGTGTTAAGGCCCAAGCAACTCTTTTCAGCAAAGCTGGCTTCGCTAACCTTGGTCTTCAGGTAAACCACCATCAGTCTAATTTTTCACTTTATTTAGCTTCTTACCTCGGATTGTGATATCTTACCAAGCTGAATTTTGTTGCAAAGATCAAGATGACCCCACAAAGGGAGACTTTGATGAAGGTTGCCCATGAGGCCAGGAAGAGAGCGGCGGAAGGCACCTTGGCCAAGCCTTCTTTTAAGGACTACAGCTGCTTCCTCCTGCACCTCAAGAGGAGCGACGACCGGAACCACATCATGCTCAACTACAAGATGTCCAAGTTCAGGTGGTCCGCCGCCCGCAAGGAGAGCATGTCAAATTCTTTTGATGCCAACCTTGTCTACCGACTAAGGGTTGAGCCCCGAGCTCAAAGTTTGGGGGTGTCGACAGGTGAGGCTTCTAGGTCCAAGGCTCGCCGTGAAGAGGCTTGCTACAAAAGGGCCTCGGGATCTCAAGAGTCTAGCCAAGGTCCGAGGTCTAAGCTCCAAGGTGCCAAAGCCAAGCTCGAGGGCCTTGAAGGCCAAGTGGATCAACTTGGCGGCCGAAGGGTCTATCTTATCTGATGCTAAGATGGTTGGCACCATCTGTCAAATCAATTGTGTCTGGGACCAAGCCAAGCTTGGGAGATGAAGATCCCTCAGCCAAGGATCTTCACAACTCATGCGTCTATGGTGGTAAGTGCTGATCCCCTTTGTTTTTTATTGCCTGAGTGACTGAGGTCGGAATAATCTGACAACATCAAGGCTCTCCAAGATCGCCTATAGAGTGTGAGCCCTCAGCAATGAGGCCTACGTCAAGACGAAGACGGTGAAGAAAGAGGCCAAGGAGGCCAATGGAGGGCCAAAGATTCCATGAAGAAGGCCGAGGCCACTACAGTAGTAGAAGAGATGAAGGAATGAGGGGAAGCAGCATCAAACCCACATCGAAGAGGCGAAGCAGGTGATGGAGAACCAGCACATTGGACGCCTTGAGAGAGAGGCCTTTTGCCTGAATAGAAGCCTAAAGGCTGCCAAAGAGAAAATGAAGGCCCTTGAGGCCAAGATGGGCGAACAAGGCTAAGTAGGCAGTCCTCAAGTATAAGCGCTTGGGAGAGTTTGAAGACAAGCTCACACGGACTAGGAGTGACTCCTACATGGTGGGCTTCATGTTCTGTCGCGAGTAGGTTAAAGTCTTTCCCCCAAGGGTCGGCTCTCAACCTCTTGGACCCCTGTCACGATCTTGAGGCGCTGAGGCAAGGGCTCTAGCAGCCCACACACACCCAAGGAGTGGCCTCTGGAGGAGCCGACTGCCACCACGGAAGGGCAGGCTGTGGTGGAGTTTGCCACCGAGAAGCCTATTGCCGGGGACCCAACTACTAAAGGACCGGTCGTTGGGGAGTCAGCTGCTCAAGGAGTCCACTACACTAGTGGTGACTAAGGAGCCAGCATCAATGCCAGCTACTAAAGTGGTGGAAGTCCCTGGCGATGGAGCCATCGAAGACAAGCCATTTGCCTCGTGCACTTTCACTTATTTTTTGTTGATGTAATCTCTAGCCCTTGGACCAACCTCCTGTTTTTTGCAATAGAGATCTTTTTAATTATTAATGGAGTTAGCATTTTTTTATGCATGCATGTGCTTCGTTTTTTTTCTTTTGTTGATGAACAATTGAAAATAATTGCTGAGTAGCAAGTCTATGTAACCAAGCAAGAATACTTATGTTTAGGCACATCTTTGTTCGGGTTGGTTCCTTAGGACGAGCTTGCACTAACAAAGTTTTTTAAGTCATCGTGCTTGATGAAGCTTTAAGCTTGGTTATGCTTTGAGACTTGCTTTGGCCGTTGCACTTTTATTACCACCATGATGGTCATTATGCCGCCTTATGCCTTTAGGTAGGTCTTTGGTTTTGCTCGCTAGGTAATCAGGCCAAGAAGGGCCGAGATAGATAGTCTTGCTGCACTATGGTTGATGGCTATGTTGGAGATGGATCTCCTCAAACACCAAATCCTGAGGGGGCAAAGTTGACCAAACAAGAGTGCCACTATGGTCGATGGCTACGATGGAGACGTACATCCTCAAACCCTAAACCTTGTCAAATGGTAAAGTTGGCCCGACCAAAATTTCCGTCCTTGGTTAGATGGGCTACCACTTTGGTTGATGGCTACAATAGAGATGAATCTCCTTGGACCTCAAATCCTTGGGCGATGAAGTTGGTTTAACCATAGTTTTTTGCCTCAAAAGGCATAGCTCGTCGTCGATAGCTACAATGGAGATGGATCTCCTCGAACCCCAAGCCTTGAGGGTGGGCAAGTTGGCCCAACCAGAGTACCACTATAGTCGACGGTTGCGAAAGAGACATATCTCCTCAAACCACAAACTCTTAAGAGCGGCAAAGTTGGCTCAACCATAGTTTTCGTCCATGCGTAGCTGGATCACCACTCTAGTTTATGCTGAGATTGAAACAAATCTCTTTGGACCCCAAACCCTCAAGCGACAAAGTTGGCCCAACTAGAGCTTTGTTCTTCGGGGCAATCGTGCTACCTTGTCGATCAGTGGTTGCGAGAGTCCGACATTCCTCATTCCCCATGCTCCTTAGAGTGGCAAAGTTTGCCCAATCTTCTCCGCTTCACAAAATTTTCAAACTACGAGAAATGAAAAGAATTGTTCTTTTTCTTTCATTAATGAGATAAAGTGGAGAAGTTACAACTATGAAATGAGCAACAAGTTTTTAGTCATAGTAAATCCTTAGATTTCTAGAGTTCAACATTTGAGGTAGCGGTATTCCATCGAGATGCTCCAACCGGTACATTCCAAGATACACTTCCTTTGCAACTCTATAGGATCTTTCCAGTTCGGTGTAAGCTTTCCTGATCCTTCCCTTGTGTTTTCTCAACACGAGATGCCTAAGTCAGAAGCGTCGCTCCTTCACCCTGGAGTTGTAGTATCTAGCCACCCTCAACTAGTACGCAGCCATGTAGATCCAAGCACATTCTTAGACTTCTTCGACGAGGTCCAGTTTAGCTCTTAGTTCTTCCTGGTTTTGCTATTCATCATAATGCTCCACTATATGAGTTAGCAACCCGATTTCTATCGGTACCACAACTTCTACCTCGAATGCAAGGTTAAAGGGTGTTCTCTAGTTGGAGTTCAGCTAGTAGTGCAATACGCCCACAGAATGCTTGAGTGCTTATTTGCCTAAAGCCCCTTAGCCTCATCAAGTTGAATCTTCAAGCTCTACAAAATTGTTCTATTCGTCACCTCGGCTTGGTTGTTGGTCTGTGGATAGGCAATCGAGGTAAACCTATGCTCGATATCAAGTTTCTTGCAAGTCTTTGAAGTGGGTGTTGTCAAACTGTTTCCCATTACTGGATGCCAACACTTGCAGAATGCCAAATTTGCAGGTGATGGACCTTCAGACAAAGTCCCCTGCATTTTTCTCTATGATCCAAGCCAAGGGTTCCACTTCAATCCACTTAGTAAAGTAGTCGATCGCCACAATCAAGAATTAGAAGTCTAGCGGCCAAAAAAGGACCCAGGATGTCCATGCCCTATTGAGCACAAGGCCATGGGATGCTGATAGGGGTCAACTCGGTGGCAGGCCAATATGGGATACTTGAGAATCGTTGACATATGTCACATTTTTTTGGTGAACTCAGCAGCAACTTTCCTTAAGATGGGCCAAAAATAATTGTGCCTTATCACTTTGTAAACTAGTGCTCTGTCTCCCACATGATTGCCACAAATTCTTACAAGTATCCCTTGCAAGACGTAGTCTGCTTCATTTGACCTGCGATACCTCGATTATGGTAAAGTACGGATCTCTTGTTAAGGCTCCCATTTAGGGTGTACCAAGCAGTTTAAAGTTTGATCCTTCTGGCTTCTCTTTTGTTCGAAGAAGGCTTTCGTCCTAAAGGTAGCTAATCAGGGGATCCGTCTAACTCGACTCATTGTCCATCTGCATCATGGATTTATTTCCTTCTTCAATGCTTCAGCTCGACTCATTGTCGAGCTGGCTAACTTTGACAACGAGTCTGCCTTGCTGTTCTCGAACCTTAGTATATGATGGATCTCGAAAGGGCTCGGGACGGAGATGAGCTACCACACTTTGTCTAAATAGTGAACCATCATTTCTTCTTTGGCTTCATAATCCCTTCGAAGTTGGCTCACCACGAGCTAGGAGTAGCCATACATTCTAAGTTGATCCACCCAAAGTTCAGAGAGGGTGGGGTAACCAGGCTAAAGCAGCCTCTTGCTAGCGCTTACCCTGATGTGTCGATGTACCAAAAATACCCCAAGAGGTCCAGCAGCTGATGAAGAAACACTTCATTGATTTCAAAGAAGCAAAAGAGAGGGCTTCCAAAGCTCGATGAGCCAAGACCGTCTCCATGACCAGCTTGCATTGTAAGCAACGATGCTAAGATGAATGCAAAGCAATGGGCAGAATGTAACATCCTGCTCTCACATCCAGCAGATCAAGCAGGGGGGGTCAGTGAGGATCAAATCGTCATATGATTCCATATCCGAGACATCCTCCCAACGATTTGATCAAGAGATAATCGGACGAAGCAGCCACGCTACCAGATCTAGCCAGACAAGAAGGTATGGTCGACGATCGCAACGGAGCCTCCAGAGCGGGATGGGACAAGAAAGAAAGCAACTAAGAAAAAGGCAAAGGCAAAGGCAAGACCCTATTGGAGAGAGTGGAGTTGTCAAATTCACATACCAGGCACATAGGAGTAGTAGTGATGATGCAATTGGTAGCCAAAAAGGTCAGACCGTCATAACCCTAGGGTGGGATTCGATTCACCGAAGAGTCACGTTTCACTCACACCATGCAGGATAGGGACCACGATGCACGACCAAGAAATCGCAAAAATACATTGCATATAGAAGATGAGATCCTTGAGGTCGTGGTAGATACAAAGCTACTGCAGATGACAACATGTGGGGTAGGATCCCTTAATGTATCAGGTTCAAAATCCTATAGGGGATCCTATGGATATGATGTCGGCTACTTTCCTTATGGATATAATGCTTCAGACACGTCACCCTCTAGTAGCTACTATCCTACACAACGTAAAGCACCTTATGGGTCGGAATTTGTTGTTGCCATATTCAGATGGATCGCTCCATAGCCGTAGTATCAGGCAAATGACTCCTCCCAGAGCGACCATCACCCACAACATGTACATGGACTATTTGGATTACATACCTTATGGCAGCCCTACAAGCTTATAGGAGCGAGAGGCCACTCCAACATCTATAAGATACATAGCCACTCGACAAAATTTTAGATGGTATGTATGTTGTACTTTAAATATAGATAACTAATTAAATTATTATATATTTTGTATTTCACTAATTGATTTTAGGATATTTCATATTGCTTCTCCTAACGTGCGAAGCTAGACTTGCCTAAAACATCACATTAGAATTTTAACCCTCATAAAAACATCAAATTAGGATTTTAAACCTAATAAAAACATTAAAAGACATCAAGAAACATCAAATTAGACTTAAATCATTCAAAAAACAAAATAATTGTTAAAAACATCAAATTAGACTTAATTTTATTTGTTCTTCATTAAATGCTAAAAATTCAAAAAAATAACAAACAAAAAAACGGAGTACCGGTTTGGAACCAACACACCACATCATACCATGCGTCAGTACGGTACCGATCCGGTAGCTAACCACTACAGGGCACGGTACCGATTCAGTATATCTTGGTCAAAAGTCTTATGAGTGTGGGAAAAATAAACATCTTATGGTTATTATCCATCGACAAAGTTTTATTTATCCAAATCAATTATGATCTAGGAAGCATGAAATTGTTCACATCATCCCATAGAAAGACTTTAATTTTAGGTCTTGTACACAACATCTTTTGCTAGTTGACGCAGGTGGTTTAGGATAATTGTTATGGTTTCTTATAGTATATGTATAGATCTGTCATGTAGATGTAACCTATTACAATTGCTATAGTTTCATAAAAGCAAGGTCAAGTCCTACATATTCATAAAGAGTAAGCCATTGTCCAGCACATTTGCCTAAATTTCTTCACACTCTTGCAACTCTTTCCATGGCCTTCTATTTTATTGGTTCTATTCCTTCTATTTTTCCTTTTCCTATTAAGCACTTGATGAAGAAAAAACTTTCCTGAATCAAAATCTTCATTTTAAGAGATGTGAATCTTTTTAAGTCCAGAAAATGAAAATGTTGATTACTTCTAGAAATCGAGCAAAACTTCACATGTTTCAAGATTCAATTATTATTTTTTAAATGATAATTAGGCTTATCACTGCCATTTAATATCATGTTCTTAAGGAATTTGTTTGCTTATAGTTGAAGGAATGGGATAGGTTGAGAAGTTTCTCAGCTACTTATCTATGTCAAATTAACCTAAATCCCATGTCACCTTTGATTAGGGAGGGGTGTATTTAGTGTTTTAGAATATGGGCTCCTATCCATTATGTAGCTATTAAGAAGGAAAAACAAATGCAAGTGCAGCCCAACTGAAAAGAAAAAGTTCTCGATGTTTGTGTGGACATACACCACAAATATCCAATAATACAAAATTGTCAAACACCGCCTCAAAAAGATATCACAACAAAATATAAATGTGTAAAATTAAGTTGACTACAAATTGAAGTCAACTACTTGGCAGAACTTTATAGAGAATAATCAAAAGCTAATATTCAAGCCCTATACTTTCCTGAATAAAAAAAAGATGCAACATTTTTTTGGATTCTCTAGACATTTTAGGCTGATATTGTTTAGCACCTGGTACAATTAACAAAGAAACATAACTAGCAAAAAAGAATCCTTAACAAATAACTCCAAAGCTGTGTCGAGGATAGATACTTTTTGTTGATTATACAACACTCTAATTTTAGGGAATCCAATCCTCTCCATCCTTGAATTAACTGGAGAGCCCAATTACTCATCCAAGACCAACCATAAAAGCAAGGCCCATTGATCAAACTAAGATAACACAACCTTGAAATCTTCTACTCAGGACCATACACCTGATCCAAAATTTTGCCGCTACTCTGGTATAGAACAATCCATCAATGGCCAATCTATAATATTTGAAACAATTGGACTAATCATAAATCCTACACTGAAAATAAAGGAAATTAAAAAAATAGCCTTTAATAGGATAAGAAAGAAACAGATGGACTGTGGGACTGGCTGCTCCTAATTCCTTCTCTTCTTTCCTACCTTTCTGTTCTTTCCTTCTTTCTTTTCTTCTCTTCTTTATTTTTATATTTTTCCTTCCTTTTTTTCCTAAGTTTCCTCACTTGTTTTCTTCCATTCTTACTTTTTGACCACCTTAAAGGAAACAAATTTAAGTAGTCTACTATATCACTTGCTGATTGGACTCTATCAAGGTCCCCATCCCCACCATAAAAAAAGGAGAATAGTCAAGGTCTGCGGAACAATCCCAAACTGCCCAGTTTGGGGAGTCTCGGGCCGTACCGGCAGCATTCTGAGGCAGTTCCGGCATTGAAAACAAGACGTCGTCACCGGAGGGAGACGAGAAGAAAAAAGAGAGGGGGGAAGGAAAGAAGAGGGAGAGGAAGGAAGAGAGGCCAGCCGGGGAGCCTCCGCACGGAGAAGGTGAAGGCCAGGGAGCGACTTCAACTTAAAAAATGCAAAAATAAAAGAGGCTCCCTTCGAGCCCCTTTTTCACACAAAACAAGGGACTGAAGGCGGAGCCCTACCTCTGCGTCTCTCCGGCCTCCGCATCCTCTGCACAGAGACTACTCGACCGGCCTCTCTTCCTTCCTCTTCCTCCCCCTCCCTCCCCTGCTCTCTTTTTCTCTCTCATTCTCCCTATCCCCCATCTCTTCTACTGCGTCAGTATAGGCCTGACACGGCACGACGCAGGCCCGTACCGACTTGTCCCACCGAAAAACCGATACGGTGCCCGATATCGGTTCCGCCGACATTGAGAATAGTAGAAAGCAAGATCCATCATATTGACCTTACCCACATATCGGTGGGCATCGGTACCGGCAGGTGCCGAACCGGCCAAGAAAAATCCACGAAGCGAACGTGCAGCCAAGGAAAAAAAAACAACGCGCAGACGCGCACGCGGAGGTCCGCATTAAATGCCACTCTGTGGCATTAAATGCCCCCTGCATGGACACGCTGCCCTACGCGGGTGCGCGCTGCCTCACGCGGACGCAATTCCCAGCACAGGGAACCGACGGCGAGCACGGGGTACTGCGGGCGAGCGCGGGGTAATGCGCACGAACTTTTTTTTCTTTTCTTTTTCTCTTTTTCTCTTCCTTTCCTTCCTCCTTCCTGAACCTTCTCTCCTTCTCGCCTTTCTTCTCCGCTCTCCTCTCTTCTCCTCTCTTTTCCCCCTTCTCCCGTGAGCAAGGAAGGAAGGAACTGACCAGGAGGGGAGTGATCCCTGTCGCCATCTTCGGGGTGCTTGGGAGGTGGTCAGCCTGAGGCTAGGTGCAAACTGCGAACTGGTACTCTTCTCTTCTTCTCCTATTTCTCTTCTTCCTCTTCTTTCTTCCTCTTTATTCCTCTTCTTTCCTCTTCTTCCTCTTCTTCTTTCCTACCGGTGCGAACCATTTTAAAAGGCTCTACCATACCGATCACGGGCGGTACTGGTACGATACGGACTGAACCGGCTGGTACGGACAGGTTCAGCAGATCTTGGTAGAAAGTAACATCAGCTACTCACGTAACTTAGAAAACATCAAATGTGGTCTAAAATTAAGACCTACACGACCCACAAAACATCCCTTTTAATTCTACAAGCTCAGTCCCCTACCCAGACTGCATCACATTCTCACATCAAAATACTCCAAAACAATCTTAATCAAAAACCTAATATTGCAATTAGTAACTTCCGAGATTAAGCTTAGTTCCATTCATTACATTTTTCACCGTACACATGAGTAAAATTCGTTAATAATTTAGTGAACTAACTTACCAAATAATCATTTTTTAAAGAAATTACTTTCTTGCTCCTCCACCCGTATCCTCTTCTGCGTCCAATCATAACTAAAGAGACTTGGAAAATACATAATTTAATTTCTTCTATACCCTTCTATTCTTTTAACATAGTCATGCAGTTTCAACAACCCCATGACTACAATTTCTAAAACCAGACTATACATAACATACATAAAGCATCTTGTCATTCCACTAATGATTCAAATAAGTAACAAATCTGATGTAAGACATACTGAAATTCTTAAAAGAAATAAATATTGGAAAATTCTTCAAGGTATCTGTTATGGGCACAAGAAATGTTCATCGAGCCATCACTGCTGATTTGGCAACTCTATAACTAATCAACCACCCTTGTTTAGAAACTATCATCATGAATTGCACATGGCAAGTGGATTGTTTGTGTGCACATAACAGGAGCCTCATAGCATTACTCATAAATTTTAGCACCAATCATGTGTTAGTAGAGCTTACCTTCATGTCCAGGAAGTAGGTCCAAGGGAGGGCAAGAATCTGCAGGCTTAAGAGTATCTTCAACCATCTGTCAGAAGAAGTCATCTTACATTTTAACAGAATTGTAGTTCAATCAACTTATAAATGACTGTTTTGTTAATGCTGAATAACATCAGATCGCAAAACTTATCAGATCACTGTCCAAATACACCAATAAGATAATCATGAAGTTGGGGATATAATTTCTAACACCAAAGCAATAAACCAAAGGAGACGGTACACCATTTTCCAATCATTTGCCACCATTCTTACCTCGCTGAAGTTCCTGTGCTATAGTCAGCAGCTACTTTTACTCATTCACATTTCCAGCACCCAAAAACGCTTTGACAAAATAAGATTGCACTAGCATGATATCTGTAGGCATTCTATACTCTTCATTCAGCAGACAGGTTCATAATCATAATAAGCATCTTATTTGTCAAAATGTCAATTGACACAAATTGTTACAAAGTCTGAACTTAACTGCATTAAGGCATGGTAAAGATGAAGTGAAAGTGTCATAACTAGAAAAGAAAAATTTAAAAATAGATAGAGAAGAAAAGCTTTGGAGTTGCACCACAAAAAGGATAAACCAACACTATGAGCATTTCCAACAAAGATTCAGAGCAGGCACTAGTCAAAAAAATCATAGACTCTGTGGATGTTCTTGTAAAAAAAATAAATAAAAGATATGAACCTGAGAAGGAACTAAGATAGGATGATGAATTTATGAAAAAGGAAATACCTTTGCTGTTCTGCAGTAAATTTCCTTGCTTACTTTGGGTCTCAGACTAAAAAGATTGACCACAAGAAAATCAACAAAATGCGAAGAAGATAGGATTACAGAAGGACGCTCTAAATCCATCTTATATCAATGCAATTTTTGACACTCAATGAGCATACAAGATGAACAGAATAAGCGTATTCGACGTGTTAATTCTGACAGGGTTTTCTTGTGCCAATGATGCAGGGTTTTCTTGAGCCAATGAGGAGTTAAATTTGACAAATATATTGTGCCTTTGCCATATTGAATAGGATATTAACCATTAAGTAACAATAGCATGGCATTTCTAGCTCCACATGAGCAAACCGTTGCTGCTTTTTCATAAGAATTGTATTTACTGAGATAGTAGTATAGGCAAAGGTCATTTCCAATTTGATCTTCCATTTGGGGCTTTGGGCAAATTTCAGCATCAGAAACCATTATTCTTCACACTAAAAGTATCTGATGTCAATGCTATGAAAGAAACTAGAAAAAAAAAGCGCCCCAATGCAAGAGGCTCCCGCCACTACAAAGTCCAAGGAAGTTAGATGTATGCAGCCTTACACTCACATGCGGATAGGCTGTTTCCGTCCTTCCAACCTGTGACACCTAGATCACAATGGAGCTACAATACCTTTGAACCAAGGCCCACCCTCTTATGAAAGGAATGGTATGAGACTGAAATAAAATTTAAAATATATAATATTTCTTTTTATCTTGATCATATCAAAAACTTTGGCATTGCTAAATCGCAGATAATAAATATAAAAATAAGCAATAGAAGCATTATAGAATTTTTTTTCCTTTTTTACTCCTGCAAAAGGAAACATGATAAGTAGAACATCAGTGATCGATTGGATTCATCTTCTTTATAGACAAGAAGACTGGAGCAATATGCATGCATAAATGATGCTTGCACAGTTGTTCAAATCAAGGATCGCTATGCTGGTACCAGGGTCCATACAGGTTGCCCGACAGCACTGTTCGATACGCCCTCGTGTCATTCCATGCCGAGCTTGTACCAACACAGCAGAGAGGGCAGGCAAGAGGGAAAATGGGAGAGAGGAAAACAGAGAGAGGGGGGAAGGGAGGAGGATGGAGAAGGAGGAAGGGAGGAAGAGAGAGGGAGAAGGCTGGCGGAGCGCTACCCGACACAACGAGAGGGTGGGGCAAAGGGAGAATGGGAGAGAGGAGAAGAGGGTGGGGGAGCCTCTCCTCCGCCCCTCCGCATCCCTCCTCGGCCCTCTATCAACCGTCCGCTCTCCCTCTCACTCTCTCTCTCCCCCTCTCTCTCTTTTCATCTCTTTCCTTCTCCTTGTCCCCCTCTTTTGCCAATTTCTTGATTTGAAAGCCAGAACCGTCCTGGTTTGCCATCAGTATGGCTCGCTTCGACCCACACCGGATGGTTCAGGAGGGCTCTGCCGACGATGGTTCAAATCCTTTGCCCCATTCGCTACTCATTACTTTTTAACCCTTTAGGGTGCATTTGGTTGTGGAACATGTTCCCTTGAAGCGAATGGGTTAACTTGCTCCTAGCCCATTTGACTGCAAAAGAAACTATGCAAACAAATCTGTTAACTTACTCCTAACCCATTTGACTCCAAAATAAAATATTCCACCCTACATGGTGCCTATTATTCTCGGTTAAAGTGGAAAAAGTCACTCTACATACTTTCAAGAATACCTGCTCTGCTTTTAGAAAAAATAACCTACTCATCGAGCATTTGGAGGGTTTAAGTTGACTAGGTGGAGTAAGGGGGCCTTATCCCAATTTAACCCTAAACTCCTTGATTAAGCTAAACTAGTCTCATTTAGTTTCAAGCAGGGTCGGAGGAACCGGTACCAGACACCGTACCGATTTTCCGGCGGAACAAATAGTTACGGACCGTGCCGAGCCAGTACCGAGGGAGGAAACATGCTGGAGCCGGAAAATGAGAAGAGAGCAAGGGAGGGAGGGAGGGAGAGAAGCGGTGACAGACGCTGGCGGAGGGCCAGCGAAGGTCGAGGTTGCAGCCGCAGCTAAAAAATTTGAAAATTTTTAGGTGAAATCGGCAAACTGCTTGCCAACTTCACTTAAAAATTTTGAAATTTTTAATATAAAAATTTTTAATAGAAGTCCATAATCGATTTGCCAACTTTACATAAAAATTTTCAATTTTTTTTAGCTACAGCCCATTCTTCTGTTTCGAAAAAAAGAAGCAGGAGATGCGGCCGCAACCTCGGCCTCCGCCGCCCCTCCTCCCCGACCATTGTCGGCCCCTCTCAACCCTCTGCAAGCATCCGCCGTCGCTCCTTCTCCCTCCCTCCGCCGCTCGCTCTTTCTCGCTCTTCTTCTTCTCCGACTTCGGCAATGAACCGTTTTTAAAGCCGAAACCGTACCGATGAGCCACCGGTACGGCTCGGAACATGCGGAACCATCCGATTCGAGATAGTTCCGCATTCCATGGTTTCAAGTCAAAAGCATGCACATAGTGCACCATGGGCTAAAGACTTCTCACCAACACTTTCTTCAAAATGAAGAGAAGAATATCTGATTATCGTATATCAGACTTCAACCATGCAAAACTTCTCGAAGAAGCATGCTATATCTCGCAATTTTCTCTTTAAAATAAAATTTCACACGCATATGTAAAAGCTGAACTATATAATAGTAGAAATGACTTAAACTTGTATTAGCAATCCACAACTCAATAAAACCAAGAACTTAAGTGGACCACTCTTTCAAACAACAGCGATTTGTTTGGCTAATGACTAACTTCCAAAAATTAAGTAAATTACACTTAGAGCTTCTCATGAAGAGCCAATAACATACCATTGCAATGTCATCTCTTATAAAAACATTTTTTTAAGTTCACCTCTTAAAAGGCCTAATTTCTTAATGAGATAGCAAAGTACTGGTTTTTGATGATTATGCCTATCAGAATTTGAACCTGAAATAACCTCTCAAGGAAGCACCACTAATACCATGCAATTTTATATTTCAAAAAGCAAGATTTTAAATCCCATAGAATGGGACCATCCCGGTTTTTCTGTGAAATAGGAAATGCCGCTGCCCCCCCCACCGGTCCCAACACTTGGGATGGGGATGCCCCATGACCAGTCAATCAAGATGCTAGGATGATGGCAGGATGGTCTTTGGATGATACCTCATCCAAGCATCCCGAGGGATGTCCCACTGGGAATTGAAACCTTGTCAAAAAGCCTTAGAAGGCCAATAATTTATCTTCACTTTAAACTCCCTTAAATATTAAAATTGAGTAACTTTTTAATTTCAAAACCAGAAAATACATAGCCAATAATTCTTGTCAAATAATTTTTTAAATCTTTTTGGCTCTGAAGCTGGTGTACCGAATGTCGGGATATACCGAACTGGTATGGTACGGTATGCCCAGTACCGCTCTATTCGGGCCGATACGGTGTATCATGCTTTTAAGTCTGTAGGATTAACATAGAAAAAGAAGCACATTCATTTCATACTAGAATAATAGAGCACAAACTGTTTTAAATTATCAAATCATTACTTTCAAATAACGATCTGAATCAAAATGTTCTTGTCAGGTTAATATCCAAAATCAAACAATTCAAGTGCCTATTTGACTCTAATTTGGATCCTTGTAGGATGCAAGAGATTCAATGCACATCAAATCTATTGCCATTGCAGGAAGAAGATAATTTTAGAACCCAAATGATGAAAGGGAGGAAAGAAATGATGGCTCTATTGGTGGAACAAAATCATATGACATGGTCCATGAACAGGGAAAATGCCTTTTCTTTTAATCATATTTAGCAACAAAGTTTCGGATTATAGCTAGGAAAAAATATCCTCATTTCAAAAATAAAATGGATTTTAAAAATGCAAAGGATGGATGTGTTAAGTTCCAAAGGATGTGGCATGGTACATTAATACTATAAGCATATGCATAATTATCCATCGCTATTTCCTTCAAGCACTAAAATCATTCAAAGGATGCTCACTTATCAGGTTGGTTGAAACCCTCGATGACAAAAGTTGCAGCAATACAGCTAGCACCAGATCTAAATTTCACAAATGCTAATTGAAAAAAACAGAACAGTGTATATGTGGGACCATGAGCGGATTCAAATACCTTATGCATGGAGGAAGATCGGAACATTTGACATGATAGTAGACAACATTCACCAATCAATGACAAATCAATCCATTAAGAAAAAAAATTAAGACCATATAAGGTAATGTTATTACCATGTCTGAAATCTCTTGCTCCTTCAAGCAGCAATTCTGATCAAGAATAGAAGAATTCTTGCCATTAATATCTCCTTTCATATCTTCAGCGAGAGCAACCAGAATTTCACCCATCATATCAACTGTTTTTGCATTACCATTTTGTGGCATAAAAGGTAACTCCCCAGATGAGTATAACATTTTGTTATCTTTCAAGATTCTGATGTTGCTTTTCATTCTTCTCCGTGGTGGTAAGGATTTAACAAAAGCAGCATCTGGCAATTCAAGGCCAGCAACTTTGTGCTCACCTTGAACATAAGAACCTGCTGGTTTAGCAGCATTTGGATCATTGTTCCTTGCAAGTTTATTATCTGATAGTATCGCAGAGCCACTTTTAGCTTTCAATGGTTGCACAGCAGGTATATGTACAGAAGTTTGAAGCCATTTGATTATTTTCAACCTCAATCCAGGGGAGAAGGATGTGGTCTCACCCTGCCAAGAAAACAAGATTGTCAAAATTCATAAACTTCCAAATATGAAGAAACAAAATACTTCCAAAATGTACCACAAGAGCTGCTTGTAAGGAATTTGTTGAAATGCCCATCTCCAATGCAAGATCACCGATATTAATTTTCCCTCGATCAATTAACTGTAACAAGATTACAAAGAAAAGCTTAGATCTGGAGTCATGGTCATATTGATGTGAAACAAGTTGGTTGCATTCAAAATAAAAACTTCCGAGTTAAAAGATAAGTTCCACAGGTAGTACCTTCTTAAGAATTACAGCAATATTAGGGGAATTTCTAGTGATGTTTCCACTCTCAATAATTCCATCAGTATCCATGTCATTATCTGTCTCTGACTGATCATCTTCATATTTTAATCTACCAGTCAAGGCATCTAGCTCCATGCTAGGTTCCATTTTAACCATTTGATCAGAAGTAGAATTTTTTATTTCATCTTGCATCAAGCTTTTAGCTCTATTCTTGCGAGTAAGTCTTAACTTTGGTATCCATTTTGCGGGTGGGATTGCAGGCGGAGCCTTGGTTAATGAAGAGTCATCATCGACGAGCACTGCAAGGTTTTTTGCGTGTTGGGCACTGCTCATACCTTGAGAAGTGGTGTGCTTTGAGCAAAAAGCTCGCAACTCGACCTACGTATGTATTGAAGGCAACAACATCAGCTTGTCTTACCACAGAATAAGATAAAAAATAACAGATTTAAGATGACGGATGGAAAAATAAAAAGCATCACATTATCACATCCAAACTTTCCCCAAATCTCCATTTGATGCTTGGAGTCCCTTGCACATCGAGGATGAAAAGATGTTCTGCATGTTCCTGAAACATCATAACAACCAGATTAAACATCAGCCAAGCCAGGAAAAAAAATAGACTGAGTCCCCTCTTTAGGAAATAAGGCCCTTATCACTCAACCAGCTAAGGCTTTGCCAAGACCAAGTAGCTTTCACAATAGCAGCAGCAATAGCAGCAGCAATAGCACGATACTAGTTTAAAAGCAGAATAAAAATAGTCAGCTAAAGGTGGCATTATGTATCTGATATGAGGCAACTGACAGATAAAAATCACATGATAATCAGCCTATAATCAATAAAGGTTTAAAATTAATCAATATAAACCACAATGAAGTTCCTTTAAGATAATTACTTTGTAATATGAGATAATGTATTTTATCGAATTCAATTCAGAGGTGGCTTGTCACTCAGGCTCCTCTGTCTCATAGGTTAATGAAAAAAATATGGAGGCCGCAGCTATATAATAATATTTGAAGCATCATGAGACCTCTAAAATGACAAGTAATGCTGCCCAATAAATGTTTAAAATCCAGAGACAATTCATTGCTGTAATCAGATGGATTAAGTAGCCCATAATTAGCTGTCTGCACTACTTAATTCTTGAAATCAAGACACATTTTTATAAAGGAAAGCAGTCAGTTCTTCCACAAATTAAGAAATAAAAGATGGAAGCTCATCAGAGATAATTTCGTATAAAGCCTTAATGCATTGAGCACCTTTAACCTCTAATGCACAGAACCATTTTAACAGAGTTATCGCAAAGCTCCAAGAACAGAAGATGGAAGCCATAAAGATCAGTGCTTTTTACCTAGCATCATCCTAAACTATTGGAGGATACTCAACAAGATAGAAAGTGGTTATGGAGATTACATTATGCAAACAGGTGAAACTAGACCTCCTGAAATTCTAACGATGGAAAATAAAGGTATAACAAGATAGAACAGGCATCCGACATGACTTCCAAACAAAGTATGATCTCAAAATGAAACTCTAAAGAGATAATGCACATAAACATCCGACATAACACCACAGACATAATATGATGAAAGAGGAGGATTGTTCAGCACAGTGCATAAATAAATGATTCCATGTACAACGGTTCTTCAGCATGGAATTCTTCGTCAAAGAGCTATTTAAGATAGAAATATACCAAACCTCAAAGTTGAAATTGTTTGTACTTGAATTAAATATTGTGACAAGTTCATATTGAGATAAAACCGTTTGACAAACTTTCCCTATTGGTGACTGAAGGTAGCATGGACACTTTTCGAAAACAGCGAAGAAGGTTGCCAACAGCTCTGAGATAATAGAAACATAAACAGTTATCTAATCAATTTGAAGTTGACATACCTCACGATGGATTACTGTCAAGTCCTTCTATAAGACTTCCTCATGCGGATTCACTATAATTCTCAACTTATTTTGGTCTCTATCTCCTCTTTCTAGCCTTTTAGCATGTATGCAAGACACCCTCATCAACTAATGTTTAGGTTAGAATACACATACGTACGATGACTCAATCAATAATCCCTTCATCTCAATTTTGTAAGTGTCGTGACAACCATGTTCATACTTGCCCTATTTTCACTAAACACCTGGGCATCATTAACTTTGCAATAGCAATATTATGCCAATGAGCCTTCTTGACTAACATTCTAATTCAGTAAAGTTAGTCATCTAGTAGTCAGTGAAATTGTGATAGCACTACATAATATGACAAGGGCTCTTTCAACTTTATCCAACTTTCTTCCTTCTCAAGAACTTTCTTCACTAATATATGCATGAAAAGAAGCTGAACTTTTTCAGTTCCTGTCGTGTCTCAACCACCAAAGGAACATATCAGTTTCATTTAATCCGCTTTACTGTTAGTAATTCTATCTGAATGTATAATTTTAAGAACTTTGAGAATGCAGATGTTGCTTACTACAATGCTGGTAATCTCATTTTATGCTGTGTGTACTTTTCATTAACAACTTCAGCTTAGGCATGGAGAAAAGAAATAAATCCATTGGCATGCTGATGGTTTTCAGCACCACAAGAACAACAAAGAACATAACTCACCTACAGAGTCGAATAGTTAATTCTTAAAGCACAAACATACTACTTTAAAAATAATCAAAATACTCTTATAAGCATCATCCTTTCATCTTTCAATTTTTTCATAGTATAGAACTGCAAAGCGAAGTTAGCAAAAGTGACTTATTTGGAAATCTTCTGTCTCACTAATACCTCATTCTTCTACAAAATGCCATGAAGATTTCAAAGCCGGCACTCAATTTTGTCCAAGTAATTTGCAAACCTTTGTACTTCTGACTGCTCAACTTCTACTGCCTTTCAACAACTAAAACTATTTCACATGTCAGTAGCAGCCACCACAATGCCTCTTTTTGGGGATAAGCAACTAATGCATCTTTAAAGAATGTAAAGTGGATGGGGCCTCAAGTTGGTTGCTAGTGAAAACCTTCTGAAGATGAACTTCCTAATCTATCCACAAGCTTAATGCATGAATGTAATTGCATCAATATATTGCCTCAGTACACAAGTTCAATAACCTTTCTCCTCCTTGCCTGTCAAAATGAGGTCCATCATTATTCTACCATAAGCTTTCTCCAAACCATGTACTATCAAGTAGAACTTGACTATAGAGAGAAGCATTCAACACAATATCCACAAAAGAATGGAGCAAAGTTTTTCCAATTAACTGTCAAACCCAGCATCAAGCCATCCAAGGGTCACATCCATATTATTTATCAGAAGCTTTTTCCACAACAAAAACAAGGTACTTCCTCTTTTCACGGGTTATTTTGACAATTAAGAAGCAAGATACTGCCATTACAGTTAAGCCATACTACCATTACAGTTAAGCCATTGTTGTTACAGGTGGTCGCCTAGTGGCCTAGGCAATCTTCTGAGCATTTGGCATGCCTTGAGATATCTAGGTGATCCTCACATGGACCATCACCTATAGACATAAACAAATATAGGTATTTATGGATGAATGCATACACATATGTGTGTATGCATATGTAGATATAATTTTGTTATTTGTATTTAAATAATTCTTTTGCAATTTCCTTCTGCAAATGACATTTGGATGCTTAAACAAAACACAAAATACATCAAATTGGATCCAAAGAACTGTCATAAAGGGAATAGGTTAAGGGCTAGAAAAGTACCCACAAAAAGGCTCAAATTCATAATCCTAGAACAACGCTCCAACCTCCAGCAATATGAACAAATCAGAAAACTTGGCAAATTGCTATGACCAAAGCTAAGGAAACAAGGTTTACCTAACCATTTCTAATACTATTTTAAGTTATGAATTTAGTATAAACTTTAGAATTATATATATATAAATATATATATATATATATATATATATCTTGAAAGTGTTCCTAGTTGCTTACATTCGGCACATAATTTTAAGGCTTCAAGGCATTTTAAGATATTAAGTCGTCAACAGCAAGGGAGAGGAAGTACTAAAGTATCAAAACAGTATTATAAATTAAGAAGCTCCATAGAAAGTGATTGATTTTGAATTAAGTCAGCAACATAAGAAATCGCTAAAAGTGAGTGGCTAATCTCTTGGGCAATAGGCTGGGTTCATTGCTTGGAGTTGCCTAAGGTGTTTCACAACTATGAGTTAAAAACTACCACACCTCTGTCTTGAATATCTAGTAGCATATGTAAAGCTACCACCTCAACTGTTCAGTCGTTAGTTGTATTTTCATTGTCAATAACAGATAGCGCTGCTCAAAGAGAATGTACGCTTACAGGCTTCATGTAAGAGAAAATGAAAGAAGAAAAAGGAATCAATGGCCTCTGGAATAGACATTAGAAACTGAATACAGAGTAAACAATATTCAAGGAATCATGCAGGGTGAGGCTAGTTTTTTACATAAACTTGAGATAAAGTAAGCGCCATGGTAATAGTGTTTAACTTAGATTCTATTTGATTCATGCCATGAATAATATAAATAGTACAAATAAAGACACTAAAAATACTAAAACAAAATCAGATATCTTCAAATAGCATACAAACATATAAACTGCAAGGTAGGAAGCATACCATGGCTACATCGGATGCATGCCCCATGCTTGACCTTACACACGTTACAGACCAACTTCTTCCGTGTCTCTTGTATTCCTTCAATATTCATAACCGGTTCCATTGCCCCAATGTCCTCCACATACACCTCAGGTATCCATAGACTGCAAAACAAATGTGCAAACTTCAACCCACTGCCGCTTGCGCTCCTACTAGAATCCCTTCCTTCAGGTTTCAGAGCTCCACCTTCTTTTGGGCAAAGCAAACAAGGCCTCGAACAGGGGGTGTCACCATCTTTCTTCGATACCTTTTCCACTGCCTCCAAATGCTTACACCAAGAGCACAACCACACTCCCTCCGGAACCTTATGCACACCATAACATTTCGGGTGCACCGAAACCTTGCAAGAATCACAACTAAGCAGCTTATTTGACTTCACGCTATTGTCTACTGAACAGCAGAAATCACAGACAGAAGCACCTTCTGCCTGCGAATGAGGAAGTATCAACAGTCGTTCCAAGCCAGCATCTCCACCCAAGAGCTTTCGTTTCTTGTTAGGCCGCTCAGATGTGAGAACAAACCTCTCCTTTGAACTCAAAAGCCAATTCAAAGATGCACGGTCATCTTCTTCTTTCTCCAGAGATGGATCACCGCCTGCTCCAAGTTCGTCAACTTCCAATGCTTGCTCCTCTGCCACCTGCTCGGCCATCTGCTTCTCCACCACTACCTCTTTCTTCTCAATCCGGAAGCTCGGACTCGCTTCAACCGTGGCTGCGTCCAAGACATCATCTTTCGTCACTGCTTCGGCGACATTTCCAGAGACGGGAATGGTGAGGCAAGAATCAAGTGTAACAGAGCCAAACGAGAGCTTAGGAACCAACGCGTCGATGTCCGCCAGAGTGACCGGCCGGAAGTACTCCTCAGTCTGGTCCCACACGTCGGCGGCCGCAGGAGGTTGCCCGTGCCCTGAGGGCTTGTCCCCGGACTCCCCATGAGACTTCTTGTGCTTCCTGCGGCCGGCCGTCGGCTTCGAGAGAAAGGCGGCTAACCCGGAGGGGAGCATCGGAACCCTAGGGCCAGCCTCCTCGGTGTCGAACGGGGAGCGGTCGGAGAGGGCCTTACGGGCCTGGGCAAAAAGATCCATCCCGGCCGCCGCCTCCCCCGACGGCGACGGCCGGGAGACCGGGCAGGGCTTCTCCTCGGGGAGGCAGACCCCAGCGGCGCCCCTGCCCGTCATCTTCCGCCCCTGGCATCGGCCGCCGCTCATGGACGCGACCCGCGACAGCAGCCCATTACCACCGCAGATACCCTAGCCCTAGCGGTAACCCTAACCCTAGCCCCCTGGGCGGAGGATTCCTTCGCGTGCGACGACGGCGGTGGGGACGGTAGGGTTAGGGTTTCGGTCGCCCCTTTCTTTCCTTCCTTTTTTTGATTTTTCTTTCTATTTTCTCGCTTCCGTTTCGGATCCAAAGAGAAGGGAGCAGCGATCGGGTTCCTTTTTTTCGTTTTTCCTTTTTTCCTCTCTCACTCTATCGACTTGTGTTGGTTTCGTACGAGAGTTCAATCGGGGTTCGTGCTCGCGTTATTAGTAGGCAAGGCGGAAAAAGAGATGTCACGAGCAATTTTCGTCGACCCAACTATGGTAACAAGCTATGTAAACAAGCTCACAGCTCATTCCAGCTCATGCTGGCACGATATGATTGGTTCACGCATTTCTAGCGCCAATCTTCATAAGCAAGGTGGTGATAAATGCTTTTGGTCACATTGTTGGGCTCCGAAGTACTTTCGTTTCTTTATATTACATTATTTTTATTATTGCTATTTATTTGGTAAGATAAAATAAGGAGATCGGGGTGTTGTGGCGAGATATCGTGTAACTGTTGATGTGGACATCCTGATCAAGGCAAGATAACGTGGCGCGCGGGAAGGGAGGGACCAAGAGAAGACGGGATCACCTCGGGCGTGCCATGTTCCTAATCGAGGGCAGGACTGTGGCTGCCTACTTTGCCAAGGGAGTTTTCTCCGCTGCGAGTGCTTATAAAATTTATTCTCGTTCAAAATGTGTAGTTGCCCATTACTCTTTTTGAATATTATGTTTGAATTAGCTTACTAAGTTGACTCTTAAATAGCATTCAGTTCAACAAAAATCCATTATAAACACTTTCATGTGCAAAATCCTTATATGCAAAAGATTTTATTTTTTTTACTTATACCAACTACCACCTATTTGTATTATACTTTTACAATGACCTTAGCCATCACTTTATAATAAACCATAAGGATGAAATAAAAGCTTTCATCTTGAGTGGTCCAGCAAATTATTTACTACTTATGACCAGTTTTCAAGATACCACTAGATATAAAAAAATAAATAAATTATACAATAAATAATCTAAAGCTTTCTATTTATGTATTGGATCGATCAATTTCGTTGTCCATTGGACCACTATATTGAATATTGATTTTGTTCTTTTTAACCTATTAAAAAGTACAAAGCATCATCGCTTGGTTATGGTTGCAAATAAGATTTTTTTTACTTCACATATTGATGAGGGAGACGTAGGAAAGTTTCTCCTATTGTTCCGCTGCAAAAATCAGAAGCACACAACAGAGGAAAACAGGGAAATTTTGGGCTCCAAAAAACAGAGCTTCATCAGATTTTTCAATCACGATAAAACCAAGCCAAAAGAAAGAAGACGGCGGCCATGTACATCCCACTTTTTATAGAGCCACAAACTCACTCTAAATCCCTAACAAAAGGACTCAATAATCAACTAAACTCCAATCAAAATGGACCCCTAATCTAACTTAACTCAGACCTGAATTTCAGAACAAGTTCAAACTCCCAAACAGACTCAATTCATAAATTATAAACAGACTGGGACTCAATTAAACCAACATTCAGAAACTTGTAAATCGTGGAATTTATCTCTAGCAACATGAGATCAATCCTATGTTCCCCATAGATGCATCCCCTTTGCTTTGGCTCGCCGCATCCAGGTTTGTTTCACTCCCGCACCAGTAGAATTTCAACAGTTGGTTTCTTTGGTTCAGCAAACACATCAGCAATTCCGTGAACAGCAACAGGTTCAGCAGCATGTCCTACATCAGTCCCCTCCACTTGAAAGGAACTCGACCTCGAGTTCCTCTCTAGATACAACTTCTCTCCTGGATTATGGTACTCATAAAGATCAACAACATTGAAAGTTTTTGAGATCCCCATGTCTTCCGGCAGATCAATCACATATGCATTATTGTTTACCTTCTTTAAGACCTTGAATGGCCCATACTTCCGTGGCTTCCACTTATTGTATGTTTCCACTGGAAAATCTCTCCTTCCGCAAGTAAACCATTACCACAGCCCCTTCTTTGAACTCCTTATGTCTCCTATGTTCATCCGCTTTGGCCTTGTACCGAGCATTCATATCCTCGAGGCGCTTCTTCACATCCAACTATGTAGTTTTAACCTCCTCTGCTAAATTTTCTGTTGTCACACTTTTTCTAACAAACTTTGGTAGATGAGCTAAATCCACAGCTTGCTTTGGAGCCTTTAAATAAATGATGGAAAAGGGTGATCTTCTGGTGCTCCTATAAACTTCACTATTATAAGCAAATTCAGCTTGGGGCAATGCATGATCCCAATGTTTTGGGCTGCTACCACAAATACAACGTGTTGCCTAAGAAGACAACCCAAGAGGGAAGGTGAATTAGGTTTTAATTAAATATTGACCAATTAAAAAACTTAATGAGTAATTAACTAGATCTATTGCAAGTAGGTTAATTAGATTACTAGATGCAGTGAATGAAAAGAGTGAAAGAGACAATTAACCAATATAAACACAGAAAAGTTTATAGTGGTTCGGAGCCAACTATTGCTCCTACGTTCACTCCCCAAGCCGCACTTGGAAGTTCACTATAATTCCTAGGATTACAGCCGGTTGTTTTACAAATTCACAACCCAACTTGTTGTTTTCACAAGATTACAACGAACTCGGTCGATTTTCACAGGCTCACCGACTAGAACCATCCAATTATTTTTCCGGGTTCACAATCAAACCCAGTTAATTTTTCTCGGTTCACCAACCACAACCTGACACCGTTGGTTTTAACTTTGGCTCACCAACTAACCTTACAACCCTTGACTCAATCCTCTGATTGAATCAAGTAAAAAGAACACAGTTTGGAAAATCACAAAGAAAGCTTCTAAAAAAGCAAATATGTGAACAATATAAGCAAAGTAAAGTTAGAAGCCCTCAAATAGATTTTAGATGGAAAGTAGGGACTTCTCGATTTTTGAGTCTCCTCTTGAAGGCACTGAGAGTTGGAGAACAGTAGCAGAGCCTTGAATATGAGGGAAGCACTTTTGATTTGAGTTGAATGCGCATCTTCCTTCTTTTGCTTGTATTTACTCTTGAGAAGCTCTTGGTAGTTGAAAAACTTTAATGCTCAGATGGAATAGCTCTCTTATTGTCTACTACTGTTTACTCTAGCTATTTAAACTGTTCCCTACGGAAAATAGCCGTTAGAGACTGATTTGTAGCCGTTCTGTCCCGTCTACACATCCTGACAATGTATCCGTTGGGGTCGGAGTCGACTCGTAGGATCTGGAGTCGACTCGGCTGTTGCTGGAGTCGACTCATGCTTTATTGGAGATAACTCGCCCACTGTTCAAGATTTGAATTAAAGTGCTTGTCCCGTCCTGGAGTCAACTCGGACCAACCCTGAAGTCGACTCGCCAACATCTGGAGATAACTCGGTACTTAGGAGACGGCTCGTTCTTAGGGTTTCAGAAATCCATCTCTCTATTTTTCTTCCTCGAGTCGACTCGGATTCTCTTGGAGTCGACTCGGCTGTCTTGGGAGGCGACTCGAGATCTTCAGAAGACGACTCGCTCTCAGAATCTGAAAAGCCAATTTTTTGTCTATTGAACTGATCTGCCTCGGAGTCGGCTCGCACTTTGTTGGAGTCGACTCGGCTGACTTGGTGGTCGACTCTGGAATTCTTGGAGTCGACTCGTTCATAGGATTTTCGAGATTGATTCTCTTCCTTTCAGTCTGCTTTCATCTGGGAGTCGACTCGGGCATAATTAGGAGTCGACTCGCTAAACGTCGGAGTCGACTTGCATCCTTCTGGAGTCGACTCGGTAACATAGTCTAAAATCCATCGTTCTGTCTTTCTGTCTGTTACCCTTTGGAGTCGACTCGAAACTATCGAGAGTCGACTCGGCAAGCATCGAAGTCGACTCGAAGCCTTTTGGAGTCGACTCGCTGACAGAATCAGAAATCCATCTTTCTGTCTTTCTATCTGTTCTCAGTCAGAGTCGACTCGTAGAGTACCGAAGTCGACTCGAGCTCGTGCCAGAAACTTTAAACCACTCGGAGTCGACTCGTAATCTTTCGGAGTCGACTCAGGAGGCAGACTTTGGTTCATATTGAGTCCAATACTTATGATAAGTGCTTAATAATTTATAATTTAATCATCTTTCCATAGCACTTATCAATGTTCTTAAACTGATAAATACAT
>JAOXJJ010000914.1:7191556-7208063 GCA_025769935.1 Phoenix roebelenii
TTTGGCATTTAGTTGTGCTTTCCTTCTATCATTATCATCCCAATCTTTTTCAAGCTTGGGTATAGCAATGTTATCAATATAGATAGAAGGAATATGTGGTCCATTAATTATGATTTTCCAAACATCATTCTAGCCTTCCAATAGGTATAGTTAGTTCTATTAAACAATGGAGGTCTATTGGTGGATTGTCCCTCACTAAGGGAAGAACCAAAAGGGGTTGTCATCTTAATCTTTAATTCTATTTAAGGATTGGAACACCAATCGATATGAGAGCATCTGCTCTGATATCACTTGTTGCCCAAGGAGACAACCCAAGAGGGAGGTGAATTGGGTTTTAATTGAATATTGACCAATTAAAAAACTTAATGAGTAATTAACTAGATCTATTGCAAGTAGGTTAATTAGATTACTAGATGTAGTGAATGAAGAGAGTGAAAGAGACAATTAACTAATACAAACATAGAAAAGTTTATAATGGTTCAGAGCCAACTCTTGCTCTTACGTCCACTCCCCAAGCCGCACTTGGGAGTTCACTATAATTTCTAGGATTATAGCCGGTTGTTTTACAAGTTCACAACCCAACTTGTTTTCACGAGATTACAACGAACTCGATCGATTTTTACAGGCTCACCAACTAGAACCATCCGATTATTTTCTGGGTTCACAATCAAACCCAGTTGATTTTTTTCGGTTCACCAACCACAACCTTACACCGTTGATTTTAACTTTGGCTCACCAACTAATCTTACAACTCTTGACTCAATCCCCTGATTGAATCAAGTAAGAAGAACGCAATTTGGAAAATCACAAAATAAGCTTCTAAAAAACCAAATATGTGAACAATATAAGCAAAGTAAAGTTAGAAGCCCTCAAACAGATTTTAGATGAAAAGTAGGGGCTTCTCAATTTCTGAGTCTCCTCTTGAAGGCACCGAGAGTTGGAGAACAATAGCAGAGCCTTGAATGCGAAGGAAGCACTTTTGATTTGAGTTGAATGTGCATATTCCTTCTTTTGCTTGTATTTACTCTTGAGAAGCTCTTGGTAGTTGAAAAGTTTTAATGCTTAGATGGAATAACTCTTTTATTGTCTACTACTGTTTACTCTAGCTATTTAAACTATTTCCTACGAAAAATAGCCGTTAGAGACTGATTTGTAGCCGTTCTGTCTTGTCTGCACATTCTGATAATGTATATGTTGGGATTGGAGTCGACTCACGCGATCTGAAGTCGACTCGGCTATTGCTGAAGTCGACTCATGCTTTACTGGAGACGACTCGTCCACTGTTCAGGATTTGAATTAAAGTGCTTGTCCCGTCCTGGAGTCGACTCGAACCAACTCTGGAGTCGACTCGCAACATCTAGAGATGACTCGACACTTAGGAGACGGCTTGTTCTCAGGGTTCCAGAAATCCATCTCTCTATTTTTCTTCCTCGAGTCGACTCGGGTTCTCTTGGAGTCGACTCGACTGTCTTGGGAGGTGACTTGAGATCTTCGAGAGATGACTTGCTCTCGGAGTCCAAAAAGCCGATTCTCTATCTATTGAACTGACCTGCCTCGGAGTCGGCTTGCGCTTTGTTGGAGTCGACTCGGCTGACTTGGGGGTCGACTCTGGAATTCTTGGAGTCGACTCGTTCACAGGATTTTCGAGATTGGTTCTCTACCTTTCATTCTGCTTTCATCTGGGAGTCGACTCGGGCATAATTAGGAGTCGACTCGCTAAACGTCGGAGTCGACTTGCATCCTTCTGGAGTCAACTTGGTAACAGGATCTAAAATCCATCGTTCTGTCTTTCTGTCTATTACTCTTTGGAGTCGACTCGGAACTGTCGGGAGTCGACTCGGCAAGCATCGGAGTCGACTCGAAGCCTTTTGGAGTCGACTTGCTGACAGGGTCTGAAACCCATCTTTCTGTCTTTCTATCTGTTCTCTATCGGAGTCGACTCGAGCTCGTGCCAGAAACTTTATACCACTCGGAGTCGACTCGTAATCTTCCGGAGTCGACTCGGAAGGCAGACTTTGGTTCATATTGAGTCCAATACTTATCCAAATTACTTTGAACCAAAGCTTGAGGCACTTAACTAGAAATACACAAATATTTGCCTAAAACACTAGATTGAATTCATTACTATGACATAAAATATACTCAAATGCTTTGAGCTTATCAAAATCAAATAGGGGTTTACTCAATCACTCCACATAATGAATCATGATCACTTTAGTCTGCCCATCATCTGGGGATGCGCAGTGCTGCTGAATTTCAATGAAGTGTCAAACATCCTTTATAAAGTAAGCTAGAAGTAACTCAAAAATTTGGAATCCCGATCAGATGTGATGGATTGCAGGACTCCATGCAAATGAACAATCTTCCTGAAGAACAATCTTGCAATATAAGATACATTTGATGTCTTTCTGCACGGGATGAAATGTGCCATCTTGAAAAATCTATCTACCACCATAAAAACTAAATCCACACCTTGCTGCGTTCGGGGAAGAACCAACACAAAGTCTATCGACAAATCCTCCCAAATATCATTCGGCACAGATAGAGGCATGTAAAGATCGGTATGCTGAGGTTGTCCCTTTGCTGTTTGGCAAGTATAACACCTCTGGATGAACTTCCCAATATATCTTTACAACTGTGGCAAATAATACCTCTCCATCAAACTAGCAATAGTTTTATCCCGGCCTGGATGCCTACTAAGACCACCACCATGAAGGTCTCTAATTAGCTTCTCACGCAGCAATGACCTGGGAATGCACAATGAATTACCTCGAAACAAATAACATTCCAGGATATGAAAATCTTCTATTGCATGATTGCTGGAACACTTTGCCCACACATCCTTGAAGTCGTCATCTTCAGCATACAACTCCTTCATGCATTCAAATCCTACAACCTCCATGTGCAAGGTTACCAACAAGGTGCTGCATCGACTTAGTGCATCTGCCACCTGGTTCTACTGCCCAGATCGGTGTTTCAACATAAATTTTTTTGTTTGCAAATAGCTCACCCATCTAATATGCATGCGGTTTAGGTGACTCTGGCTATTGATATACTTCAAGGCCTGGTGATCACTGTATAGAACAAACTCTCTCTGAACCAAATAGTGCTCCCAGTGCTTCAATGCCTAGATGATGGCATAAAACTCAAGTTCATATGTGGTGTACTTCTACCGTGCTTCACTGAGCTTCTCATTGTAGTACTCCACAGGCTGCCCCTTTTGAGTCAGAACAGCCCCTATGCCAATCTTTGAAGCATCACACTCTACCTCAAATAGCTTCTCAAAGCTTGGTAAGGCTAGTACTGGGGTTGAAGATAACTTTTCTTTTATCAATTTAAAGCTTGCTTGTTGTTGCTCTCCCCACTGATACTAACCCTTCTTCATACACTTAGTGATAGGAAACACAATGGTGCCGAAATTTCGAATGAAACGCTAATAAAATGTTGCTAACCCATGAAAGCTGCAGACTTGACTGACATTTGTGGGAGTTGGCCACTCCCATATTGCTCTCACCTTTTCTTCATCCACATGTATACCATCAGCCCCAACAACATGTTAGAAGTATGCCCTAGAAGCCAATTTGGCAAACACATTATAATTGTTCTGGGACATGAAATTTGGACTTGATCTTTTTAATAATTAATAAAATTGGGCATTTTGTTCATTTATGTTATTATGTGTCCATGAATCATCCTAGGAATTAATAAGATAATAACATATATTCTCAAGAGTTGAGAATTTGAGACATGTGTCATTAGATAGTTAATTCTTGAATTGCTCCTAATCGATGGATCATCACGAAGGGCGGTGATCGATTCGACGAGATTAGTGCATAGATCACTTTTCTTGATGGACGAGTCTTAAGTCCACGATATGGGGACACTGGAGTGATTATGTAAGTGCTTGTTAGAGAATAAGGGTATTGAGCGTGACCAAAGCAAGAAATCACTTGGATATCTATCAACTTGTCAGTGACTTACTTGATGTTGTAGTTGTATAACTAGTACTTAGGCATGCGATGCCTCAGCTAATCATGGTGAGGTTGCTGTAGTTTGACGACCATATAAATATGGGCCCTAAGGATCCTTGTGGTGCAGATTGTCTATAGTAGGTTTATTATCAGATTAGGGTTGCATCTAGATTGGATCTATCGATCTTGATTGATTAGGAGTGATTCTACGTAATTTATGAGACTAAGTTCAAAAAATCTTGACCAGGACAGTTATGAAAAAAGAGTTTTTCAATCTCAAACTTGAGTCAAATAAATTTGACATGAGACAGACGATGGGGTTTGACGAGTTATCCATAACCTCCGTCTTGTTGGAATCCACAATAAAGGTACTGTATCATACGCTAACTGCACCTAGAGATTCAGATATTCCGTTCTGCTAGGTTGCCACTATATGCTGCTACGTGTCACTAGTGGATTGTGAGACTCGAAAGCATTCACTTGATGATCAATGAACCCTAAGAAAAGAGTTAAAATTATTTCAACCCATTAAAAGGAGTTCCAACAATATTATGATAGAGATCATAATATATCTCACTACGAGACAGAATAAAACTTACAGGATCACACACATTAGAGGTTTTGATCGTTTCGATAGTTGGATTGCAATTTAGAATCATAATTAATCTTGATTGACAATTGGTTTAACCCACTAAGAGTTAGTGAGTTAAAGAAGAAGGATTTGTAATTGGATTGCAATTTAATTGATTCAATTGGACCTAATTAAATTAGGCTTAACCTTATTGGATAAGGATGGGAATGTCTAATTAATTAGAACTGCTTAGATAAAGAACTTAATTCATGAAGTCCAATTTGGATCCTAATTGGATTAGGATTTACATGAATCAATTTGGAGGACACATTGGGTTCTAATTGGATTAGAATTCAATTGATTGAGTGGGACCATGTAATTTCTAATTGGATTAGGAGATCCATGCATGGAAGGAAGAAAAAGATCCCTTTCTTCATGCGTGTGAGGCAAAGAAGGAAAGAGGGAGGGGTGTCCGCCCCTCCTCCTTCTCACATGCCTAAAGAAAGGAGGGGCATCCGCCCCTCCTTTCCTTTTTGGTCTACATGCCAAGAGGAGTGGTAGATGGCCCTCCTCCTCCTCATCGTTCACAGGGATTGCAACACGGTGCAAGCTTGTGACGCCCTTCCTCCTTCTCACATGCCTAAAGGAAGGAGGGGCGTCCGCCCCTCCTTTCCTTTTTGGTCCACATGCCAAGAGGGGGTGGATGCCCCTCCTCCTCCTCCTTGTTCACGGGGATTGCCACATGGTGCAAGCTTGTCCCTTGGATTCTCTCCAATCTCTTTTAAGTAAGGGGTGCGATAGAATTAAGTAAGGGGTGTGGTAGAATTTGGAGGGATGAATCAAGGAGTGATTCATCATTGAGATTATTCCTGATTTGTATGGGGCATGAGATGCCTATAAAAGGGGACCAGGCGTGAGGCATAGAGCATAAAAACAAGTCCTCTTGTAGCCGGCCCACCCTTCCTCCTTCCTCCTTGGCGCGAGCAAAAGAAAAAGAAGAAGAAGCATCCTTCTTCTTCCTCCTCTTCATCCTTCTTCGTCCTCCTTCTTCTTTCTCTCAAAGTAACCAAGGAGTTGATTAAATGGAGAGAAAATTAGCCATCAAAGCGATCTCTGCAATAGAGTTAGCACCCCAGTGAGATCAAGGAGCTTGGAATGATCTACCTTGTGTGGATACCTGTAGAGGCTAGATGCTTGTGCGGCTTCAAGCAAACCAAATCCAACTATTAATTGATTGTTGCTCTCCTATTTGATTTTGATGAGCCTAAAATACTTGAGTGTATTTCATATTATACTAATGAATTCAAATGAGTGTTTCAGAGAAATATTGTTGAATGTGCTAAAATGACTTAAAAATTGGTTCGAGAACTTTTTAAATTCCACCTTTACTATGTTTGGAACCAATCTCATTTTTCACCCTGCACTCGAGTCGATTTTGAAGATTCTTGAGTTGACTCTGGCACAAAGGCTGTTAAATGACACACACTTGAGCCAACTTCCAGTTCGGGCAAGTCGACTCCTGATGGTTTGACAGAAAGCAGGATTTTTAAGTGTAGAGCGCGAGTCGACTCCGACGAGCCGACTCTAAGAGCAAAGATAGAGAAGTATTTTCTGAGGTACAGTGCCTGAGTCGACTCCAACTGTAGGCAAGTCGACTCTTGAGAAAAGATAAAAGATCAGTTTTTAAGTCAATTGATATCGAGTCGTCTCCAACTGATTTTGAGTCGTCTCCAACTGATATTGAGTCTTCTCCAACTAATATCGAGTCGACTTCAACTGTGAACGAGTCGACTCTTATGAAAAGATAAAAGACCAGTTTTCAAGCCAACTAATATGAATCGTCTCCAACTGATATTGAGTTGTCTCCAACTAATATCGAGTCGACTCCAACTGTGGACGAGTTGACTCCTGCAAAAAGATAGAAGCCTCATTTTTAAGCCAATTGATATCGAATTGACTCCAGCTATGGACAAGTCGATTCCGACAAGAAAGACAGAAGAATGGTATTTGTCCGACTGAGACCGAGCCGACTCAAGGATTTCACGAGGCGACTCGAGAAGATCACGAGTCGACCCCATACAGATGCGAGTGTTGGGAATTATATCCTAAGTGTCAATCGTTAGTATGTTGATGATTTAATTTTGTAAATAAATTGATAAATTAATAAAGTGTTATTTGGCATTATTCATCATTACATTGTACATCTTCAAATGAACTCTTATATGATAAAGTTCTTAGGACTTATTTTATGATAAAGGAGGATTTATCTTCAAGTCCTTAAATCTGTTCGCGATCAAATGATATGCTGTTACTAGGACGACAACATTATCTAGATTAGGTCGTTGTATAACATATACATTGGTTGTCCTCTTAACCAAAAAGTGTTGAGACACTGATATGTCACACAGGTGAAGTGTAGGAGTACATTTCACTGAACGTGACTAATTTCAGAATGCTCTACTATCAAGAGATGTTCCGAGTAGATATGGGTATAAGTATCCCTCAAATCTGAGATCACTACAATGATTAGCAAGCAACTCACTGTACTTTGGTACCGGACTAGCAGAATTTCTAATTCTGGAATGGAAGGTTACTAGGTGCAGTCAAATACTTGCAAAATCGGTGCGTGAGTCAAGATGGAATTGATCCCTTCTGAAAACAGAAGATAATGCTTTATGTTCAATTGTGCAAAATTTTGACCAGAGTAATTCTTGTGATGAGTTACAGAATATCTAAAGTTGGTCACATAGTGGATGTACTGATTAGAGAGTTGACAGAACTCTGAGGTCATCCTAACATTAGGAGTCAAAGGGATAAATTATACAGTAACCATAGCTCAGGATTTCAGAATATTTGCTTCGCTTATATTCGGCCTATCCGGATGTCGGGTACTATTGCTAGATGGTTACATCAATTAGTGCAGAAAGTCATTCCTGTACTACCGACTTAGGTTCGAACCTATGAGGTCACACGCATAGAAGTTTCCTGATTGATCAAGATGGCTGATGGATGATTGAGAATCATTCAGGAATAATTTGGTCAATTCAATTAGCAAATTATCCTATAAAATAATTAAAATAATTATTGAAGGATTAATTAGTAATTAGATTACTAATAAACTCAATTTGATTGAGTAAATGGACTAAGGATGAGCCAAATTAAATTGGATTCAATTTTAGGTTCAATCAGGATTTTGACCTGATTGGGGTCGACTCAAAGTAAAGAGGGGTCGACTCAAGCTTGACTGGGGTCGACTCTCTCAGAGAATCCAGAGGACGACTTCTTATGTTTTCCCAGATGGGATCGACTCGAGTTTTCTTGGGGTCAACTCGAACAAGTTGGGATCGATTCAAGCTCTGAAGGGGTCGACTCGCTGGGTGTATTGGGGAAGAAGCTCTCTGTTGTCTCAGCCAAGGTCGACCTGCGAAGCTCTAGGATCGACTCGGGTCGATTTTGGAGTCGACTCGAGATCGGGAAGGTCGACTCTTTCTGAAAATCCTGGAACTCACGGATGGGCTGAACTCGAGGGATTCGATCCGGATGTGGTTTTTCAATGAAAAGTGATGGAATTTAGATCATGGGAGATTGGCTAGATGATTATCAATGGAAATTCGAATTAAATTTGAATGAAATCAAATCAACACCATCCATTTCAAATTATCTCACCCGCATGAACCATCTATTGTTTGAATTAAAAATTCAAACAAGATAGGATCTATCTTGTTACAACCATCTCCTTCATGCGCCAACAAGATATCAGATTTCCATTTGAATTTCGAATTCAAATGATCAGATGACATGCTTTAAAAAGGGATTAATTCCTTGTGTTGCAAAAAATGAAAATCAGCCTTCCATCTAGTCGATTTCATTCTCCTCTAAGTCCATCTCACCATAACTGATAGGGATCCCTAATAAGAGCCTTTAGATAAGATCTAAGTCCGCTTCAATTTCTACAAACCATTCCTCCAAGTTCTTCCAAGAAGGCGAATCAAAAGCTGATAGCGTTGGGAAGATCAAAATTCAGCAAAAGAAAATCCTGCTCAAGCTAGCACTTCCACGGGATTGGATCACTCCAGGGGCTTCGCGTGGAATACTTGTAGTGGTACAATGAAATTTGATTTCTTATGCATGCTAGAATTAAAATGTTTAATTCAATTTTTCCATTGTGAATTTCAAAATTAAAAGAACTACGTGTAACTTGATCCCTCATGTGAAGGGGTACGTAGGCAACCCAAACAGGTACAGCCATTGATTTTGAAAAAGTTTTAAATTTCAGCATGCTATCACTACTAGCATCATAGGATCGCTTTTAGTGGTATCAGAGCTAGGTTCTTTGTTTAATATTTTATGTTTTAATTATTACAATTAAATTTGGAATCATAAACATGTTTAGATTAGATTTAAAGTATTTTTATGATTGATTTAATTGCTGATGATGCATGATTAACTAGATCTGAAATTTGAATGCATGTGATGCAATGTTTATGTTAATATATGTAACATGAATAAATTTGAAATCATAAAATTATTTAGATTATATCTAAATAAAATATATGATTCATTTAATCACTGATTTTAAAAGAATTATCAGATCTGAAAATAAATGCAAAAGTTGTTTGATGTTTGAATTAATTCATGACAGTTTATGTATATGATGTATGAACATAATCGTAATGATTTAAACATGAATTAAAGGTGAATTACGCATGATTAATTATCAAACTCAGATCTGAAAAATATTTTAAGAACTGAAAGTTTATAATTAAGGTGTAATTAAAAGGATTATGCAAAGATCTAAACTATCATAAGCTTACACTTAATTAAGAATTAAGTGATATGAAAATCTAGATCTAGAATTGTAACTCCATTAAATGATGTCAACCCTAAAGGATGAATTTTGATGATTACAAAATACTTGAGATGATGTTGTGTACTAATGATGTTGGCTTCATTGTGAAGTTTTATAAGTCAAGAAAAATCATAAAAAATGATGCACAGCAAAGTCATAAGTTCTTTGCAAATACTCCATTTGATGTGCTCTAAAAAAAAATGATCTTAATCAAATCCATGGAGATCAAAGATGAAGTCTAAATTTTTTTGTTTGAAAAACTTGAGTCAACTCCTAAGCAAAAAGGATAAGTTTGAGTTGACTCTAGTATGTTTTCTTCAAGTGGCACAATCAATGAGTCGATCCTCGCATTACATGAGTCAACCCTTGTGTAGTTCAAACTTAACAGAAAGCCTTTACTGCCTGAGACAAAGTTTGAAGAGTCAAGGTTTGTTCCAAATGAATCGACCCCCGAAATTGAAGAGTTGACCCTTGCGTTTGAAGAGTCGACCCCAGTTCAGTCCAGCATCAGTCAGAAAAATTAGTGCATGAGTCGACCCCTGCGTTTAAAGGGGCGACTCCTGAAGAAGATGAGTCGACCCTTGTGTTTAAAGGGACGACTCCTGAAGAAGATGAGTCGATCCTTAAGGTTAAAGAGTCGATCCTTTGAAGTTATCACAGCAAGAGCCGTCTCAGTATCTGGAAATGCCGACCCAGGATATGTTAGATATATGCCCTAAAAGCCAATCTAGTTGGCACATTATTAATTCTGAAATATAATTTTGTACTTGACTTTATTATTATTAAATAAAGATGGGCATCTTTTTTATTCATATTATGTACATGTCTATGAATCATCCAAGAAATTAAAAAGATGATGATGCATATTCTCAAGTGTTGAGATATTGAGCCATGTGTCATTGGTGATTAATTCTTAAATGCTCCTCATCGATGGATCATCTCACGAGGACGGTAATCGATCCGATGAAATCAGTGCACATATTGTTTTGCTCATGGATGGACGAGTCTTGAGTCCATGGTATGGCGACACTGAAGTGATAGTGCAGGTGCTTGTTAGAGAACAATGATACTGAGCGTGACCAAGACAAGAAATCACTGGATGTCTATCCACTCGTCCGTGACTTGCTTGATATTGCAGTAGTGTGACTAGTCCTTTGACCTACGGTGCTTCAGCTGCTCCAGTGAGGTTACTGTAGTTTGATTGCACGTATACATGGTCTCTAGTCATATGGATCCTTGTAATGTAGATTGGCTGCAATAGGTTCACTATAGGTGTAGGGTATGTACCTACAAGAAATTTATCGACCTTGGTAAATAAGAAGAGATCCTATGTGATTTATAAGACTGAGTTCGTAAGACCTCGGCCGAGGCAGTATGTATAGTGGAGAAAGAGTTTTCCACTCTTGAACTTAAGTCGAATAAATCTTGACATATGACAGACGATGGGGTTTAACGAGTTGTCCATGACATCTGTTCTATAGGGATCTACGATAGAAAGACTATATCTTACGATAACTACACCTAGACGTTCATCATTCCATTCTGCTGGGTAGCCACTACATGCTTCTAGGTGTTACTGGTGAATGGTGAGACTCACAGGGACTATCTCGATAGTCGATAATCCCTAATGAGTTGAGTTGGAATTGTTTCAATTCATTAAAAGGAGTTTTCAATGATATTGTGATAGAGATCGCAGTATATCTCACCACCAGATAGAATAGAACCTATGGGGTCACACACATTAGAGGTATTAACTGATTCGATGGTTGAAATGTGATTAGGAATCACAAATAATTTATAATTATCAATTTAATTGATAATTGGTCTAACCCACTAAGAGTTACTGAGTTGAAGAAGGAATAATGAAATTTAATTAATTGGACTTAAAACACAAATTCTACTTGAAGTGGGATTCCTGGAGTCCTAATTAGATTAGGATTTGGAATTCAAATTAGAGTCCTACTTAGACTAGGATTCCTAGAGTCCTAATTAGATTAGGACTTTGGATTTAAATTAGAGTCCTATTCGGAATAGGATTTCTAAAGTCCTAATTGGATTAGGACTAAAATTGAATAAGTTCTAATTGGATTAGGATTTCTTAAGTCCTAGTTAATTATCAATCTAATAAATTAATATGACTTCTAATTGGATTAGGATTGAAGAGTTCAATTGAGTCATGATTCATTTGAGTTCTAATTAGATTAGGAATTGCATGGATTAAACCCAAATTGGTTCACCCTTGGTCTAAGCCTAATTAGATTAGGACCCAACCATAAGAGGGCCTCCTAATCCTCCTTAAAGGAGGACTAGGTTAACCAAGAGAGAGGGGCGCACGCCCCTCCTCTTTTTCTTCCTTGGTGCGGCAAAACAAGAGGGGCCGATGCCCCTCTTAGGAAAATATTTTGGAGCTCCTAGCTCCTAAAAAGTAGGAGCTCCACACGCCTATATGAGGATGCATGGGGCGGCACCCTAGGGCATTGAAGCCCTCTCCATCCAGCCGTGATCCCCTTCTCCCCTTCTCTTATTTCTGCCGCAAGCAATGAAGAAGAAAGAGGAGGCTTGGCAACATCCTTTCTTCTCTCTTTTGGGTTCTAACGCAAGCAAGGGAAAAGGCTGCAAGGTGCTTGTGTTCTTCCAAGACTCATCCTTCTTCTTCCTCCTCCCAAGCATAATCAAAGGTTGATTCAAAGGGAGGATATCAGCCATCCAAAGTTGTCTCTGCAAGGGAGCTAGCATCCCGTGAAGACAAGAAAGCTTGGATCGGTCCTCTACCTCGTATGGATACTCGTAGAGGTCGGACATGTGTGCGACTTCAAGCGAACCTTTGCCCAAAACTATGAACATCAATTTGCGGTGATCATCTATCCGCACAAGATGAAGATCTGATCTTCCTAATGGTTTAAAAAGTTTTTAATCCTACTCTATCTACGAACGACGGTTTTTGAAACATGTTTATGCGATGAACGTCAATCCCGCGCATGCCCCTTTCACCACGCTTTAGATCTGATTTTTCTACAGCATGGGCTGATTTCCAACAGTGGTATCAGAGCCATGGTTACGTAGATTAAGATTAGGATTAATAGATTGAGGCATATTAGATTTGAAATTTAAAAGGTTATGTATGCTGAAATTTTCTGCATCCAGAATTTCAGATTGCTGATTTCTGCATTCTGATTTTTATATGCATAGATTAATGATTCTATTATTTTGTTAATATGATTACAAATGTTTAGAATCATATCTTGCATGATCAGCAACTTATAAGATGACGTAATCAATTAGGTTTTGGATCTATAAATTATATTTATGTATCAGATGCGTATGGTGATGATCATGGATGGCCCTTTTGTGAATATGCTGAAATGTTCTATGATGTTCTGTGATGTTATATGATGGCATATAATTCAGATTTTCAGATGCCTGCGAGCATCTTAAATTCATGTGTTAGAAACCTGCGTGTCTCATGTAAAAGGGTTGTAAATTATTCTTTTATTTTAAATTTATTTGGGATGTAATATGTGATGTGTGTTGCACGTCGATGGTTCATCGATGCTTACCTCTACAAGCAAGACTTGCACGAATTGAGATCAAGGGTTGATTGAAGATGGATCAAGGAGTTGATCACAATTGAACCTAAGAAATCAAGATCGAGTCAAGAGTTGAAAATGATCTAACCAATTAATGTGCATGTACTTGTACTATGACCCCATTCTGGATCCATGATCATCACCAGTTACATTTACTTTGTAATTATGTCTGGATGTTTATATTTATGTTTATGCATAGCGGGTAGATATATATTTGCATGAGATGTGGATCATCAAATGATAAAGACCAAAATTAAAACCTCCTCAATCAGTCGAGAGTGAACCAACATGAGCGAGTCATATTAGATTAATTGATCTAATTGGTGTCTAGAAAAGTATGAGAGGTGGTTACTTAATTAGGACCTTATTCTCCGAATAAGGGAAACCTCCCACCTGCTTACCTGATCAATTTCTCGATTATCTCTTATGAAGAGTTCAAGATTGCAAACAGTAAGACATAATTACGCAATATTAAGTCCATAGGTTTTCCACCATAGTAGAGCTGCTAAGGTCTTTCCAGTGTTGATTTGTCTCGACTGGACACAGTGGGCAAGTTATATCGGAGGCTGGACCTCTGATGTTGTAGGGGTAAAGGTGGGATTGGGCACCAATAACTGTTAGGTGAGGATCCAATGACGACTTTATTCCTACGGTTATACGGTGGGTCCAACTTAACTAAGAAATGGGGCCAATAACTGTTAGGTGAGGTCTTCATAACTTAGAGACCAAGTAGCACTGCAATTTGCTTGAGAAGTATTGTACAAGAGTTGTGCACTTATCCTTTTATGTGTCACTAATAACTGTTAGGTGAGGTGACATGTAAATCGGTGGGACCGCAGTACCCACTAGAAATCCTAGTCGCGTAAGATTTTTGTTTCTCCATCAGGGGAGTGTGAGGAATTCGAAAAAATAGTGGGAGATATGTTTGTTCTAAAAGACCCTAGAACAAATTAAGATCAAGTACAAAAGTCTAACTAGAATCTTTACTCTCTACAGATCACAATGTCAGCTTCAAACCCTTTGATCTGTATTCTTGAGACCAACTGACTGACCGGAACCAATTACAAAGACTAGCTAAGAAACCTCAAAATTGTTCTGAGTTGCGAGAAGCTAGGCTATGTACTCGAAAATGATACCCTATGTTACCATCATGTTCGACTGATGATTAGCGTGAGATGCATGAAAAATGGACGAACAATGACATTAAGGTCAAGTGATACATCATGGCATCCATGACCAATGAACTCCAATGCTAGCATGAGAATATGAAGACTGCTAGAGAGATATTGACACACCTACAAGAGTTGTATGGTGAACAAAGTCGCACAGCTCGTTTTGAAGTATCCAAGAGGCTCTTCAAGGCAAAGATGTGCGAGGGGCAGTCTATCCATGATCACGGTCTGACTATGATCAAGGACCTAGAAGATCTTGAGAAGCTCGGTATGAACATGCACAAGAAATTGCAAATAGATCTGATCCTGTAGTTTCTTCCTGATTCATTTGGGCAGTTTATAGTAAACTACCACATGAATAAGATTGAATGCACTAAGATTGAACTGTTAAATATGTTGGTAACTACTGAAGGAGCCTTGAAAGGTTCAAGGGGCACTATCCTTGCTGCTGAGTTAACTTTTGGTTCCAAGAGAAAGTCTGCTTGGAAGAAGAAGAAGCCAACAAAAAAGCAGAAGAAAAACAAGAAGCCAAAGAAGGAAGTTTAAAAGAAAAAGGCTAATACAAAGAAAAATGTTTCCACTGCAATATCGACAGCCACTGGAAAAGGAACTGCCCTTCATATCTCGAGAGTCTAAAGAACAAAAGGGCAGACACATCTTCAGAAGGTATGTTAGACTTACTCGTAATTGAAACTAACTCTACGGTTTCTTCTACTTCTAGTTGGATTATAGATTCTGGTTCTAGTGCTCATTTGTGCACTACTATGCAAGGTCTAAAGGAAGTAGAAGGCTAGCGGAAGGTACAATAACCATTCGAGTTGGCAACAGGACAAGAGTTGCTGCTGTGGCTATGGGCAGTTATCCTCTACGACTACCTTCTGGTTTTAATTTTTGCTTAGAGACTATTATTATGTACCTGCTGCTAGCAGAAATTTGATTTCTATTTTGTGTCTAGCATAGGATGGTCATGGTTTTTACATTTGACAAAGACTGTTGTTCTATTTATTTCAGAAATAAATTAGTTGCACGTGGTTTTATGATTGACAGTCTCTATTATTTGCATATGGATGTATCTGTGAATGTATCTGAGCAAGAAGTGAGTGCCAAAGGATCCAAAAGATCCAAAGATGAGATAAACCAGAAGTATTTGTGGCACCTCAGACTAGGCCATATTAGAGAAGACAAAATGAAGAAAATGAAGAAAGATGGGATTCTTGGCTCATTGGCTATCGAGTCATATCCAGTTTGTGAATCCTGTCTTCAAGAAAAAATGGTTAGATTATTTTTTGTAGGACATGGGGAGAGGACCACTGAAATACTTACCCTCGTACACATAGATGTGTGTGGCCCATTTGATGTGCTAGCCAGGGGTCGTTATTCGTATTTTATTACCTTTACCGATGATTATTCACGATATGGGTATGTGTATCTTATGAGATACAAATCTGAATCTTTTAAAAAGTTCAAAGAGTTCAGAAATGAAGTAGAAAAATAAACTGAAAAATCTCTTAAAGCTCTTCGATCAGATCGAGGAGGGGAATACCTTAGTAGGAAATTCCAGGACTATGTTAAGGAGAATGGCATAGTCTCACAATGGACTCCTCCGGGTACACCTCAACTCAATGAGTGTCAGAGAGGAGGAATTAGACTCTATTGAATATGGTCCGGTCCATTATGAGCTCCATTGATCTACCTATGTTTCTTTGGGAAGATGCCTTACTTTCCGCGATTTACATATTAAATAGAGTTTCCTCTAAATTTGTTACTACCACACCGTATGAGATATGGTATGGTAAGAAGCCGAGTCTTGGTCATCTCAAGATTTGGGGATGTCCGGCCCACGTCAAGTGATTGCAGGCGGACAAGTTAGAGGCTAGGACCATAAGTGCTCGTTTTATAGGATATCCTAAAGAGTCATTAAGATATAATTTTTTTATCTTAGAGGATCACAATGTGTTTGTGAGCCGACATGTTATCTTCTTGGAAAAACAGTTTATCCTTGCTAGAGGCGGTGGGAGAAAAATTGAGCTTGAAGAAAAAGTATCTAAAAAGCAACGAGTTATGGATCCTGTAGAACATATTCATAAAGAGCCAGTACACGTTGTACCTCCTCCACCTCGTAGATCTAGTAAGGTCTCCCATCTTTCTGATAGATACTTAGGTATGCTTATAGAGGATACCAAGAAAATGTTCCTCATGGAAGATAGGGAACATATACAGGATCCCAATACCTACAACGAGGCGATATCAGATATTAATTCCGAGAAATGGCTGGAAGCTATGAAGTCAGAGTTAGACTCCATGCATTCCAACCAAGTCTGGACCTTAGTAGATCCACCAGAAGGTATTGTACCTAT
>JAOXJJ010000914.1:7236444-7247045 GCA_025769935.1 Phoenix roebelenii
GATGAGAGGAACAAATCAGTTAAAAGCAAGCAACCATGTTTGCATCGGTTGGTTCTAAAATTTTAGAATCTGATGCGGAGGGTGCTGCAAGTTCAGAAGGCAGTAGCGACGAGCTTCCATTCCAAACAGAGGTGAGCATAGAGGTTTTCCATAAAACTAAGATCATGCTCGCATTGGATCTCAAGAAGATCGATCCTAAAATTTCAGCAGAGCATGCAATTTTATCTCGCCCCAACAGCACAATGGGCACCCCCTTCAACCATGGACCAGAGCTTGCCATGCATCAGCCTCTTGCGCACCGGTCAAGCGTGTGCACCCACATCAGAGTGTGCAGCGGTAAGTCGAGTCATGCATCCAAGCAACCAGCTTCCATGCAGTAGACCAATTTCACTTGAGCTAGATATTTTCAACTCAGCTCCAACTCGACGGAATCGAATTTTTTCTTAGCAGGGGTAAATTGATGCAGGAGCGCGAGCCCAAATCATAACGGATGTACGTCGAGTTTGGATTCTTGCTTGAGAGTGCCCGGAAACACATTGGGTTCGTAATTTCTAGCATTTAATTGGATTGAGTCTATTTTATTTTGGTCACATTGAGTCCTTTTGTTTTGGGTTTATTTGAGTTCTTATTTTGGGTTCGCAATTTGCTGATTTATGTTTGTGGCATCAAAAGAGTCCATGTTATGCAAGGATTGAGTCGAGTCATATTGGGTCATGTGTGGAGAATTTGGTTTTGTAGTGTGAGTGAAATTGAGCCCTTACGTGAGAAGATTGAGTCCATGTGTTTAAGATTGAGTTCTTGTAATTGAGTGCCAAAAAGAAGGATTCCTAATGCCGTGAAGATCATCATTAATTATGTGGAGAAGTTCAACCATGAAGATCTCTCACATGTGGAAGGAATTCAGATTTTAGATCCAGTTGAAGTTCGTGACAGATTGAACACCATATAGTATTTTATAGATTTCAGAAACTACAGAAGTCCGATTAAGTTGATTCGAATTTCATTGGAAATTAAACATCCATATATTTCCAATGACTATAAGAACATGAAATTTGGAGAATGGATGAATTTTGAAGAGTCTCCCGAACTTCAAAGTAGGAATTGTATGCGGTTGAAGATTATCCATTAAAAATCGAACCCACACACAATCAAGGGGTGACACTTGCCCAACCTTTAGTTGACAAGTCATTTAAGAAGTTTATCATTTGATTTGAATTTTAAAATGTGTCCTTATTTGGTTTTGAGTCCAAGTAAAGTCTGGTTGTAGTCCTTATCTTTTCCAACCTTCTTCTCTATATAAAGGAAGGTATGAAGAATAAAATGGGAGAAAAAAAAGTTTTGGACGAAATTTGTGAGAAATCTCTGGGCATTCCAGTGTTCTTTCGTGAGGAGATATTCCTTTACATGCTTGGTGAGATTCTAAGTAAAATTGGAGAAGAAGGTGAGACTCCTTCCTCTCTAATGGTGGGATCTTTTGGAGGTGAGACTCTTCCATTGGTTCAACCGTTATCCTTTTTATTTTTTTCTTTAATTTCTTATTTCCTATGTCTTCTTTAACATCGGATTATATTCCATTCATTTATCCCATCTACAACTTGTTAAACTTTAGTTTCCACCCGAAATCCAAATAATTCAGCCATACAACCATCTCATCCTTATTCCCTCTTTGAAACAAGTTTTCTTTGTTTAGATCTTCTCGAATCATTCCATCATCATCTAGCCTTTCTCCTGTATCTCACACAATCCAAATCCTATCAGTTTTCATTGAAAATCCACGTCCGGATCAAGTTCTACGAGATCAGCCCATCTGTGAAGTTTAGGATCTTCTGAAAGAGTCGACTCCTCCCGACCTCGAGTCGACTCCACGTCGTCTCGAGTTGACTCCAAAGTCGATCCAAGTTGACCTCCAGAGCCTCTCAGGTCGACCCGTCTGGTACAACAGAGAGCTCGTTCCCTAACACGCCCAGCGAGTCGACACCTTCAGAACTCGAGTCGACTCCAACCTTGCTCGTGTCGACCCCAAGGATCTTTGAGTAGATCCCAACTGGAAAATAGAAGAACCTGTTCTCTGGATTCTCTAAGAGAGTCGAACCCCAACCTTGTTCGAGTCGACCCCAAGGAACCTTGAGTCGACCCCAACTGGAACACAGAGAACATGTCCTCTGGATTCTCTGAGAGAGCCGACCCCAGCCTATCTTGAGTCGACCACAGCCTGTCTCAAGTCGACCCCAGCTTAGCAGGAGTCAACCCCAAGCCTGTTGATAGCCTACAGCGAGTTTGCAGAAGTGTTTTTCGAGGTTTCATCTTCCTTCCTTCCATTCACATGAAGTCTTAGCCTCCATTGCCATTACCAAAGAAAAGAAAAGATGAAGAAAAAGACATCAAAGAGAAGTTTAGCCCTCGCCCATCATCAAGAAAAAAAAATTACAGCAATTAGAGCAAAGGATCCTTCACCTATCAGAGCAAAGGATCCTTCACCAACCAGAGCGAAGATCTCCATGAATACTTGCAGCGGACACCCCTACTATTAGGAGAGACAACTTGCTGTATGGTCACCCAACTGAGCATGTTCGTGTAGAGATTGCTGATTATAGCGGAAGCATGGACCCAACCCACTTTCAGGATTGGCTGATGTCTCTTGAAGATTACTTCGAGTGGTTCCCCATGTCTAATGAAACAAAGATCCGATTCGCTAAGATGAAGTTGAAGGGCCAAGCATGCGTGTGGTGGTATAGCGTTGAAGAGAAGCTTCATCGACTCCGACAGCCTCCAATCAATGATTGGAAAGAGATGAAACTTCATCTGAAGGAGAAGTTTCTTCCCCTTGACTATGAAGATCGACGTTATCCCTACAATGTTGATCGACGTTATCCCTACAAGGATGATCATTGCCGTCCTTATAAGATGATCAGCAATGGGAAGTAGAAGAGATGCGTCATACGGAGGCACGACTATGATTTCGACGCCAATGAGATAAGAAGCCGGCTAAAGTCCTTCATTGAATGGATCTTATACCGCAGAAGGTGGAAACGTACCAACTTCCGCTTCGCATGGAGTAACAGCAGCGACAACGGCGCCCTGCACAAACACTGATTATGCGACAGCCTCCAGAACGCAGCAGCCGAGGAGTTCCTTTTCCTAGAGGTAACGCCTTTGTTTTTAGATCTAAATCCTCTATCAATCGAAGTACCTATCAGGATTATCAGGATGGAGTTATTGGAACAGACCAAAGTACCTATGCCCCAATCCATGCTGCAAAGAAGAGGCAAACCCGATTGCTACAAAGTGCGGCGGTCGAGGTCATTCCGCCATCGTTTGCCCCACCAGAGACCAACATTTTGCATTGGTACATGAGGACGATGAAATCATAAAGCCTTTTGATGTTCCTCCTCAGCCCGCTGATGCCAAAAGAAGCGGAGTAAACGAAGGAACTGAAGCCTACGAAGAATAAGATCTTGATGCTGAGAATTCAGCATCACCGTCTGAAGATGTCCCTGGTGTTGAGATCCCTTCTCCATCCCTTGAAGTTTTCCCTAGACCCGCTGAGGTTGACGACAAGGAGGAAGACAACGAGAAGGAAGAAATTTCAGAGGTGATACTATCTAAATCTGAACCTATTTTAATTGAATTTCTTGATATATCTTTAGAAAATTGCCCAACAAAGATAGTTCACAAGATTCAGCTAAGATCAACCTTGAATTCGGATCCACGCATGCATCGATTGTTATGAAGGATGGTTCTGAAATTTTAAAAGAAGTATCATCTGATTTCGAAGTGGGTGATTATCACATTACTAGGCACCAAGAGGAACAACATAGTGAAAAGGAAGCAACCATGTTCGCATCGGTTGGTTCTAAAATTTTAGAAGCTGATGGGAGGGTGCTGCAAGTTCAGAAGGCAGCAGCGACGAGCTTCCATTCCAAACAGAGGCGAGCATAGAGGTTTTCCATAAAACTGAGATCATGCTCGCATTGGATCTCAAGAAGACCAGTTCTAAAATTTTAGCAGAGCATGCAATTTGTCTCGCCCCAACAGCACAGTGGGCGCCCCGCTTCAACCGTGGAGCATAGTGGGCGCCCCCTTCAACCGTGGACCAGAGCTTGCCATGCATCAGCCTCGCGCGTGCCATTCAAGGGTGTGCACCCACATCAGAGTGCATAGCGGTTAGCTGAGTCATGCATCCAAGCAACCAGCGCCCATGCAGTAGCCCAATTTCACTTGGGCAAGAAATTTTCAACTCAGCTCCAACTCGACAGAGTTGAGTTTTTTCTCAGCAGGGGGAATTGATGCAGGAGTGCGAGCCCAAATCATAACGGATGTACGTCGAGTTTGGATTCTTGCTTGGGAGTGCCCAGAAACACATTAGGTTCGTAATTTCTAGCATTTAATTGTTGGATTGAGCCTATTTTATTTTGGTCACATTGAGTCCTTTTGTTTTGGGTTTATTTGAGTTCTTATTTTGGATTTGCAATTTGCCAATTTATTTTTGTAATTGAATGCCAAGTGGCATCAAAAGAGTACATGTTATGCAAGTGATGGAAACCTCAACGAACGTGCCGTGAGATCCTACAACAATAGTTTGGAAAATCAAAGGATTATAGACCCCATTGCTATAAAGAGCAAGAAACCTATATTATCAAAGGATTAGGAATATTGACCCCGTGACTATAAAGAGTCAGAAACCAATAATTTTTTTTTTGGATAAAGGTAGGTGTGTATATATCCAAATTGAAGAAATAATGTACAAATGCGCAGGGGCATACCCCAAAAATCTAAGGCTAGGAGGGCATACCCCTCTAGCCACAACAACTAACTACAAAGCTTGTCAGAACAAGATGATAAGAGTGTCAAAAGATATCATCAGAGAATCCCCACGAACTGTGAAGCCATCTATTAGCAGGGGATGGAATCACACCCCGTGTGAGATTAATCCAAGTCACATTACAAAAAGTAATCTTTCTCAGAAGAACACACTCATGTGTAGGGCCATCGCCATGCAAACGAGCACTACGTTCCCTCCAAATGTAGTAGACTGCAGCTGCCGCCATAAGCTTTGCAGTTCGACCCAAGAGTGAACGACCATCAATGTGAGAAAGCCAAGAGATCGTATCCATCCATCTACGCGAGGCCCATGGAATGTTACACTTGGCACAAAGAACGAACCAGATGCTCTAAGAGAATGGGCACTCAAAAAATAAATGATCCACATCCTCATGTCCACCCCCACACAAAACACATTGGGCAACCTGAATAATGCCAAAGCGTGTAAGCTTAGCTTGAGTATACAAGGCATCTCGAATGGCTAACCAAAGAATAAAGGACATCCTTGGAATCGCTTGGCTATGCCAAACAAGCTTCCACCAGTGCACTCTACTATGACGCGGGCAAAACGACTCCCAAACACCACGAACAGAGAAGGAACCCTTCAGAACATCAATCCACTGCAAGACATCCGACCTTCTGCTATCTAGCCGGAATGAAGTAGGAGTACTACTAATGAGCTCAAGCCATGCAGGGGAGCGAGATATAGGCCAGTGCCACTCCTCGCTGTCAATAATAACCTCCACCTTGGCATTCTACCCAAGGTCAGAATCATAGAAAAACCTTTCCCCAATCACCTCAATAAGAGGACCAAGGGGATGCCAATGGTCAAACCAAAGTGAAATACTACTCCCATTGCCCACTCGATATCTCATCTTCCATCGAACAAGCCTGCGAAGACTAATAATCTTCCGCCAACTCCAAGAGCAATCCTTGGGGCATTTGATCCTCCAAATACTTCTGCCTCGCAAAAGATAAGAGCGAACCCAAGAAGACCAAAGAGAGTTACCGTCATCATTACAAAGAGCCCATAAGTGTTCGGTTATGGATGCCCTATTCCAAGTCACCATGTTCTTAATGCCCAAACCCCCTTCCACCTCTAGTGCTAAGCTACCTTAGGCAAACAAATATTGTCCCATGCTACCTTCGCACCTCTAGTGCTAAGCTCACAACCCTTCCAAAGAAAAGAGCGTAAAGTGGATTCCACCTTCTTAATAATTGATTTGGGCAAGATGAATAAGGAGGACCAATAAACTTGGATGGAAAACAAAATAGATTTGATGAGTTGTAATCTACCTGCAAAGGAGAGAGCACGGCAAGTCCAACTCTTGGTTTTGGCAATAATCCCGTCCACCAACATGTTACAATCAGTAACCTTCAACTTAGTCGTTATAAGTGGCACACCAAGATACCTAATCGGAAGAGCTCCTTCATTATACCCAAGGATATCCAAAAGCTACACTCGAAGCTCGGAAGACACTCCACAAATGAACATGCTGCTCTTATCTGGATTTGGTATAAGTCCAGAGAAGTCTTGAAATTGCTGAAGGCAACCATCGATCAAAGACACAGAAGCCAAATCTGCTTTACAGAAAATCATAAGATCATTTGCAAAGAACAAGTGAGAGATCTTTTTCTTTTCACAATGCCAATGGTACTTGAATCCACTGTCACTTACCATATTAGCCATCAGACCCGAAACGACCTCCATGGCTAGGACAAAAAGATATGGTGACATAGAATGCCCTTGTCGCAAACCCCAACCCCCAGGGAAGAATCCATGAAGTTCGCCATTAGTAGAGATGGAGAAGCGAGTAGTGGAGATACACTCCGCAATCCATCTAACAACTCTATCTGGAGACCCCATAACACGTAATACAACCAGTAAAAGATGCCACCGAACGGAGTCATATGCCTTCATTAGATCCACCTTAAGAGCACATCTCGGAGAGCCACCAGAGTGATGATAGTTCCGCATTTACTCTTAGCAGAGGATAATATTATCACTAATATGTCGACTCGCAAAAAAGGCCGTTTGGAAAGGTCCCACCAATCCTGAAAGTACCACCTTCATCCTATTTGCTATGAGCTTTGCAATACACTTGTAAACAGTGTTACAACAAGAAATTGGTCTAAAGTCCTTTACCATGGTAGGATTTTGAACCTTAGGAATCAAAGAAAGTGTTGTAGCATTTACTTGTTTGAGAAGATGCTCGGAGGAGAAAAAAAATGGATAGCCGCTATGACATCTGCCCCAACTATATTCCAAGCCTTCTTAAAGAAGCCAGCACTAAAACCATCTGGACCGAGAGCCTTATTGTCCTTCAAAGAGAACATGACCATCTTTGTTTCGTCATCTAAAATAGATCGATCTAAATCCTCCCTCTGAATCTCAGTGAGCCACTTTGGAAGGACTCGCTGAAGCATGTCCTCATCAACACCCGCAACCTCATGAGAACCTAGAAGATTCTGAAAGAAATGCATAATGGTGTCACTGACCTCACCCGGAGTCTCCACCCGAGCCCCATCATCAGTAGAAATAGATGTGGTCTTGCTACGACTCTAAAAAAGCTTCATAGATTGGAAGAAGAACCTTGAATTCTTGTCTCCCAAATTTAGCCACTGAACCTGAGCCTTTTGCTTCAAAAAACTTTCTTCCGCTCTGCTCAACTCCAAATAATCCTTAATGAGCCTTGACTCCTCAGTGTGAAAAGTCGAGTCAAAGGGATGATGCTGAATCATACGTTGCACCTCCTCCAAAGCCTCTTTAGCTCGCACCACTCATCGAGGCAAATTTGCAAAGAACTCCTTATTTAACTTTTTCAACTCCCCTTTCAAATGTTTCAACTTATGGCATAGTTGATACATCGGACTTCCTTTTACATCTATAGCCCATGCCTTAGCTACCACAGATAGAAATTGCAGATGCTCAGCCCAAAGATCAAAGAATTATATGGTATTTTTTGCGAAGGTAAGGCAGCAAGTGTTACCACCATTGGAGAATGATCCGAAACACCGGAGGGAGGAAAGTAAGCTTCAGAGCCTGAAATGTCTAGCTTCTTCATAATAGGAGCCTTGTCCTGCCGATTAGACCACGTGAAGAGATAGCCATTCTATCGTAAATCACTTAGGCCAGATAGAAATAAACAAGTGGCAAGGTCATTCTGCCAAGGAGGCCAACTATGAGGGCCCCCAACCATCTCCTCTTGTGACTTTATAGCATTGAAGTCCCCCATGAGCACCCATGGAGAACATTCCCATCCCACACTGCGAGAAACTAAATAAGCCCACAATTCACTCCGCTTAATAGGGCAATTATCACCATACACAATTGAGACAATGAAAGAAGAATCCTTAGCAAGATCCCTAACATGCACATGCATCACTTGGTCGGATGAATTTATAAGAACCACATCCAACTCCTGAGGATTCCAACCAATCCAAATCCGTCCATGAGAAGAAGCATTATAGTTGTACAGTAAACCCCAATTTTGAAAGATGGTGTTCGCCACCTTTTCTTTATCTCTCTTTAACTTTAGTTTCCACCAAACCACAAAGTGTCAGTCTTTCCTTTCGAATAAGTTGTTGTACTTCTGAATGCTTGAAAGGGTCATTCAAACCCCTAACATTCCAACAGCCAATAATCATTAAAACTACGAAAGAGAGAGAAATCAATAGAACTGTCTTCTTAGAAAAGGAATTTCTTGGAGAAGGAACTAATGGCTCTAATGTTGAACTTGAAGAAATTCGACATGTAGAAGAACCGACACCACCCACTGAACCATTAGAATCTAATTTGATTAGATCAAGCCCGGAACCCATTATAGAAACATTCTTAAGACAATCTGGTAAAGCACCACGTCAGCCGGACAGATACTACGGTTTCTTGGTCCGGGATAGGGATCCTATTGAGCTTGATGAAAATGATGAGGATCTGATCACCTATATGGATGTTATGCAGAGGAACGACTCCGATAAATGGCTGGAAGCCATGCATTCCGAATTGGAATCTATGAAGGTCAATAATGTATGGACATTGGTTGACCCACCCGAAGGAATAAAATCCATAGGATGTAAATGGATTTTCAAAAGGAAAAGGGGCACAGACGGAAAGGTAGAGACCTACAAAGCCCATCTGGTTGCCAAAGAATATTGTCAACGATGTGGTATTGACTATGACGAAACGTTTTCTTCCGTGGCAATGCTCAAATCTATTCAGATTATGCTTGCGATAGTAGCACATTTTGTATATGAATTAATGATATTAATAAAAGTTATTTGGCAATGTTTCATTACATATTTTGCATCTTCGTGAACTCAAGTAATATAATGTGTTGCCCAAGGTGACAAGCCAAGAGGGGAGGTGAATTGGTTTTTCTAAATTTTTAATCCCTTAATCAAGTTGATAGATGTATGGGTAGTTTGGCTTATATCAATTAAATACGTGTAGTGAAATTAGAAAGTACACAACACAAATACAAAAGAAATATAGTGGTTCGGTGCTCTCCTAAGCACCTACAACCACTTCCCAAGCGTCCCCTTGGAAATTCACTATAATCCCGCGGATTATAGTTGGATTATTTTCCAGGCTCACAATCCAAAAACCTTTACAATTTGGTTTTCTGGGATCACCAATAACCTATGTTGGTTTTGCGGGCTCACCAACAACCTACAATGTTGGTTTTGCAGGATTACCAACTAACCTTACAACAAGATTAACAAGTAAAGACATAGAGCTCCTAAGAGAGCAAATAAAGTAGTTATGAACAATAAAGAAGAGTTTAGAGAATGTTTATCGCTTTGGAAGAGCTATTCTCTTCTTTGTCAAGCTTGCTTCACTTCACAAGGTTGGTGGAGCTGTTGATGATTCTTTGAAGCTGCTCAACCACTTTCTTTTGGCTCTATTGATGAAGCAATTAAATGAGGTTTTCTTTTCTAGAATTTTCTCTTGAATAAGCTTCTTGATTTACAAATGATGCCTTCCTCTAATGAATAGTGCCTCTTAAATACTTTTCCAACCTTTATTAGTCACTCTTCAGCTGTTTGAATTAAAAAACTAGCCGTTGGGAGCTCAAAAAGTACTTCTGCAAAACTAGCCGTTGGGCTATCACCTGTGCTTGGGGTCGACTCAAACTTCTCTGGTGTCGGCCCCTGCTACAGTGGGGTCGGCCTTCTCAGGAAACACAGAATCTTTCTTTTTTTTTGACTGTTTTCACTGGGGTCGACTCATGCTTTCTTGGGGTCGACCCATGCTACAGTGGGGTCGACCCAAGCTACAGTGGCGTCGGCCCTCTCAGGGATTCCAGAGACATGGCTTTTGAGCACTCATCATGGGGTCGGCTCATATTCTCTTGGGGTCGGCTCCACTGGGGTCGACTCAAGACTTCCTAGGGTTGGTTCCACCTGGGGTCGGCTCAAGAATTCTTGGGGTCGACCTTCTCGGTAATTTTCAGAGAGTTGTTTACTTGGAATTCATAAGTTGGGGTCGGCTCATGGTCCTTTAGGGTCGGCTCCTCCTAGGATCGGCTCAAGGAAACTTGCGGTCGGCCCTTGTTACTGTTCAACTGTGCCATGTTTGCAAGATTGTGCTAGATCATCCCAAAACGTGCTAGGGTCGACTCAACCTCTTCTGGGGTTGACTTCTACTCCGTGCCAAGTATATCACTCCGTGCTAGTGCATGCCATATGTATCAAGATCGACTCCTGATGATCCAAAGATTGATTTAAAGATTAATTTTGATGATCACAAAACCTTGAAGTATAATTACTAATGCTTGTGT
>JAOXJJ010000914.1:7247145-7263131 GCA_025769935.1 Phoenix roebelenii
GCAACGAGCAATTGAGCCTAGTGAACCTATTCACATTGAGCCAATATATGAAGAACCTCGTCCACTTCGTAGATCCAATAGGATCTCCCATCCTCCTGAAAGATACTTAGGTATGCTTACAGAGGAAATAGAGGAAGAGTTCCTCATGGGATAAAGAGATCATAGTGATGATCCCAAGATCTACAATGAAGCGATGTGAGACATCGACTCCGAAAAATGGATGGATGCGATGTAGTTAAAAATAGACTCTATACATTCCAACCAAGTATGGACCTTAGTAGATCTGCTTGAAAGTATAGTACCTATTGGGTGTAAATGGATTTACAAAAGGAAAATGGGTTCGGATAGCAAGGTAGAGACCTATAAGGTAAGGTTGGTGGCAAAAGGTTATAGTCAGCGCGAAGGCATTGACTATCAGGATACCTTTTCACCAGTAGCCATGCTGAAGTCCATTCGAACATTGCTTGCCATTGCAGCTTATCATGATTATGAGATATGACAGATTGATGTGAAAACTACATTCCTTAATGGATATCTTGAAGAAGATATCTATATGGAACAGCCTTAGGGTTTCACTTCCAGTGATGGTGATCACAAGGTTTGCAAGCTGCAAAGATCCATTTATGAACTAAAGCAAGCATATCGGAGTTGGAACACTCGTTTTGATAATGCGATCAAATCGTTTGATTTCATCAAGAACAAAGAGGAACCATGTGTGTACAAAAAAGTCAGTGGGAGGGCTATAGTATTCCTCGTATTGTACGTGGATGATACACTCCTGATTGGGAATGATATTCCCATGCTCACATCAGTCAAGTTATAGTTGCCTAAGAAGTTCTCCATGAAAGACCTAGGTGAAGCATCTTATATTTTGGGGATTAAGGTCTATAGAGATAGATCTAAGAGGATGCTTGATCTATCACAGAAAATGTACATAGAGGAAGTGCTGAAGAGGTTCAGCATGAAAAACTCTAAGAGGGGATTGTTACCCGTAAGACATAGGATAAATCTCTCCAAGAAGATGTACCCCAAAACATCTGAAGAGATTCAACTTATGAGTAGAATCCCTTATGCATAGTTAATAAGGAGCCTCATGTATGCCATGCTATATACTCGACCTGATATAGCACATGCTATGAGTGTCACGAGCAGGTATCAGTCAAATCCAGACGAGGAGCACTAGATAGCTGGGAAAAATATCCTTAAGTACTTGAGATAGACTAAGGATATATTTTTGGTCTTTGGGGGAGGCACAGAGTTAAAAGTAGAAGGATATACTAATTCAGACTTTATGACTGATCCTGATGATAGAAAATCTACATCAGGATATGTATTCTTATGTAATAGAGGATTGGTAAATTAGAAGAGTTCCAAGCAACCAATTATTACAGATTCTACCATGGAAGCAAAGTACGTTGCTGCATCGGATGCTGCGAAGGAAGCGTTCTGGTACAAGAAGTTTGTCGAAGAGCTAGAAATCATATCATCAGATGCCATAACCCTTTTCTACGACAACAACGATGCCATAGCACTAGCTAAGAGCCGACGTCTCACCAGAAGTCCAAGCACATAGAGCGGCGATTTCATCTAATTCGCGACTACCTCAAAAAGAAGTATGTAGAGGTATAGAGAGTAGACTCCACTAATAACGTAGCGGACCCATTCACTAAGCAGCTGAATCAGAAGAAATTAGAAGTCCATCTTGAGAAAATGGGACTTAAATACATGTCTGATTGGCTTTAGTGCAAGTGGAAGATTGTTAGAAGTATGGCCTAGAAGCCAACGTGGCTGACGCATATTTATAATTTGAGACATAAATTTATTTTTTGACACTTATTAGTAAATAAGATTGGGCAATTTGTTTTTCATTCATGTTTGTATATATCCATGAATCGTCCAAGAAATTAATAGATGATGACACATATTCTCGAGGAGTTGAGAATTTGAGGCATGTGTCATTAGGGATTAATTTATAAATGCTCCTGATCGATGGATCTATCATGAGGAACGGTGATCGATCCGCTGAGATTAGTGCACAAATCACTTAGTCAGATAGACGAGTCTCGAGTCCATGGTGTAGAGACACTGGAGTGATTATGCAAGTACTTGTTAGAGAATAAAGTACTGAGCGTGACCAAAGAAAGTAGTCACATGGATGTCTATCCACTCGTCAGTGACTACTTATGCTACAGTTGTGTGACTAGTCCTTTGACCTGCGATGCCTCAGCTATTCACTGTGAGGTTACTGTAGTTTGACGAGCTTGTGAACTTGGGCCCTAGCTATTTGGATCCTTGTGGTGCGGATTGGCTGCAGTAGGTTCATTTTGGAATACGGTTGCATCTAGAAGGGATCTATCGATCTTGATAGATTAGGAGTGATCCTATCTGATTTATGAGACTGAGTTCGATAAATTTCTGGTCAGGTATTTTGGAAAAAGAGTTTTTCATATCTCGAATTGGAAATCGTATAAATTTAACATATGACAGACGATGGAGTTTGACGAGATATCCATAACCTCCATCACGTCGGGATCCATGATGGAAGGACTGTATCATACACTAACTGCACCAAGAGTTTAGATATTCCATTCTGCTGGGTTGCGACCATATACTGCCAGGTGTCACTAGTGGATTGTGAGACTCGAAGGCATTCACTTAGTGATCAGTAAAACCTAATAGTAGAACTAAAATTATTTTAGTTCACTAAAAGGAGTTTCAGTGATATTGAGATAGAGATCTCAATATATCTTACGATCAATCAGAATAGAACCTACGGAGTCATACACATAGAGGATTTAATTAGTCAAACTATCATAATTGGTGATTGAATTAACCCACTAAGTGTTAGTGAGTTAATGAAAGAAGAATTAAGTAGAATTGATTGCAATTGGGCTGATTTATTGAGCCAAATTAAATTGGGTTTGACCCAAATTGATTTGGGTTCATGATTGGGTTAATTTGATTAAACCAGAATTTGTGCGGATTTTAAAGTCCACATGTTGTCGTAGGATGAATATAACTTAAGTCGTGTTCACACTATGTGGAATTTAAAGTCCACATGGCATCATAGGATGCATGCTCCCAAATTAATTATCCTAATGTGATTAGGAGTTAGCCTAAGTCCTAATTTGATTAGGAATTAGGCTTATCTAGGAAATTGATCAAGACCTAATATGATTAGGAAATTGATCAAGTGGACACATGTCATGCAACTATTTGATGGCGCTACGAGCATAAGGATTGGACACTTGGCATTAATCCAAGGGTGAGTTATTATCCCATACTTCTAATAAGATTAGGAGAAGCCCTAAACCCAATCTATAAAAGGATAGCAAGGGAGACATCATGAAGTAATTCTCTCCTCTTCCTCTCCACGCCTCCTTTTCTCTTTTCTTCACCCTTCCCACGGCAGTAAGAGGCTTTCCTCTTCCTCCTACGGAAGCAAGGGTTATCTTCCTCTTCCTTCTTCAAAATGTTGAAAGAAAGAAGAAGCAGCAAGGAAAGAGAAGAGATCAACTCGCCAAGGAAGAAAGGGTTCTTCCTTCACGCCTCAAGCCCTCTCTTCTTCCTTCCTTCTCCACGGTAGCAAGGGGACCTCGTCTTCCTCTTCATCCATGGGAGCAAGGCAAGGAAGATCCACGCTTAAAGCTTCATCCCTCATATTCCTCCATTGCGAGCAAGGTTGAAGAAGAAAGGGTTCTTCTTCAAAGAGGTATGTTGTTGTTTTTCTTCCAATATCATGATAGTCATGAGAGGTCTTTACAAGGAGCTAGTGTTGAAAATTGTATCCTAAAAGTCAATCGTCAGCATATTGATGATTGAATTTTATAAATAAATTGATAAATTAATAAAGTGTTATTTGACATTATTCATTATTTTATTGAACATCTTGATGCGGCTCATCAAGAGGAACAAGCTGAGTCAAGTATATCAAGTGATCCTTTGCACATTCCAAGTGGACCTATTACAAGGTCCCAGGCTAAAAGACTTAAAGAAGCTCTGATTGGGTTTGTTCTAAACATATGGGCTAGGCAAGCTTCAAGTGGATCTACAGATATAAAGCTGGGCTTGAGCGATTCACAAGAAGTCATCAATGTCATTCAAGTAGAAGATGGGGAGCTATTGATGACACTTAGGCCAAATCTACCATAAATGAAGAAGTCTTGCTGAATTTCATACTTGGGCAGATTCATTTGAACCTGGACTTCATTAATTCGAGCTCAACATGATGTTTTTATCTTCATTTAATGCGCTGCACGAATTTATGAAGACTTTTCATCAATTAAAACTTTTCATTAATTGCTTTGTCTTTCCCATGCTTGGAGGGATGTTCCAAGATAATTAATTAATGCTTCGTGTTTCCCATGCTTGGAGGGGTGTTTCAAGATAGTTAATTACTACTTTATGTTTCCCATGCTTGGAGGGATGTTCCAAGGTAGTTAATTAATGCTGTGTTTTTCAAGCTTGGAGGGTTGTTCCAAGGCTGGTATTTATATTTGAGGTCATGTAGAGAAAAAAACAATGAGTTTGTTCTGAATTATAGATTTGAGAGAAGCTTTCTCTTATGTTCTTCATTGAACTGCCTAAACTTATCAAGGATTGATCAACCTTGTGGCGTTTCAGCACTTCGAGTCCTTGTTTCATCTTATTCAAGGGTTCTAGTGGATCATCCAAAAATCTGGTTTTAGCTTCCTTAGGGTTAAAATACCATCTTGTTCGTGGGTTCTAAGGATCTAATCCTTGTGGATTTGAATCATTTGGTATCAGAGCTTCGGCCCTAAAATCAGGTTACTATCCTTTATTTTCATCTGTTCATCATACTCTTTCATCTATTTTCTTCTTAAACATCAAGTGAGTTAATTCATCTTGTTTCTATCTTTATCCATCAGCTCCAATTTCTGTTGTCTTATTTGAATTCCTGAGCATCTGGCAAAAAAAAAAGAAGTATATATATATATATATCCAGATTCAAAAAAAAAGTATATATATCCAGATTCAAAAAAAAAGGTATATATATCTAGATTCAAAAAAAAAGAAAAAAAAAAGAAAGGAATTTGCCATTGTAATTGCAGACACAAGTGATATTGAATTTTATTGTTCCTTTGGGGATCGATTGCTTCCTGATTAAAGTTCTTGATTTTTGTCCCTTAAAGTTAAGTGTTGAATTGAATTTTGCAAGGTTGAGTAAATCTTTGTTTGAGCTGATCAGTTCCTTAAAGAGCTACAAGAGAAAGCTAAGAGTGGAGAGATATCTTTTGAGGGTAACTACGTGAGAGTGTGTGTAAGGTTTATTTTCTCTAACATTTTCTTGCAGCTCTAACAATGTCTCATGGGAATGAAGCCACACCTAACCAGGGAGATACACAAAATATGACATTGATGATAAATGCCATGCAACAACAGTTTGAATGTTTATATGTGGTTTTCGGTGAATTCAGGGACAGGATGGATAGGCAAGACATGGCGATTGCAAATTTACAAGGAGGGCAGCCTAATGAAAATCCTAATCCTAGAAGACCTGCAAGGTGAGAACCTATATCTGTGGATGAATTTGATGATGAATATGAAGCAGGAAGTGGGAATGAGGAGGATTATGAGTCTGATTGTGAAATGGGTAGAAATCGGCCTAGAGGAGCTAGGCATGGAAGGGGTTATAGAAGATATGGCCCTAAGGGCAGAGATGAGGTAGACAGGAACCTTGGGAGCATCAAAATGAAGATACCTTCTTTCCAAGGTAGAAATGACCCTAAAGCTTATTTGGAGTAGGAGAAAAAGGTGGAATTGATTTTTGATTGTCATAACTACTCAGAAGAAAAGAAGGTGAAATTGGCAGCAATTGAGTTTACTAATTATGCAATCATATGGTGGGATCAATTGGTGTCAAATCGGAGGAGAAATCATGAGAGACCTGTAACAACTTGGAGGAAAATGAAGGCCCTAATGAGGAAAAGGTTTATACCTAGTCATTATTATAGGGACTTTTATCAAAAATTACAGAGCTTTACACAAGGTTCAAAGAGTGTGGAGGATTATCATAAAGAAATGGAGGTTGCTATGATAAGGGCTAATGTCGAAGAAGATAGAGAAGCTACGATGGCTCGATTTTTGGCCGGGTTAAATAGAGATATAGCCAATGTAGTGGAGCTTCAGCACTATGTGGAGTTAGAAGATATGGTGCATATGGCAATGAAGGTGGAAAGGCAGTTAAAACGCAAGGGGGCAGCAAAGTATACTTCGAGTTCTAGTTCATTTTGGAAGTCGAATTGGAAGAAGGATAAAAAAGTTATTCATATTGAAACACTCAGGGGTACAATGATGCTTCCACCAAAAATAAAGGTAAATCTGACTCCCAACCCTCTAGAAATAGAGATATAAAATGTCGAAAATGATTTGAAATGATTTTTGTTCCATTCTCAACGACGATCTTTGCTGATTCATGGATTTTTCAAAATGCCAATTGTAGTTGTTCAAGTGCTTGGGAACAGGACATATTGCTTCACAATATCCAAACAAAAGGACCATGCACATGTATGACAATGGAGACGTGCTGACCGGCAGTGAGAGTGATGATTTAATGCCTTCACTTGAGGATGCTAGTGATGATGGGGTTGAATATCCAGTGGAGGAAGAGTCACTTGTGGCCAAACGTGCCTTGAATTTCCAAGTTAAAGGAGATGACATGGAGCAGCAAAGGGAGAACATCTTCCATACTCATTGTCATATAAACAATAAGGTGTGCAGTATGATTATAGATGGGGGAAGTTGCACAAATGTTGCAAGCATTACATTAGTTGAGAAATTACACTTGTCTACCATTAAACACCCTAGACCTTATAAGTTGCAGTGGTTGAATGAATGTGGGGAAGTGAAGGTTAACAAGCAAGTTTTGATTTTTTTTTTCCATTGGTAGATATAGTGATGAAGTGTTGTGTGATGTGGTCCCTATGCATGCTGGTCATATACTTTTGGGGAGACCTTGGCAATTTGATAGAAAGGTGATACATGATGAGTTTAAGAATAGGTACTCATTTGTAAAAGATAACCAAAAGGTTATTCTTGTACCATTAACTCCAAAATAGGTCTATGAAGACCAATTGAAGTTGAAGAGAGAAAGTGAGGTAGAGAGTTCAAAAAGAAATGAGAGTGAAAATGCTAGTAAGACTGAGAATTCAAAAAAAAAAGAAATTCAAAAAAAAAAGAAATTCAAAAAGAAAAGAACGAAGTGGCGCAAAAAAAAGAAAGGCCACAAGAGAGAAAAGAAAAAGAAAGAGAGGAAAGGAAAGAAAAGGAAAGAGAGGAGAGAAAAGAAAAGAAAAAGGAGAGTTTTTATGCAAAAGAGAGTGATGTGAAAGTTGCTTATCTTGCTAAACAGCCTTTGTTTGTACTTGTGTACAAAGAGGCTTGTTTTGTTGCTAATGACCTTAACCCTTCTCTTCCTAGTGTTGCTGTTTCTTTGTTGTAGGAATTTGAGGATGTGTTTCCTGAGGATATTCCTAGTGGGTTACCTCCCATTAGAGGCATAGAACATCAGATTGATCTCATTCCTGGAGCTGCCATTCTGAACCGTCTAGCCTATAGAAGTAATCCGGAGGAGACAAAGGAACTTCAGAGGCAAGTGGAAGAGCTCATGGCAAAGGGATATGTTAGAGAGTGTTTGAGTCCTTGCGCAGTTTCTATACTTTTTGTTCCAAAAAAAGATGGTTTATGGAGGATGTGCATTGATTGCAGAGCTGTGAACAATATAACGATAAAGTATCGCCATCCTATTTCTAGGTTAGATGATATGCTAGATGAGTTGCATGGAGCTAGTATGTTCACTAAAATCGATTTGAAGTCTGGATATCATCAAATTAGGATGAGGGAAGGAGATGAGTGGAAAACTGCATTCAAAACTAAGCATGGACTTTATGAATGGTTAGTAATGCTATTTGGACTCACTAATGCACCGAGCACTTTTATGAGGTTAATGAATCATGTTTTGCGTGCATTCATTGAGAAGTTTGTTGTGGTATACTTTGATGACATTTTAGTATACAGTAGAGATTTTGATGAACATATGCATCATTTATGATGTGTACTTGATGTGCTAAGGAAAGAAAAACTGTATGCTAACCATAAAAAGTGTAGTTTTTGCATGGACAAGGTTATTTTTCTTGGTTTTGTTGTAAGTGCTCAAGGAATAGAGGTTGATGACGAGAAGGTAAGGGCGATTAAAGAGTGGCCAACACCTAAGAGCATAACAGAGGTAAGAAGTTTTCATGGTTTACCTAGTTATTAAAGGCGTTTTGTCAAGGATTTTAGCACACTTGCTGCACCTCTTACTGAAGTCATTAAAAAATCTGTTCGTTTTAAATGGGGCAATGAACATGAGCATGCATTTAATGTTATTAAAGATAGGTTATATTCTGCATCTGTATTAGTGTTACCTAACATTGATAATTTTTTTGAAATTGAGTGTGATGCCTCGGGAGTTGGTATAGGAGCTGTTTTGATGCAGAAGATGCGGCCTATTGATTATTTCAGTGAAAAGCTAAACGGGGCAGCCTTGAACTATCCAACATACGATAAGGAGCTTTATGCACTTGTGAGGGCATTAGAGACTTGGCAACACTACCTTTGGCCCAAAGAATTTGTCATTCACACAGATCATCAATCTTTGAAGCATCTTAAGGGTCAAGGAAAGTTGAACAAAAGGCATGCTCGATGGCTGAAATTTATTGAAACCTTTCCGTATGTCATCAAATACAAGCAAGGTAAGGAGAATATAGTTGCAGATGCCTTATCCCAAGTGGGTCGAAACTGAACCAGTGGCCCAAATCATCGAGCCAAAAATGCAAGAATTCATCTGAAAATCGATAATCTGCAGGTTTAGGCTCCCCCGTGTCAACATATCCGACAACGGCTGTCAGTTTGACAATGCCCGCTTCATGAAATTCTGTTCCGAACTCGGCATTGACCATCGTTTCACCTTGGTCGCTCATTCCCAGACTAATGTAGAAACGGAGTTGACAAATCAGACCATCCTTCAAGGACTTAAAGCCAGACTCGATCGGTCTAAAGGGCAATGGGTCGAAGACCTTTACAATGTCCTCTCGGCCTACAGAACCACATTCTGAATTCCTACCGATGAAACTCCATTCAACCTAGCCTATGGAACGGAAGCAGTCATCCCCTTGGAGATAGGGCTTCCATCACCAAGTGTGGAGAGCTACGATGCAGCTTCAAATTCACCATGACTCAGAAACAACTTAGATCTCCTCAAGGAAAAAAAAAGAGGTTGTTCGAATCCGCATGGCAAGATATCAACAGAAAGTGGCACGATATTACAACTCTAAAGTCAAGGTCAAGCTCTTCAAAGTGGATGATCTTGTCCTGAGAAAAGCTGAAGCCTCTCGACCTACGGAGCAAGGGAAGCTTGCCCCAAATTGGAAAGGACCATATCGAGTCGCTCGGGTCTAATAGCCCGAAGCATAGAAGTTAGAGTTCCTCGATGGAACCCTCATTCTTCGAAGTTGGCACTCCAAAAACCTCAGGATGTATTATCAATAAAGCCCTTCAAGGATCTCTTTCGAATGCATGAAAATCCAATAAAACATTCCTCAAGAACTTCTATTGATCGTTTAGAATTTCTCCTAATGTTGATCTGCTTATGAACCACAGGTCCCTATTACAACGAAAGTACCTCATAACACCGAAAAATGCTTCAAGTCACTTGGGAAGACCTAATAACGTCCCGACCAAGCTCGGGTCGCCCCGCTGCATTGATTACGAGCCAAGTCTCCCTCGACCTCGGGCACTACCTAATGACATCCCGATCAAGCTTGGAACACCCCGCTGCATCGACCGTGAGCTAAGTCTCTCTCGACCTCGGGCACTATCTAATGACATCCCGACCAAGCTCGGGATGCCCCGCGGAGTTGACCGCGAGCCAAGTCTCACTCGATCGCGAGCTAAAGCTCCCTTGACCTTGGGTACTACCGAACGAAAATCCGACTATAGTTCGAGATGCCTAAGATAGACACTAGAGACCGAAGGGCACTCAAGCCTGTAAAAGCTCACGATTCCAACAGCCGAATAATAGCTCAACCTCCGCCCGTACTACAACTAGATCCGAGCCCGGAGACTTAGTAAAATTCTTCAAAAAATGCCAGAATCAGATTCAAAAGTGAACGACATGCAAAGTCCTTCCCAAACAATCGAAGACAAAGGTTTGTCGAAAACACAAGTAGAGACTAGTTCAAAGATGCAACAAAATTGAAGAAAACATATATTTTATTGATAAAGAGCCTTGAGGCTAAGTACAAGGATATTGACTCCGAGGTTGGCCCGCTTAGCGGAACAATGGTTCTAGTAGCCGACCTCATTTACAAACGACAATATAAAAAAAAGGGGAAGAAGAAGAAGGTAGAATCTCAGGCCGCCTCGGAAGTAGTGGTGACCTCGGCACCGGCCTCGGGGCTGTCCGCTGGAGTAGCCTCAGGAGTCACTTTGGGAGCACCCTCTGAAGCTTCTCCAGATGGGATCTCGCGAGTGACCTCAAGAGTCGCCTCGTCTCAGCCTCAATGGCTACAGGGGCGAGACTCTCGGATGCGCTGTCATCATCAACGGCCTCGTTTTCCTCCACAGCCCCGATCAGACGAGGCTGAAGATTGCTGAAGTTGAGCTTGGGGCAAAGCCTCAGCACCTGGGTCCGAAAGTCCTCAAAGCCACGGATGAGCCCATTGACCGCCTCCTCCAACAACTCTCGGTACTCGGCCGACTTGCGAAAAATCTGCACCGCATTCCGAGCTTGTTCCATCGCTTTCTTCTCTCGAGCCTCAAGTTGCTCGACCTTTAGCCGGAGAATCTCCGCCTTGTATTTCTGGCCTGTGAGCTCAGATTGGGCATCGACTAAGCATGGCTTGGCAGCACGAAGAGTCGACCTGGTAAGGGCATGAGGGGCTACGTCCTCCTTAAAGGCGGTCAGTCTTGAGCTTGAGCTCGAATTCAGCGGCCTCCGCCCTCATGATGGATTCGTCCTGCTTGGCTTCGGCCTCGGCAAGCTTCTTCTCCGCGACCTTCGGTCCTCGCTAGCTCCTCTGGGCTTAGTTTTCGTAGTTAGCCACCATGGAGGCTAACATGTCAATCTCGTGGAGGTGCTGTGAGGAAGAAAAATAAAGGTTAGCCAAGATTGAGAACTTAAAAATATATGAAAATGAAAGCATGAGAAAAGTTTATCCGGACAGCATAACAGTAGGCTTGTTCAATAAATTCGTCGATGTCTCCGACTTCAAGCTTGGCTCAGTCAGCTGGAAGCTGCGCGCAACGAATGACCTCGCGAGCAACTTCGCTATTGTGGAGGGCCGAGTCATCCTCGAAAACCAACCACTCGGGGCAGTAGGGCCTCCTCTTAGGGCGATCCTCAACCCCTAAAGAGCTCGGGAAGTTGAGTCTTGATGAGCTCGGCAAAGAAGCGTGGAAAGAACTCGAGACCTCGAGACCGCTGCCCAGCTCAGGTCCCGACCACTGCAGACGGATGACCTTGCGGACTTTTGAAGGGCCCGAGGTTGGGCGAGCACGGGCTGTTGATTCCTTTACGGCCTCGGCAGGAGTTGCACACTCCGTGGGGGGAGCCTCTTCCGATCTAGACTCCCCCACATTCTTCCTACTGTTCTTCTGAACGAGCTTGAAAGTCTCAGCCTCAAGATCTTCAACCTCCAAGGGGTAGAAGTCGAGGGCGGCCTAGGCCTCTTCCTAGGCACGGGGTGAGCTCCGCCGGCTTCGGCTTCTCTTTTATTGTACTTGGTGGGGAGGGCCTCGTTGCTAGACACCATTCCTGCGATCTCTGAAAAAGGAAAAAGAAACTCAGGTCTCAGACTAACCCTAAAAAGAGAAGAAAGAATAAAAGAGCGGAAGTAAAACAAAGGATGACAAAATGAAGGGAGGAGCAGTACAACCGCTCTTACCCTCAGGGCGCACCGAGCTCAGGCCGACGTTCATCAGAGTCTCCTCGATCAGAATATCAGTCAGAAGGATGTCCCCTTTCAAAATGGGAAGAGCATCAAGCTCTTTCAGCTCATTCACGGTGAGTTCAGGGCTCTTGTTATTGGCCTTGACTCATGACAGGTCCCACGATGGGTTGAACCCCCACGGATGCTCGGAGGAAAGAAAGAAAAACTTCTCCTTCCACCTACGAATGGAGGAAGGAGCATCTTGAAAGAACGACCTACCTCCTCGAAGGGCGAAGTACAGCCATCCTCCATCCATGGGGTTAGATTTCAGCATGAAACACCCGCGGAAGATATTTATAGAGGTCGATATTTGTTGTCCGATTCCTTTTTATCTAAAAACATGCTAAACAGATCGTTGTTAGAACCGATAAACAAAGTTTAATTTTAATTATACTCTTACCTTTTCTACTCGAAGAATAGTGATCGTAAGAGGTCGATCCATAGGGAGGCGATTAAAGTTACATAAAAATTAAAACGTTCACTCGGACTCGAAATCGATTCTTGAATAACAAAAGAAAAATATTACTTCGAGGATGTTTGAATAATTCTCTGGTTTACTAAAGAATGTTTTTTTTATTATTATTATTATTTGAAACTAACAAAAAGCAGGTATTTAAATTCGAAGAGCATTTGTATTTTTTAATTAATCAAAGAAGAGTTTTGGCATAAATTAAAATGGATGAAACTAAGAAAATTGAAGCAAACTTAAATTGCATAAAAGAAGATTGAATGTATTGCATAGAAGAAATTAATATTTCAACATAAATAAATCTTAAAAGTAAAACTCTCCACCAAAATAAAACTCTCTAAAGTTAAAACTTAAAACATTGCTCTCAACTAAAACTCAAACTCAGAACACATTGCTCTCAATTAAAATTCAGACTAAATACAACACATTGCTCTTAATTAAAATAAAACTAAAAATAACACATTGTTCTTAATTAAAATAAAAATAAAAAGAAAAATAAAAAGGAAAAAAAAAACAAAATAATGTGCTCTATTTGAAAATAGAGCACGAACACTCCTCTCTCGACTCGCTCGTCTTCTCCTCCCTTCTCTCTGTTTCTTGGCCTCCACCGAGCACTCCCCGCTCTCCCTTGGACCCTGCCGATGGCTCCCTTATATAGATCGCCCCCACCCCGGCGATGGATTCTCTGGATAGGGGGAAACAGACGCCTGATCTATGAGGCGGGATGCACACAAACGGCTGAATCACGGGAGCAGGTCGTTTTGCTGGGAGGAGGCTGATCTGGAATGAAGAGTGCCGCAGGATCGACGGGAGGAATGATGTGGATTCCCATCTAGCTGGCCATGGCATGCTGAGAGGTTGATTCGGGAAGGGAGGAGATTTGGATCCGGATGATTGGGCTGCCATTCCGCTACATGGAAGAAGTTGATATGTGGAAGATGGATGCGGGAGGTTGGATCACGGAAGTGGAGGAGAATGCGGATCCGGACGCTGGGAGATTGCTGGGATCACGCCTTGCAATCGGATGGGAGAAGCTTGATTGCAGGTTAATGGGATGCTGGGAGGAGCCGAATCAGGACAACGGGGCTGCTGGGAGTGTGGATTCGGGAAGGAAGGGCGTCTTGAAAGGCCGGATCCTTGGATGCATCATGGGCGGAAGTAGAGGCAGGATGAGATCCGGACGGCTGGAGTGGCTGTGAGGCGCTGGGATCACAGAAGAGGGGAACCGGGATCATTGTTCTTCCCTTTGATGTGGAAGAGGCGGATGCAGAGGTGGGATGCAGCGTGGGATCACGGACGGACGCGCGATCGCTTAGGACGTTGATCACGAAAGAGCAAGCAGGACCTGATCTGGAAGGGAAGATGTGGGACCATTGCTCCTTCCCTCTTTTCGCACGGGCTGAAACGGATGAAACATAGTTGGGCTTGAGCTGCCGCGCTGACGACGTGGTTGGGACGCATCTTGACCGGCACGCTGAGACGTGCTGTGGCACGATGGCTGGCGACGTTTTGGTGCAGCAAGGGCGAGCTCAGCGGACGTCGGGGATGACACAGGTGGGCTTTCCATGCATGCATGGGTGCGATGGCTTGATTAGGTGATACGATGGGGGCTGATTGTTTGAAGTGCGGGGAACGAGCTGATTGGGCTATTTGCACAAATAAAATATTAATTAGTATTTAGTTAATTTTATTATTAATGATTAGCTAAAATACTAATTAAGATGGTCTGACGATTATACTTTTGTACTTTCATCATGCCTCCCAACCAGCTTATTGCTAGTCTCTAGCAATTTAGTGCGGAAATGAAAGTGCAAAAGTATTAATTATTATTATATATATACATGAACTAGGATAAATACTCACTTTCGTAGAGCATAACGATTGCACTTAGCACGTGCAATAAGCCGTTAAACCCCTAGGTTACTCTAGTGGACGAGTGTTGTCTCGTGAGGGTTTATAGTGAAGTTACCCACAAACTTCAATCCCAAAATAAAATTTGTTTTATGAAATGAAAGTCTAATTTCAATTACATAAATGATAACAATTTCAAAAGCACACAAGGTTTTAATTACTATGTAGCCCAAATTCTAGGTTAGTATGCAGTTTAAGTTGAAGTCATTAAGTTTTCCGTTAGGGAGTTGCTAGACTTATTTATACTTGAGTGCTCAGTGAAGTCTGGACCATGCACAAGCTAAAGTTTTGGATCTCCAAAATATCGCTAATGCTAGTAGTTTCCAAGAATTGGTCAGACAAGACCTATTTGCTGATTTAAAATCATCTTAACTGCAGAATTCGAGAGCTGTGGATGTTTATTTTAATACCTCATGGGTTTTATCTGTAATATTCCAGTTTACTCAAATTTTTGCAACAACGGCTTTCATACTATTGTCTTTCTTAAGGTCAATATACGGATTTTTTTTAATTTTTATAAGAAACATGATAATGTATATATTGTGTACTTTTACTCCTGTGATGATTCCTCCATGTAGTAAGCAATTAGTCGACAATTCTCACACCAGTTGGCATGAGGTGTCGGGCATCAAGACTCCCCTTCGGACCAATGCTCGGGTTCCTCATTACAAGCCCGCTGACCTTTGACAATAGATAGCCCTTTTCGATGTACCTGACTAAATCCACCAAATAATATATATATATATATATTATTTTTTTTGGATTAGAAAAAGATGGTTCATCACGATTTGAGGTTGCTACCATATTCTCAACACAATGTCGAACCTATACCTTAGAAAATGCAGGCCAGATGTGTTGTGAGATTCAAAGCACTAATTAGCTTACAACTCACTAAAAGGAACTTAATAAAAAGAACTCACTTTGCACTACTTCCGACTAGTCATTGGGCTCTTAGATTTTATATACCTTGTGTGTTGTAAAGAAATTAGAATTTTTTTTAAAGATTTTTTTCCTCTCTTTTTTTTTAAATTCCAATTTTTTTATTTTTTTATAAAATTTCAAATGCTTAAAAATACCCCCAAACCCAAATCTAACATTGTCCTCAATGTTAAAGAAAATTTAAAGCAGTAAGAGGACAGAAGAGAAGTTACCTGATATGGGTAGGTAAATTAAAAATTAGGACAAAATCCCCCAAACCTGCATGTTAGTAATTTATTTTTTTATTTTTTTTAATTTATTATTTTTTATATAATATTTGCATGTTGGGTTGCCTCCCAAGAGCGCTAAGTTTTATGTCTTCAGCCAGACAAAATGTAGGTTCATTTTTTTTCAACCATTATCTAAGAATGGTTTTGGACGAGTCTGAGGAAGAACAGTCGGCTGATAACAATCTATGCTCATAAGGAGAACAGAATTAGGGAGTGCATGCTCGACCCCTTCCTTGGAATGGGCAAGGTAAGTCTCTAAAGGGTCCTTACTATAAGTTTGTAAGAAAGTCTCCTGAATCGGACTTTCAATCATGTCAACTTTATTGATTTATTCATCGTCTGGTGGTTGTTTACTTATGTTGAAGACATTAAGCTCGACTTTCATGTTGCCAAAAGATAACTTCAGCA